>OU898285.1:20104105-20602145 GCA_918026665.1 Diabrotica balteata
TATTTAAATATCCACCAGTTTAGTCATCGAGGAATTTCAGGAATATTTGGTTAATGTATTTAAATAGGTTATAATATAAATGGTTAACAATATAATTTTATTTTTATGTATAATAAGCACGGTGATAATTTATATTACTTGCTCTAATTATTTTCAAACTTTAGTAAGTGTCTATTATAAACTAATTAATGCTAATAAATAGTATTATTTTATAGCGTTCTAATATATAATCTATTGATTAAATCCGAATAGCTGTTTGATATTCCTTACTTTCTCGAAGTTATATTTTAGATATATTTATATTTATTCTAACACTCGAAAGCTTATTTAATTGCCAAAACCTTCCTTCCATATTCCATTCACTTATAAGGGGCAGCACTAACATCAGTACGATAATAAGGCTTACCTATAGTCCTGGGCTGGCTAATAGGAAGCATTAGTGTAACAGTTTTATTGGTTTCGGAACTGCTACCTGGATTGTGGAAGCAGGATATCAGCATTATAAGTAAATTCTTAATTTTGGTATTGCATGGTATATTTTTGGATTTAATTGTTTTGCTTAAAAAGGAGCGATTGCCAGTGCGATTGTATATATTCTGTTGTTAATCTCGTTTGTAATGTTTTTATTAACAGTGATTTTAGTTCACACATAATTAGATCGATGAACCATTTCAAATTTGTACTGGTCTATTGACATAGGATGTCTTATCATGTTTCTCTTTTTATGATATATTTTTTTATCCTCGTTTATATAGAGGGCCCATTTTTTCCGCTTTTTCGTATAGAATTTATTGAAGTTTTTGTTGTTACTATTGTAGTTTTGCAACTACATAAAGTATTATTTAAATATCAATAGACTTTTTGTTAGTTTTGATTCTTCTCGTATAATTAGCTCAGTAACAGAGAGTTATTCCATCCAATAAGGGTGGAGGCTGTTCAGTCATCAAAGACAATCATTTCATTCAGTAGGGATGAAGGCTGCTTAGTCATCAAAGACAGTCGTTCTATCCAGTAGATGTGGTGGCTGCTCAGTTATCGAAGAGACGAGTTCCATCTGTCAAACAAGAGAGTCGTGTCTTGGTTAAGGGGTAGCTTTGCGCTATAGCTGATTCTTTTGTGGTTTCTGTGTGTCAAAGGAGTAAGGTACAACCTACATATTTGTTGCCAAAATTACTTTGCTACTGTATCGAGTACCGTTTGAATATTAATATGAATTTTGTTACAAATTTATCTTTTATGCTTAACTCTAATAAATCTTTTACCGCGAATTGGAAAACATGTTTTAACCTTTATTTGAAACATTTATCGTTAACGTTCAGTGGACCATTTTACGTTTATCTAAATAAGTATATACTATATTCTGTAATAGCTGTAGATTTATTTTACTATTGTATCTGTATGGGTATAATGTGTAATATAATATTATTTTGTACATAAATAAATATACAAAATCATCCTAATTGCATTACATTGATATTTATGTGGCAATTAGCTAAGTCATTAGTCTTTCCAGCCGTATCATATTTTCCCCGATTTTTTTTGTAGACAAGCGGTTTAATTTGTGTAATATAATATCCCCGATTCGTTTCATAATATTTAGTTTTCAAAACAGCTGTAACGCTAATTCGTTCACCTCTTTTAAAAGCCCTATATATGAGTTGCGACCGATATCACAATTTTAATACCTAAGTTGTTAAGTTATTTTAAATTAAGTCTTTAATACCTAAAATTATTACTATACAAATCTGATTCGAAATATCGTCAAAAAGTAATACACGGCATGTAAAATTTAAATTTTTAATAAAAAGTAAAAGATTAGACATCACTTATGGGGTTCAAAGAACGAGCCTGTACGAAGATTGAAGTACTAATAAGACCACCGCAATCGGGCATACCCCGGGTAATGATTAATTAATTAATCGGCTAATTCTTCAGTCACCCTTTTAATATAATTTTGTCAAATTGGTGCTTTTTAGGACCAACTATTCTAATAACAACTGTTAAGGGTATATCTAGAGATAAAGAAACTTTAATTTACTTAAACTTATCAGACATATGCGCTAAACACGAATCTGAGTTATTTCTAGAGCAGGAAACACAAATAGGGCCTAACCTAGGGTACTTGGTATAAAGCTGATCGATAAAAACCACATTATAGATATAGACATGCTATTTCTATAGGAAACAAAGCAAAGAAAAACTCAAAGTAAGAAAGAACAAAACCAGTCAGCTGAGAGAACTTTTAAACGACGTTGAGCTTGGATCCACCATATAATTAAAATACTACAATGGCTTATCCGGATGATGAACAACTGTATTTAAATTTTGAAGATACCCAAAGTCTAGAGACAAGCCAAATTTGTTACTTTGCTTAAACCTGGCAAAAACTCTAACGACCACAAAAACTATCAGCCAATATCTTTATTTTGTCAGCTATTTCAAATACTATTGAACAAGATTGTTAGTATGATTTCACTGATGTTATAAGAAACACTCAAATTAAAAGACGAAAGTGGCTATATATAGGGAAGATCATGTACATCACAAATACTAAATCTTACGCAAGACAGCAAAGACAGGCACGAAAAATAGTGGGTATCAGGGGTGGTATTTTTTAATCTAACTACCACTTACGACACCTCAAATTACAAGATATTAAAGCATATAAAAAGGACAGCAGAAAAAATGTGCGCTTTTTCAATTCTCCTAACATAGACGCTTTCACAAAAATGAACCGCCAATAATGTCATGAAATCGTTGAACTGTAGACTTTCTATAAATTCATTCAAGTTTTTCACTCAAGGTTGATGGCTTATAGACCAACGAAGCCGCAGACGTTTTTAAGAGTAACAAAGCTGCCATTTAGATGGAAATGGATATTTAGAAATCTTATCGAATATCAGAAATCTTTCTGATATTCAATAAGATTCTGCTTTAAAGGAGGTTTATTCTCAAGTTTCAGAAACGTTTGCCTGAGACAAATTTTGGATTAAATATGTGTGTGACAAAAAACATGCGGAACTAAAATCTTTGGCAGTGAAACTCTGTACTGTACTATGTTTGGCTCAACTTATGTGTTCGAAGCAAATGAACTTTATTAAAAATCGGTACAGATCTCGGTTGACAGAGTAATAGTCTAATTTTTTAAGGAGTTTTACCTTTAGTTTTAGACTTATTGTAATCATTAATTTTGAAATAAATTAAACTAATGTACCCCTTCCTAAACAAGATGGCCTAGTTGCCTGGTTTCAACTATAGCGAGGGTGATATCTTGATGGGGGGGGGGGGTAACAACTACTGGAGGGTTTTTGGGTAGCGCCCCCCTCCGGTTACGTGAGTGTCCGGACCACAGAAGTGTAGTAGTAGATTTTCGAAACGGACGCTTACGGAATATAATTTGTGACAGCCTGCTCTAGAAGATAAGTAGCTAGAGAACGAAAAAAACCAATTCTAGATTCGCACGATTCACTTTTCGAATACCAGCCCATTGTACGATGGCTCAAATCAAGAAAAAACTGGTCAGATCAACACATTTGCAACATATATCAGAAAAAACATGTTAATAATAAGACACTAATTTGTTTTAACGTAATTTAACAGAACTAAATACAGTAAATACAGCATACGACAACAAGGGCAAGAAACTGATAACAGAATTAATGAGACACATGCAAAAAGGTCACAGTTCACAAGATTTAGCAACGACATAGCACCAGGTATGAAATAAATCTTAAAAGTATACAACATAAAAACGCAGAACCCTTAAAAATGTGGAAGCATAAGATGAATACACAATAAATAATAACATATTTCAGTAGGCAAGATCAACAAAAGTATACTTTTATCAAGCGGACACAAATCAGTGATATACTACATTTTGACAAACAAAAATTTTCATTACAAAGAAGTATTAAACTGGAAAAACTAGTTGAGGAAAAATAATTAAAACAAACCATGAAAATTTGATGATTCGAAGGAAATCTGTCGGACTATGGCAACTGGCATGCCATCCAGAACGCATTCAGACATGGTCTCAGAGTCAGCAACAACCTTTATTGGGAGTCTTAAGCTATTATGTAGGGTACCTGTTATATACTTTATTAACACATCTTTTCAACTACTTAAAACTTACCCAGAATTTTGGTAGCTTGACTCATGTATACCTGGTAATAATTCACTGATGTTCGACTTTTTGGCCCGAAAACGTTATGTAATCTAGCCCGAAAGAATCTGTTTAATTATATACCTTTAAATTAAACTTTTGTGATTCGCGGTATACAGTTAACAACACTAATTTCATTTTCCTTGTGGATTACATTAAAGTTGCATAAAAAATGAAATAGTCTTCTTTCATACAAACTTCGAGAGTTTTTAGATTTAGGTGTATTTGAACCACACCTGCTGTAAAAGATCTACCCTAAAAAGATTTATTTTACGTACAATTAGCACATTGCCTCTGGAAATGACCTATAGTGCATGAGTCTGATCTGCCTTAGTCGTTGCGAATTATTTTTCTAAACCATATTGTTATAAGAGCTTTCTTTATTTAGCATGTGTTATCATTCTATACCGATTTGCAGCGATAACATGAGGACTTTAATGTTTTTTTAATATTGTTCTGAATCTATTTTCTCGTGGCATCTTAAGGTATTTACTATTTAAATGATAATAAGCCACAATTAAAGGTTAAAGTATGTTTGTTTACGTGTTAATTTCCACTTTGAAAAGATGGTGAAAAAATTGTTCGAATAATTTAATTTTATCTGACTGATTTATATTGACAAGTCAGACATACATTATACATTGTAAAGTAGACGACTTTAAAAATGATATTACCAGTATTGTTGAGTTGCGTTCATGGGACGGCTTTACTTGTAAGATAGTTCATTCGAGTACATGAAATCAATTTTAACTTGAGAATATCCGTCAGAAAAAATCATAGCATGTAATTCGTCTTTAAAAAGACAAACACATGCCATGTTGACAGTAAAACTCTCCTGTTAGTGATTCCACAGTAAATTATAAGGGGAAAAAACCAGGAAAAAAACCTCATAATACTATCCCGAATAGATAGATCTCAAATATGTAAACACTTATGGGATAATGAAGATAGGGTTCAATGGAATGATTCAAATATAGTCCTGAAAGAAACGGAAGGTAAAATGAGAAAAATCAAAGAAGCGGCTCTTATTATGCTACATGAGACCAATTGTCACAAATTCCTCTGCAGAATGTAGTAGGATCTGGTTATCTATATTAAACGAGGAAGTTATTAAAGGGAACATACCAGTATTAGTAAGTCAGTCACATATAGAGAATACATTGACTATGTTTTTTAAATAACAAACATATAAAAGCCGAATTTGGTGTTTATTGAAAGTAAATTAAATGCACGACGAAATACTTACCATGTTGGGATAGTATTATGAGGTTTTTTCCCTCATAATTTACTATAGAAACACTAACAGGAGAGTTATACTGTCATCATGGCATGTGTTTGCCTTTTTAAAGACTAATTACATGCTATGATTTTTGTCTGACGGATATTCTCAAGTTAAAATTGATTTTATTTAATCGAATGAACTATCTTAAAAGTAAAGTCGTTCTAGGAACGCAACTCAACAATATGGCCATATCATTTTAAAGTCTACTTTAAACTATATAATGTATGCCTGAATTGTCAATATAAATGGGTCAGGTAAAATTAAATTATTAGAAGAATTTTTTCACCAAAAAAAATTTGTTAAATTTACTAATGTTTGTATTTTAAGAACGATTTCCGAAGTGGAAATTGAAACGTCAGTAAACGTACTTTAACCTTTAATTGTGGCTTATTCCCATTTAAATAGTAAATACTTTAATGTTTTATCTAGATTTATTAAATCGTTCTCTTCTCTTTGTTTGCTCGTATTTGGTTTTCACTTCACTGGTTTCGAGTGAAACTTTCTTTGTGCTCTCTGAACCTTATTGAAGATATCGTTTACATAAAATAGTGAGTTTCTTATAACATAATTATATATCGTCATGATATGCTAGGTGCTGCTTTGTACCTTGAAATATCTTAAATAGGCGTATTTCCTATTTTAGTAAGTTGTGCTTTAATTTTTTGACTATTTGAATCGTGAATCTAGTTCCATCTCTGTTTTTTTACAATGACCTTTATATAACATATAAAGCCATCAGAAAGCCTAAACCTAAATTATTTAAAAATTCTAAAATAACGTTCTCTAAGTTTCACCAGTATCAGAAAATATAGGTAGAAATCCCAAAAATCCTTTTATACCACTTAGAAGAACATAGTGAAGAATGACGGTAAGCTGATCTATGTGGGATATAGGTATATCTGGTGTTAAATGAATAATTAGAGAGTAAAATTTGGCTTCCTTTATTTTGTTCACTATAATGAGTTTTAAATCTTTTAATATATTAGAAATAAATTCATCACATATTGTAGGGATAAATAGTTTATTGTACCAATGTTGCAGTTCAAACGAACTCGATAAATATTACAAATCACCTATATAATTGCCATTATTTTTACAAAAATACTTCATTTTTACCACGAAACGCCAACATGTAAGAAATAATTTTATTGTCACTACTACACGTTAAAGTATGTACTTCCAATATATTTTTTTCATTTATTATTTTTAAATACCTGCATAATAAATAGGGATGGCAACGATATATACATATACATACATTAAATATACCAATATCGCCCACACAGTATTAATACAGCATATTGGCACGTATGTAGTATATACTCCAGAATATATTACATACTATAAAATACTATGTCTAAGTATTCCTTGTCAAGGTCAGTCTCTACTTCAAATTATGTTGTATGATTTCGTTTATTATTTTATACGTATTGGGGCACAGCGACATTGATGTATAATGTTTTTGATATCCCCAAGGGTAAAAAGCGATTAACGAATCGGCATAATTTAAATGTTTCAGCAATAATTATGAATATCATGTTTTTCTGTTAAATAAAAATGTAAGAATTATAAAAATTAAAACCTAATTTTAATTTTCTGGCCCAAGGCCATAGGCGTCTAGGCTGCCTAGGACTTAGTTTGCCCCTGAACGGTAGAATAAAAGTAGTAGAAAAGATTTAAAAAAACAAAAGCATAAACATATCTTTTCCTACTTTTTTGATAAAGAAAATTTTGTACACTTATTTTAACACTGTTACTTTAAATAATTGAGTAATTTGACCGTTACTTGATAGAAATTCATTGTATGTAACAATAAAACACTGAAAACTTTGTTTTCAAAACTTCCACAAAAATTTATTTTAAACTCTTATCACTACAGCTTTCCTGTCTCAAGTGATCTATTTTTGGCATGTGTACACTTTATATTCCTTAATGAAATAGGTTGAGGAAGGAAGAACTCTTTGTCTCAAGTTGGTCATTCAGAATTATATCTGTATTTTTAATTTGTTGATTTCAATAGATTCTAACAAAGATAGCTTAAGGCCTTTATTTTGAATATGAAGAATGTTAAATTCGTCATTAAAAGAAATGATTATGATCTACATACGCACTTTACCTTCTAGATCATAATCATTCTTTGAATGACGAATTCAACATTCTTCACATTAAAAATAAAGGCCTTAAGCTATCTTTACTGATAGGATCTATTTTTAAGGATGACCTACGGCGCAGAAACCCCCACAAGAACAACGAATAATGTTAGGGATTTCTCTACGTGATAGAATACTCAATGCTACTGTACGTAAAAGATCAGGAGTAGCAGACGTTATTGAAAGGAACAACACTAAAGTGGAACTGGGCAGGTCATGTAGCAAGATCAGTTGATGACCAGTGGACCAAAAGAACTTTGGAATGGAGACCCGAATACAAGCTAACAGAAATAAAGGTCGACCTCTAACGAGATGGACAGATGACATAAAAGTAGTGACTACAAATTGGATTCAGATGGCGCAAAATCGGACTAAGTGGCATGCGAGAGGCCTATGTTCAGCACTGGACGTTAGAGGCTAGTTGATGATGATGATGAAGCTATCTTTGTTAGAATCTATTGAAATCAACAGATTAAAAAACACAGATATAATTCTGAATGACCAACTTGAGACAAACAGTTCTCCCCTCCTCAACCTATTTCATTAAAGACTATAAAGTGTAAACGCATGCCAAAAATAGATTACTTGAGAAAGGCAATCAGCCGAAACAGCTGCAGTGATAAGAGGTTAAAATAAATTTTGTGTAATTTTTGAAAACAAAGTTTTCAGTGTTTTACTGTAAGTTTAACTTTTGTACACTGTTTGTTATCAATATAAATGAGTTGTAACCGATATTATAAACTTGTTTACTCTGCACAAAGAGTCTCTTTAATACCTACAGTTTTTTCACGAAGCAGCCTTCACGAAGACTGAAGTACTAATGAGACAGCCGCAATCGGGCATATCCTGAGTAATGATTAATTAATTAATCGGCTAATTCTTTAATCACCCGTTCAATATGATTTTGTCAAATCGGTCCCTTTCACGACCAACTATTCTAATTATGTCTATAAATATTGAGGGCATATCTAGAGATAAAAAACTTTACTATACCTAAACTTATTAGATATACCTATGAGTTTAATACAAATGTGACGTATTTCTAGTGCAGATCTTTGCTGGCAATGAATGCAAAGAAAAACTCAAAGTGAGAGATAAAAAAAACAGTCAGCTGAGGAAACATTTCAACAATATTGAGCTTGGATCTACCATCTACCAGTAGATACTAGGACTGGTATTCCTAGTGGATAAGTGGATAAAAATCTAAATCATACCTAAAACACAATAAAAATACATTATAAATGAATTTCAAGCCAAATCCAATAGTGCCATTAAATGTTTCAACTCTGGACTTCCTATAAATACATTGCAAATATTTTGTGCTGCACACACAACTAAAAGGAAAACTGAGGACGAGAAATAATATTCTCCGCAAGCTTGCCAGTATGGGTGACATCAACACACATCCTTAACACGTAGATTAAGACTTCACATCAATACATAAACTCTACCCTATCGTAGCTATAAATATATCCAATATGCGAAGTTTATTGAAACCGTTACTTGATGAAAATTTATTTTATCTAACAATAAAAGATGTATGCATTTACACGTTATAGTGTGTAACTGAATAAGTAATGGACGGGATAATTGTTTGTCTCAAGTATAGAAAGATCTAAATCATACCTTAAACACAATAACAATAGACTATGAATCAATTTTAAGCCAAACCTCAGAAAAAGTCAGATGTTCTCCTTTTATGTCCCTAACAGAGACGCTTTCAAAAATCTAAACATCCAGTAGTGTCATGAAATTTCTAAACCCTGGACTTGCTATAAATAATTTGAAGATAGTTTGTATCACACTTTGTCATTCACAGAACATTGTTTAAAACTAAAAGGCAAAACTGAGGACCAGAAAAATAATCTCTGCAAACTTGTCAGCTAAAATTGAGAAGCGCATCCTTTCATCCTCAAAACGTAGACGCTTGCACTCTATGCTTCTATTACCTTGCAAGTATGGATGACACCAACACATACTTAACACGTAGATTTAGCTATAAATTAGTCAGCCAAATTCAGCGGATATTAAGACACACACACATTCATACATAAGCTCTACATTATCGTAGATATTAATTCACCTTATATCCGAAGATAAGTAGCTAGGTAATAAAAGATACAAACTCTAGAATCGCAACATCAACGAATACCAGCTCAATTTATAATTAAAATCGAGAAAAAACTGACCCAAGATTATTGCAAATTTTACACTCCACGTTTATTGAATACATAATTACCCCTAAATAGAAGATAAAACATTCAGAAGTATGTAATATTGGTGAACTGGTATATTCTTCTTATATAAATTAAGCATTCTTCCCTCTTTTGTGCCGTACTACCAATTTTTACATAAAAATATCTATTTTTGCACTTGAATATTTATTTTAAGATAACCCATCCAGAATTATATGTAGTAGACAGATAAAATCAGAAATAAAAATAATAAAGAAGCTGTATACAAGATATCGTAAAACAATGGATTAACTAAAAGTTCGTATTAATCGTATTCTTAAATAAAACGTATAAAGACATACTCCTGATAACAAAATACATTAGGAAATTTTCGCATATGAAAAAACACATCCAACTTGGTAATGAAATCTTTTTGTATTTATAAAGCTATTTTTAGAATAGCACGTACCTACCAAAAACAGGTATTTGGTATTATACATATCTATTACATATTGTCATGATGATCGCCAACATTCGTAACGGATAGGCACATCAAGAAGAAGAAGAATACATATTGTAATGCGTATGAATGTTAACAAAAATAAGGAGTCCGTATGAACCGTTTAAAATATATAAAATATATATATCAAGAACGCTGGCTTAATTGCATAGTTGCCAAACTATCAGAGCTTACTTAAACCGATATACTTATGGTTTCAATATACAGTGAAAAAGATCTGAACGACCCCTATAATATATACACGTGAACTAAGCGAAATACATTTATGATACAGGGGTACTTATGAGCTCCAAAATTTTTTTACGAATTATGAAACTATACATCTTAACGAATCGACAGAGCCAATATTATGGAATGGACAAGTGAGCTCCGTATATCGGTGTCCACTTGACCACGGAGCTCAATTGAACCTGAATTTTAACATGGGCGGAGTTCACTTTTATGCCGTAGATATATATATTATATATAATATTATATATATATATATTTATATATATAATATAAAATTTGTTAAGATCGCATATAGAGGTTTCATCATGTCCGCAACATCAGATGGAAGTTCCAACGTAATTAGCTCTGTACCACAACATACCAACACAGCTAAATCCTACTCAAAAGTTCTAAGACAACATACATACCCTAGTCCTTAACAAGCGATCGGTTTATCTTCAAAGGATAGATTACGGAGGCCGGATAGCTTACAGGACTACCTCATACCACTAGGAGCACTTATAAAGTCCAAAAACCTTATTTTCTTCAAGGCTGTCCAATAATCGAGTATGCATGTATCTAGCGAGCAAAAAAATTGTGGATAACTTTATGCAGGAGCATGATGGTGTAATACTAATAAATGGTGAACTAGTTCAAGCTAGAAAATATATTACTCAAGCGGATAAGTTAGTTCTATCAATAATATGCCCCTCAATTCCCCATGATATTCTTATTCACGAATTAGAAAACCTAGAGCTCAAGCTAATGTCATCAATGACCTTTCTTCGTATTAGCTCTACCTACCTACCGAGCTACGGCCTTGTTTTTACCGTCATTATCGTGTATCAAGTAGATATACTATTTTTAAACTATTTAAAAATTAAAATATAATAAATAAATATAAATACAGTTTAATCAATTAAAATGAGTGCTCTAATAGATTTATCGATGAGTGTTCCTTTTTATTAACTGCTACTATTAATTGCCACCTTCAAATATTGAATATCAGCAACAGCAAATTCAACCACAATGCCCAAATGTCTTTTTTCACAAAATTTACAACCAAATTCAGCAGAAATTTTAAACAACCCACCAACAACAATATATTATGTTATATAGATACCAGCATATTCTAGACTAAGCCGCAGATTCATTTAGAATTTTAAACTGCTGCGTTAGCCCTTTTGTTTTTCTGTACACCGAGCTGGGGATTTCAACTGACTTGTCTCGCATTGAAGCGAAAGGAGAAGCCAGCCTTCCAGCCCGCTTTGGCTATCCGATCGGCAATATATTATATTATATATATAATATATATATATATATATATATATTATATATATATATATATATTACATATCTTCCGGCGTTCTGTGATTCTGTTGTGTTCCTAATTTATATATTAGATTAATGTTTGCCGTATTTTATGTTTCTTTAATTTAATGCTACAGATCTTTTAAAGGTAAGATCATTAACTTAATTATTTCTCATGTTAGATGTATCGCTAATAACACTCTTTTAGATGAAACTGATAATGCTCATAAAAACAGTCGGCGAAACGTCTTCATTAAATAGATAAAGTAGTACAACTCTTGTCCTTTTTATCTCCAAATTGACCAAAACATCCCATTCACTTACGAGTGCACTTGTTATATATATATATATATATATATATATATATATATATTATATAATATATATATACTATAATATAAGTTATAGATCGACGCCTATGGATTCATTCGTGCCATGGACTTAAGACTGCTGACATGGTTAAAGCATTGAACTCTAGATTGCTGACGCTTATTTTGCATAATATTGTGAATTGTATAATTGCAATTGTATATGTGTTATTTTAATTAATATTTTATTCAGTTTAGAATCTGATTTTATTGTAATTAGTCGTTTAGCTCTTAATAAATTCTATTTTTTAAAAAAGGGACTTTTTGGCATTCCCAAATTTGAGTGGCGCAGTCAGTAGGATGGTCAAACGGGTTTAGCGAATATAAATTCGGTTCGTTTCAACGATTTATTGACCTTAATCGGAGGAGTGTTTTATTTTCCTGTGGGTGGATTGAGTAGCCCTTTATAACAGGAATCGTGTATTAAGTGGACTTTTCGAAGTGAATATCGAAGATACCTGCCTAGTCAACCTTCTGAATGAACCAGCTTACATGGAGTGGACAATTATTCTCTGGTAAGTACTTATGTCGTATAGAGAGCCTAAAATTCTAATAAATTCTGATTCTTCAGACTCAGATTCTGACTCAAAAACTCCCTATTAAATATAATCTTTGTTCTAATTCATCCTTATAAATAATCGTACTTTTAATTTAAATTCTTACTCAAAAAATAAAATAAAAATTGGCAATCCCACAATTAAAAAAGGAATATATTGATATGATTCCAGATTCCACGGAGAAAATACATTACTTCCTATATTCGTGGAAATCTGTGAAAAATTGATTAATAAATTTTATAATACAGTTGATTCAGATGATTTTCAGAATGAGTACTTAATGTCTAGCATATTAGCAAAAAGTAAAAGGTGAAGCTTGCTATTAACATTTCAGCCTGTGTAGTTAGGACCTGGCAAGATCTTAAAGATGCCTTGCTAAATACATACGCTGATAAAAGAGATATTTATACCCTTAGTATAGAAATGCCAGAATTAAAGCAAAAATAATGGAAACTCCCTTTGAATTCTCAATAAAGTCCAACATCTTTTGAATTTACAATTATCTTTATTACTACACGTTCTAATGACCAAGAATTATTAATTTTTATCAAAACTATTTTAGAAATTTAGCCCTACGAGTATTATTACGTGGTCTTAAAAGAACCACTTGGCACCTTCATGCGAACTAAAAACCCTAAAGATTTAAATTCTGCCCTAAGTATTTTAACTAACGATTTTTTAAAATTTATTTAAACGAAAATAATTCTTCACAATCTAGGCAAACAAAGCCAAATTTTCTAAATAATCGTAATCCAAGACCAAATCTTAAACTTTCAACAACAATTTCCCTCAATCGAACAGATCCTTTAGATTCAACGAATCTCGACAAAGAACTCCAGCCCGCTATAACAAATCCACACAATTTCAACAAACAACAAGACAACCATTCAGCTAATCAACCTCTTTTTCAAATAATAACAGAGGAACTAATACTTTTACAAATAACAGAAGTAGTAATCGTCCTTTAAATCAAATCCAAATCAAAGATTTCAAGCCCCAACTCCAATGTGTACCACTAGTCAAAATACTTTCAGACCAACAATTTTGGAAATCAAAGACGCTTCAATAACACATTTTCAAGTCAACCACAAAATATCATAGCTGAAGAGCTACATAATATTGGCGATACCGAGGAAGTTGAATTAACAAATGAGAATCATTTTTTAGAGAACAAAGCTTGGAAAATCCATAATTACTCAAGTTGAACTTTTAAATCTTATAAATAACGAAAGTGAATTTGCCGTACATTGTATTTCCTGAGCATAATCTTAAGGTACTAATAGACACTGGGAACACAAAATCGTTTGTAACCCAGAAGTCGCTGAAAAATATTTTAAAAATTCAATTTTTCGTAAACCCTTTCAAATTTCAACAGCACTTGGAGCAAAACCAGGAAAATTACTGTACCGAAATCCCTTATCAAAAATTTTAATACTAAAAAATAAATTAAATTTAAGTTATTGCGTTTTTTAAATTCCGATGACTATTTTCACTGCTTATTAGGCCTCGATAATTTAAAAAAATTAAATGCAAAAATTGATTTGGCCAATAACGTTTTATTACCTCGCATAAGTAAGATAAAATTAAATTATTATAAAGCCGGGAATAGTGGCAACACGAATTGTATAGTAGTGCCGCCACGAACCGAGCAAGTTATCAGTTTAATGTTAAAAATATAAAAAATGCGACGTAATTATACCAATATACACAAATCGGTAAATTAGAAATTCGGAGTGCCTTACGATGGGTAGAAAACAATAAGGCTATTTGCACCATTTTGAATTCTTCTGAATCTTATTTTAAATTGGATGTAACTTCCCCATTCATGGTGGAAAAGTTCGCTGAATACGAACAAATTTCAAATCCAAATTTTTAATTCCATATATGCTGAAGAATTTAAATTCGATATTTCTAAAGTTCGAACATGATCATATGAATTTTGAGGAAAGAAATTCAATATTAAAGTTAATAAAAGAATATTCCGATATCTTCCATGTCGAAGGAAACCAATTAACTTTTACTAATAAAATTAAACATACAATAAAAACAAACAAACGATATAACCAGTATATTCAAATTCCTATAGATACCCGGAAAATTTATAGGAAGGAAGTGCAAATCACATCCAGAATCTGCTGGGATCAAGATATTATTAGACCTTCGGATTCCCTTGGTCTTCTCCTATATTGGGTGGTCCCAAAAAAAAGGGACGCCTCCAAAAAACCCAAGTTTAGAGTCGTAATAGATTATCGACGTCTTAATGCTATCACACTTGGTGATAGATACCCTTTACCTAACATTAGTGACCTATTGGATTAAACTTGGACGGTGTCAATACTTTACGACACTCGACCTCGCTTCAGTGTTCCATCAAATCGAGATGGGAATGAAAGCGACATTCAAAAAACTGCATTTAATACAGAAAATGGTCACTACGAATTTTTGCGAATGCCTTTCGGACTCCGTAACGCCCCAGCAACATTCCAACGGGTTATGGATAATATCCTGAGAGGTATACAAAATGAAAAAATGTTTGGTTTATCTTGACGATATAATATATATTTAGTACAAGTCTTCAGGAGCATCTTGTTAATTTAAAAGAAGTGTTTCAAAGATTAAGGAGAATCAAATTTCAAAATTCAAATAGATAAATCTGAGTTTTTAAAGAAAGAAGTAGCATATTTAGGTCACATCGTAACGCCAGACAGGGGTTAAGCCGAACCCAAGACAAAATTAAAGCTATTAAAAATTTTCCAATACCCAAAAATACTAAGCAATTAAAATGATTTTTAGGACTTTTAGGTTATTACAGGAAATTTATCAAAGATTTTTCTAAACTTACTAAACCACTAACTACTCGCCTAAAGAAAGATGCTGAAAATCAATGTAAGCGATTCAGATTATATCCAATGTTTTGAAACTTGTAACAACTTCTCATAAATGAAACCCATATTACAGTATCCCGACTTCTCCCGTCCTTTCAATCTCACTACAGATGCTAGTAATTTTGCGTTAGGACGCAGTTACTTAGTCAAGGGAAAGATTGGATCCGACTTGCCCAATTGCTTATGCAAGCAGAACTTTAAACAATTCATGAAATCAATTACTCAACAATTGAGAAAGAATTACTGGCAATAGTATGGGCTTGTCAAATATTTTCGGCCCGTATTTATTTGGACGACGCTTTACTATTATTACGATCATAAACCACTACAGTGGTTATTTTCATTGAAAGATCTCAACTCCAAACTAGTAAGATGGCGGTTGAAGCTAGAAGAATATGATTATGAAATAATTTATAAAACAGGATCTTTAATTACAAATTGTGATACATTATCCAGAATAGAACTAAACGTCAATGAACAAAAAATTTGGAAAACACAAAAAATATTTTGAATATATGGAAACACTTAATGAACAAGCTCAACAAGATCTTAATAACGAACCAGATACAGAATCGCTGATTGTTGAAATTGAATGAAGATAATAGACAAGAAGAAAACCCTGATGACGGTGCGAGACGATACACACCAATGTAGAAAATCCTACCCCCGGAATTCCTATTTTCCGAAAACCCTGTAAACACGGGAATTAACCAAATTTTTATCTCTGAAGTGAATTTTAATCTGCTAGTCCCACCATAATCAAATTATTTGATAAAAGACAAAGAATTCTTGTCCAGTTCTCAAAAAACAATTTTGAGCGTGATGTTATTGATTTTATTAAAGAATATACCATACCCAAATAAAATATCACCTTTATTTTGAAGACCCACTATTCGAGAAATTTAGCGTTGTTGTCCAAAATATATTTTAAAAATCGCAAATATTCATTTATTAATTGCACTAAGAAACTTATCGATGTTCCTATAAACGAAAATTAAAGAAATAATTCGAAATTATCATGAAGGCAGGAAAATCATAGAGGTTTTAGATGAAACGGATAACCGAATTAAATCATTATTATTATTGGCCCAATCAACGAGCTTCTATACAAACTTATATAATGAATGCGAAATATGCCAATTAACAAAATATGATAGAATCCAATAAAGCCAATATTTAGCATTACTCCTACAGCAATTAAGCCATTTCAGATTTTACATTTAGATTCCATAACACTTGAAAATACCAAATTTTAACGATAGTCGATTCCTTTTCTAAATTATGCCCAACTTTATAAACTTAATTCTGCTCAAGGTATCGATAGTAGCAAACGCTTTGATTGGATTCTTTACTCACCATAGTTATCCAGAACAAATCATTTCAGACAATGGTACAGAACTAAAAAATTCAGTCATTAAAGATTTATTAGCATTACATAAGGTAAAAATCCACTTTATCTCCTCCCAGCATCCAGAATCTAATGGTATAGCTGAAAGATTTCATTCAACTATTATGAACATATCAGGTTACTAAACAATCAAAATGAGTATAAATCCGACCCAATAGAACAAAAAGTAAACTATGCATTATTAGCTTACAACAGTACTATCCACACCGTAACTAAAATGAAACCCATGAACTAGTTACGGGACATTTAGACACCAACTCCCCATTTAACATTGACCTAGAGCAACAATTAATTAATAATTATATTTCTAATCATAAGGATAAATGAAATTACTATATTCTAATATTAACGAAAAACTTCAAGAAAATAAAACAAAGTTATAAATAAAGCAAATGAAACACGCGAGGAATTACCAACAGAAATTCCTACCGAAGTATTTGTGCGAAACAGACAATATAAAAGGAAAAACTAAAAATAAATATCAAAAAGAAAATATTAAATCCATTAATAATTTAAGAAATACAGAATAACTTATTAAGCGACATAAATAATACTACCGAAAACATTCACCTTTCAAATGTAATACGACCTAAAAGGAATTATATTCCGGTTCGTCACGATCGGACTATACCACAGCCGAAATAAAGGATATCACCCACAACCTAGGCATTCTACGCTATAAAATTAGGAACCGCAAAACTCCAAAAATCTAGTCATACATTTGTACATTTTTATAATTTAAAACCACTTGTCACTGAATATGACATCTGAACAAGCAATTTGAGTATCTTAAAAATAACATTTCTAACAGCGAATTCTTTAAATCAGAGACGTACAACTATGTTAATATGATTCAATATATCAAAAATAGCATACAAGAAAAATTTAGCGGTCTAAATATTCATATTAATTTAACAAGAAGGAAAAGAGGCTTGATTAATGGCTTTGGTTCAATAGTAAAAGCAATCACAGGAAATTTAGACGCCAAAGATGGCGAGAAAATAAATTTAATACTAGAACATTTGAAAACTAATCAACAAAAATTAGAACATCAGATACTTAATCAATATTCCTCAGTCAACAAATCATAGATAACTTCAATAAAACCATTCAAGATATTCAAACAAATGAAATAATTCTTTAAAACAAAGATTTTTGAGATAAAAGATATTGTCGATTTTCAAACCAAAATCGAGAACGTTATTTATCTAAAAGACATGTTCAATGAACATCATTATCACATATAATTCTATACTTGATGTAATGGAGACTGTAGAAAATTCTATTACTTTTTGTAAGCTCAAAACCTTACACCCTAGTATTATTAAATCTAGTGACCTATTTCGAGAATTACAAAGAATCTCTTTATTTTACAAAACACAATTACCATTTGAATTAAAACACGAAAATATTTTAGATTTGGAATCCATTCTGGAAATTACTGTAAAATAGAGGAAAACCAAATTCAATATTTTCTGACAATTCTATCGATTTTAAAAGCATCTTTGATCTTTATTATTATATTACCTATACCCACACAAATTGGAGTCAGAATTTGCAATAATAATACCTAATACAAGATATTTGATTAAAAATAAAAATACAATAATACCTCTCAACGACATCTGCACTCACGGTTAAAATTTTCCAATGTCCAAGCCGTCTACAAAAATAACCAAGAACACCTATGCGAAAAGGAAATAATCTTTACGAGAAAACTCCAGTAATTGTCAATATATTAAGGCAGACATCCAAGGCAATCACATCGAAATCATACCAGATGATGAACCAGTTTTTAGCAATATTTCCTATGGAGGAAAAATTAACTTTTAAATGCTCTGAAGGAACTCAAATTCAAACACTGACAGGCATCTTTCTGATCGAAAATACACAGTGTACAATCCTTTTCAGAAACCAAGAATTGTTGTTCCAAGATCGAACCTTTGGACAACCAATTTTAATCACCGACCCAAAATTAAAATTCAAAGAATTAAGCATTTCACCTATGAAAATAACTTTGAAGATTTTAAAATTTGAAAAAAATCCCACAAACAGAATCAACACCATCATGGAAGAAAGAGAAAATTACCACATTCCCAGCATATGGACCATTATATTATATCTTGCAATCATTCTAATAATCATCTACATTACCTATAAGAAATAACGATAAAAAAGAGAAAAGAAACCAAAAGAAAGGAAAGACATAAGAATGTCAAAACATACAGGACCCAGACGAATTCCAATTCAAAATTTCACCTCCAGAAGGAGCCTCGATTTAGGGGAAGAGGAGTTATAGAGCGACGCCTATGGATTCATTCGTGCCATGGACTTAAGACTGCTGACATGGTTTAAAGCATTGAACTCTAGAGTGCTGACGCTATATTTGCATAATATTGTGAATTGTATAATTGCAATTGTATATGTGTTATTTTAATTAATATTTTTATTCAGTTTAGAACCTGATTTTATTGTAATTAGTCGTTTAGCTCTTAATAAATTCTTTTTTAAAAAAGGATTTTTGGCATTCCCAAATTTGAGTGCGCAGTCAGTAGGATGGTCAAACGGGTTTAGCGAATATAAATTCGGTTCGTTTCAACGATTTATTGACCTTAATCGGAAGTGTTATATTCCTGTGGGTGGATTGAGTAGCCTTATAACAGGAATCGTGTTAAGTGGACTTTTCGAGTGAATATCGAAGATATATTATTATATAGATATATATATATATATATTTATATATAATATATATATATATATATATATATATATACTATATATATATATATATATATATATATTATTATTTATTAATTTATTATCTATAATTTTAAGAATCTGCAATAAATATTATCTGTAGACCCGCCACTGTATCAGCAGGAATGCGATAAACTTTACTAGTGGCAGGAGCCTGGGAGTAAAGTCCCATTAAATGGCGCTCAGCTCCTACTCTACTTGCTCGACTGTTCAATAAATAAACCGACAAGATAAATGAATTCACATTGTAGTCTTTTAATTACGGAGTTCTACATATCTCACTGCATCACAGTCGTTGTTCCAATTTTACAATTTTTCTTCCTTTGGGGACATATTCATTAGTTTGGATTATTTTTACTTTTGTTGGTTTATGTAAAGAGGTATACATAGATTAATCCCCGGCAATTTTGCCAGTGAAAAATATGTGGAAATATTAGTAAAACATGCATTACGAAAAATGTATTCGTTTAATTTGTTTAATAACTACGCCAAACAACGATTCCCTCTTCGTCTATAGTAGTAGAGGAATTGTCTTTGGAATTTTTCAATTAAAGGTTACTCATTATTATTTATACAAATCATTATGTAAGGAATTTTAAGATGGTCATCATGTAATTGTTTTTCTGTTGCTGGTTATTATCCGACAAGCGAGAGCTGGCGGGTTGCGCGTAGAACAATTCAAAAGTGGAAGGGATTGCTCATTTCTATTGCAGTCGGGTAGGAGTTCACATCGTGTAATTAGTGCTAGATTTCTGACAGTGTTGTCAAGTATTTACATTTTTATATTATAAACTATTATTTATATTTATTAAAATGGCAAGTGTATTAAAAGGCAAACCTTTGGGATCTCAAGCACGAGAAATAATTGTCAAAGTTTTTAAGTTTACAACAGAAGAAGCTAATGCAGATAAAGTCTTAGTTGATTTAAAAAAGATACAAAAACGTGTAGCTCAATTAACTGGTAATTATAACACTAATTTTCAAAATAAATTCAGATTTAAATAATTTAATTTAAGTTACAATCAATAAAATTATAATCAATAAATAAATAAAAACTTACAGAACAAAAAAATACCCGTAAATAATAAGTAAACAATGGATCAGTTGATTAGTACTTTACAGTTTTACTATTATTGATAATACAACGTATATCTGTAGCGCAAAGGTAATTATTTCAAAAATTAAATAATAGTTCTTCATGTTAAAATTTTCATTACCGTAATTGGTTATACAACTGTGAAATAGAAATGACACAAAAATTGAAATGTGTTTCTCGAATATATTTATTTACTACAGTTATGCTGGACACTTTAATTATACATTTGAATACGTTGTATTTTTCATAAATGGGAAACGAAATATGATATTGTAAGCAATAACATCACAAGATAAAAGGCCGATAATACTTGAGTTTACCGTCTGGCTTAGAAAAATAAACAAAGAACTGTGTTCTGTGTTTGTTTAGTTTGTTAGACACAAGTTGCATCAGTCCGCGATACATACAAAAATACTTTCCGTAATTACTTTTTATTAATATAAATTTTTACTTTTTCTAGTATTTATTTGTTCGGTAAATAAGTTTATCACACACGCAATGACACAACCACGGAACATACCTACTAACGTAATTTTCAGATCCCAAATATATTTTTGATATGGCAACTACGCGTTTGTGACACCAGCGATTAAGTACCTCTCCTATCTTCTCTTAGCATAATTCCTTTTCTATTTTCGCGCAGCTCACCCGCCAGCTCTCGCTTGTCGGATAATACAGTTGTCACTATAAACTATTTCGTCAATTGTACGGCCAGCTTTAACCACTGCAAATATTTAAGCATACATCTTGCAATTTTTGTGGTCCATCTTTTTTTCTTTCGTTGTATTGCTCACTTTTGTCGCTCTTCAGTTCCGAAGTCGTAAAGTTATAAACGACTAGTTTGTATATGTAATAAAACGATGACGCCTTGGTCTGTGGTCATAAAAGCACTGCCTGAAGATTGACTTCAAAGATAGTAGAATTATTATTTCTTTTTTATTTATTAATTTTCTTCAACTACTTGTTGAAAAATACAAAAAGTGATAAAGACATACATAGGCATATACAAAATATCAATTACTTAAGTTATTTGAATATTTTTGGAATGTGATGATATGGTCTTTCAACTGAGTATATTGGACAGTCAAACAAAATGTGCTTCACTGTCACTTCACATTCACAAACAAAACACACTGGTTCCTCTTCTCTCTTCAACAAGTATTCATGTAATCTGAGACGTGTTATTAGGACTTGATGTTGTCGCTTTGAAGACCAGAAATTCCGTGGAAGTACGGAAGATTTTATTTCTGTCAATTTAGTGGTGCTTCTATTCCATTGGTTTTGCCAAACATAGTGCAATTTTTATTTTAAGTAAGGTTTTAAATCTAAATACACCGTTAGATTTTCCATTGATGCGGCTGTATTGGTTACTGTGGACCTAGCTAGATTATCTGCCTTTTCGTTACCATCTATTCCAACGTGTGACTCTACTCAGAGCAACTCTACTGACAAATTGTTTTGGTATATACGGTATAAAATTAAGTTAATCTGCTGTAATGTTGGATGAGAGGGATAAATCTGAGAAATTGGTATCAGTCAACTAAGTAAATCAAACAATATAAGAAATTAAGGTTTTTTGTTCTAGACTAAACGTTAGGGCCTAATTAATGACAAATAGTTCTGCTGTATCGTACACAAACGACATGTACTAAACATATTAAAAATAGAAAGTGTAAGCTCGAAAGTTATCACTCTAATCTTAAAGTTGAATTCGAGATATAAATTAAAAATTGATACAAGTGTATTCACCAACGACAAGCCACACAGTTGAAGAGATTGAAATGTTCTTTGAAGATATTAGAACAGCCCTGAAAAGTACTAAGACGTTTATACTCTGATAACAGGAGATTTTATTGCCAAGCTGGGAAATAAAAAAGACCAAAGTAGAACCGCACTAGGAAACTACGGCTATGGAGAAAGAATTGAAAGTGGGACCATGCTTGTAAACTTTTTATACCAAGAAAATCTTTTTTCTATGAACTCAATTCTTTCAAAAAAAGCCCCAACGAATAGTGGACCATGGAAAAGTCCAGACGGTTTCACAAAGCACGAAATTTTATTATTGCTAATAAAAAAGAAATTGTACAAGATGTATCTGTTTTAAACAGTTTTTTAATTGGAAGCGATCACAGATTGATTCGAGAAAAAATCTGTTCAATTTAAGAATGAACGAACAAAAATGATTAAACTCAGACAATCGTAAATCGACCCCGCCCGAAAATACAGATCACTTTCGTGACATCATTGACCATAACCTTCAACAAATCAACAACGAAACACAGGTCGAAGTTTTAAACGAAAGTATCGTAAAAGCCCTTAAAGAAACGGAGAAGTTGTGCTGTCCTAAAATGAAGAAAAAACATGAGAAATAAGTCTCAACAACTAAAAATCTGATCGAAGAAAGAAGGAGGCTAAAGGACAGGTATAACACAAACTACGCAGAATTTAGTCAACTCAGTAAAACAATAAACAAAGAAATCCGAAAAGACATACTGCAACATAACATGAGAGAGGTGACAAGGGTGATAGAGAAAAATAGAAGTCTGAAAGTTCACAACATGTCCACAGAAAGAAAGAAATAAACAAGACGACATTGTGACTGATAAGGAAGAAATAGTGAAAACAGTGGAAAACTTCTGCAGACAACTATATGAAACAAGTGAATCCGATGAAAGACCTACAAAAATCTACCAAAAGAATCTACCAAAAATAGAGAATCAAGGTCAGAATTAATGACGAACATAACTGTTGACGAAATTAAAAATGCACTTCGGGTGATGAAGAACAATAAATCCCATGTGATGACAGAGTAATGACCGAAAGCCTAAAAACTAGGAGGAAATAAGCTCTTACTGACACTTGCTTAATATGTTCAATAAATGTCTGTGCGAAGCGACAACACCGACGCAGTGGAACAACGCGGAAATCATCTTACTTCATAAGATGGGAGATATCAGCGACCTTAGATATTAGCTTGTTGTCACAAGTATATAAGCTATTTTCAAGAGTTATTACCAACAGGCTAGGAAGCAGGTTTTAGAGCAGGATATGACACGAATGATCATTTACAAGTAATTAAGAACTAAGAATAGAAAAAATTGTTGAATATAACAAGCCATTAGTCATGATATTTGTTGACTACGAAAAAGCTTTCGTTACAATAAGTCATCAAAAGATGTTAAAAGCCTTAACAGAGTGCCGTATAGATCATCGCTATATAAACATGATCAAATACATCTATCAAAATGCGACAGCAAGCGTGAAACTGGCAGATAAAAAAGACCAACGTATTTAAAATAAAACGGGGAGTGCGACAGGGAGACAACAATTTCACCAAAATTGTTTACAACATTATTAGAGCATATGTTTAAGAACGCAAATCTGAGTGAAAAAGGAATTAATTCAATGGAGAAATGCTTAGTCATTTGAGGTTTGCTGACGATATTGTCCTTTTTGCTGACAGAATCGATGATGCAGTATCGCAACTGGAGAAACTATACCTAGCCTCCCTACAAGTTGGATTAGAAATCAACCACACAAAAACACAATCATGACAAATCTGTGTTAAGCGAAAAGATTTCAGTAAATGGCATGCATATTGAAGAAACACCTCTATATAAGTACTTAGGACATGAGATACGCATAGGAATAGATAATCAAACGTGCGAACTAAGTCGCCGCATAGGACTTACTTGGGTGGCATTCGGCAAGCTGAGCTATGTTCTTAAATCAGAATTGCCTATGTGTCTTAAAAGAAAAGTCTTTAATCAGTGCGTGTTGCCAGTACTTACATATGATGCAGAGACATTAACACTAACCAAGAAAGTAAGAAATAAAATTTGTGTTACACAAAGAGCCATGGAACGATCGATGTTAGGCATTTCTCGTAGGGATCGGATCACGAACAAGGAAGTAAGACGGAGAACAGAGTGACAGATGCCATAGAAAGAATTATGACCCTTAAGTGGAACTGGGCGGGCACATAGCTAGAATGTCGGATAACAGATGGACACAGCCAATAATACAGTGGAGACCGAGACAAGAAGCACATCGAAGTAGAGGTCGTCCACCAACAAGATGGTCTGATGACATAAAACGTATCGACAAAATTTGGATGCAAACAGCACAAAACAAGAAATACATGGAAAAGACTGAGGGAGACCTATATCCAGCAGTGTATAGATTCGGGTTAAATGATGATGATGAGCTCTGGCTTGTAAAAAATACTTGTCCTCAGAAGACAAACATTATAATTACAATGTTCATGTGATTATCACAAAGCATGCTCCTACATCCATTTATGGTG
The DNA here is from genome assembly GCA_918026665.1 of Diabrotica balteata. Classification (NCBI taxonomy): domain Eukaryota; kingdom Metazoa; phylum Arthropoda; class Insecta; order Coleoptera; family Chrysomelidae; genus Diabrotica; species Diabrotica balteata. Next base: position 20,129,292 of record OU898285.1, read on the forward strand.
TTAGATTGTGTCCATGTATATAAAATGGTAATTTTTGTACCGTGTGAGAACATGGAGAAAATGTGATTTAAAAAAATTTCGTATCACGTTATTTTTGTTATATATTGTAAGTTTAAGGTTTTAAAGCGGAGAGGAAACAACCCAAGCAAAACACAAATTTATTTCACAGGTAGTATAAATGGGAGGTAGTTCAATATTAAAATCTAATAAGTAAAGGTAATGGATTTTGGGAACAGCTGTGACCTTGAAAATGACACAAAGAATATAACTAAATATCTCTTTTTCTTACTCATACTCTTTAAAGTATTTTACAATATTTTAGAATCGAAGATATGTAATTATATTATTAATGTATTGGATTTTGACAAGAGCTATTTATTATACCTATTTAGTACACAAGTTTATGTGAAATATTCAAGGTCATAGCTGTTCCCAAAATCCATTACCTATATCTATAAGCCCGTTATAGAAATATACAGGACCTCTATTTCTTTTTTGATAGACTCCTGGAATCTGTTAGCAACAGCATTATGAAGAGCTGGATTTTTTGGGTTAGATTTAATATTCGAGAAAAACGATAGAGTTAAGTATTTTCTTCTTAACTCCGTAGTCCAGTGTTGATCTAATTAAAGCTCTATATAAATTTATTAGAGATAACCTAACACAATTTTTATGTGATACAGATTTTATAATGTTTAGTCTAGCTTGGCACGATAGTCTTAGCGAGTGTATATGACTTGTCCAACTTAATTTTGAATTCAGTTGTATCCCTAGGAATTTTATTTCTTTTGTATATTCTATAAGAGAATTGTATTAAAATAGATTTGGGAGCTTTTGTGGATTTTATTTTAGTGAAAAATATATAGACTTTTGTTTTTGTGGTAGATAAACTAGAGCCCAATATTGTTAGACCACGATTCTATCGACTCATGTAAGAGCTGCAGCAACACGATTATGAACAGATAATATGTTTTTATTTCGTGCTAGAATTACCAGATCAACAGCATACAAAAATGTTTTAATTGTGCCATTACAGTACGATACAACATTGTTAATAGCAAATAAAAATTGCGCTACGCGTAGATTAAAGCCTTGTGGAATTCTGTTTTTCTATAATTTAGATTCAGCCAAAATGGTTATTGATTCGAATTCGAGAATATCGTTGCCGTAAAAAGTTTGGAATAAAAGCAAACATGTTACCGTGAATCTTTCAATTCTGGAATGTACTTAAAATATCATAGCGCCATACTCTATCAAAAGCCTTTTTAACATTAATCAATAGGACTATAGTTTATTTTTTATGCACGAGAGAGTAGTTAAGCATAATTTAAAACGGTATCTCCGACCACATCCATGGGCGTGCTGAAGATTAATTGAAAAATTACTTTGAATAATTGTAAAAAAATAAATGAATTATTTCAGTGTTATAAAGTTGTTATGTGTATGTATAACAAAAGTGACCTCTTTTATCACACACTATATTAGAACTGACTGGCCTACATTAAAAAGGGTTTTTAAAAAATTCACATTTTTTTTTTAATTTTTTAAAAAATTACAAAAGAGAAAAAAGAGTTTTTAAAACCGTCTAAGGTATGTTAAATAGATGAATAAAAATATTAATATAAAACTTACAGCTACTTGATACAAATCCAAATCAGATTCAGAAGATGAACTTTCAGAACCAAGATTTATAATAACTGGCTCGATCATTTTTATCAGTAATATTGTCCAGCTTCCACATTTTTTCCTCTTCTTTAATAGTGTGATTTACTGCCTTTTCCCAGTTTTCAGGTTTTACATTATTTACGGCCTCCAAAAACAACTGTTTAACATCATGAATTTTAAAAGTGGTAATTTTTTATTGAAACTTCACTCTTTATCTGTGCCCATACCAGTTCAATCGGGTTTAATTCCACAATGATATGGTGGGGATCTAAGTACTGCCATTCCACGATTTTTGGCAATTTCATGGCTGGTCTGATTTGCCAATGTGTACTATTATCAGCCTACGTCCCTTTCCTGATGGTGGGTTTAAACCAGTAGATAAGTTGTTTACAAAAGCGTGCCTTTGACTTGTAACATTTCATCCTGCCAAAATTTATTTGATGTATGACCCTCGTTGATCCATGTTTCATCAAGATAAAATATTTTTCTTGTTTGGTTTCTCATTTCCTTATGGTTCTTAGAAAAATGTCTTCTCCATATGACAATATCGCTTCTTTCTAATAAAATAGACTTTCTGGGATTCTTTTTCCAGCGGAAGCCTATTTCTTTTAAAAGTTTCCATAACGTACTTCGATTCATTTCTGGGTAATCCTTATCATCTCGAACTGAGACAAGAACTTTATCCAATGTTGGAAATTCTTGTCTAAAGAAGAATTCATGCACTTTCCGTCGAAGTCCTTCTTTAAAATGATATTCTATTTGAAATTTTGGTTTCCCTGGAGCATTACGTGGCATTTGAAAACTACCACATTTCTCTTCTTTAATAACTCTGTAAATCGTAGATTTCCCAACACCAAGTGTACTGCTAACTAACTCAACGGTCTCATCAACACTTTCACATAAACGTTTGTCTGTAAATGATTTAAAACAATTAAATATTAATGTTTTTTCATTAACTGTTAAAGGACCAATTTTTCGGCGTTTACACGGCACTTCCAAATTTTCCATAACACTAGTATACACAATAAACTGCACCTTGCAACTGAAGTACCTACTTTTAGTGAACTGTTAAGAATTTTGAATATCGCCACTTGGACCTTCCTACAAAATGGAAAAACCCACTATCACATTTTCTGTGGAATAAGTTTAGAAGGTAATTATCTAGTCAATTACTGTCGTAGATTCCTGGAATTAAAGAATTAAATGTTTGATTGTTGAAACCCTTACTTCGTGGAATGCACTCATTTCAGATAAAATAAAACGTTTTATTTTATCTAAAGAATTAAACTTTATTTTGCAAATAGGTAGGTACTTATTAAACTTTTATTGGTTATATATAACCAATAAAATAAACATCTTACATTTCTTGCAAATTCATTATTACCTGTTAACCTCCATCACTCCGACACTGGCAACCTTATTTAGGGATTAGTAACCCTCACAAGTATTGTATTCTATTCTGCTCCAACCTTTATACCTGGTGGTCATACTCAATTTAAAATTGTTTTCCTATATACTTCTGTAAACTTGTTGACAAATATCTGTTTTTCATTGAGTCACCCGTATCAACAGTTTAGGGATTTGCATACATAATTTATTGTTTTTATTACTCTCTCATACATAAAAATACACTATAAAACATTCTTGATTGCATTATACATGCTTCGTGAATTTCTTGATTCCAATGATATTAAGAGATCTAATGTTGACCTATTTTTCTAAATCCACTTTGTTTGGGTGTAATAAGATGTTTATGTTCAATATACCACATAAGTCGATTGACAATGAGTCAATTTATGAGTATTTAGTCAATGAGTTTTTTGGTGTAGATATTTTGGGAACAGAGAAGACGTCTTGTAATGTGGGAATTATCAGAAATATCTGGAGAATTTGGAAATTGTCTTTTGGACTTATCTTTATTTTGAAGGTGGTTTACCGTTGCTAGTTATAGATAGGGTAGGAGCTGGAGGGTTATAGGGAATGTTTACTTCAGAAAGAGTTTTATTGGTGGCTTCAGTTAGCTGTATATTGGTTTGGTTATTTAAATTAGGATTTTCAGGTACTTCTGTTTTCATTTGTTCACTGGGCGAATCCATTTTATGAATGCAATCAACTTCTCGGTGTCCTATTGTTCGACATTTAAAACAATTAAATTCATTTATAGAAAGGTATATTCGATATGTTGTGTAGTCAAAAGAAATGTTGAAAGAGTCTGTTATGGCTAAGTTTTCTAATGAATTGATGTAGATTTGCCGCCGAAAACTCAGAACATGATTATATTCTGTCTCAGACATACCCACTCGAAGAAATGTGATTTTTGATATGGCTATAATTCCCATTTTCGTGAGTTCGTCTTCTATAACTTCGTTTGAAATGGTTGGACAAACATTCGAGATGACTAATCTTAATGCTGAAGTTATTAATCTGCTGACTTCTACTTGCACGTTGGAAATTTTAACGTGTTTATGTGAGGCAAAAACTATATTCTTTGGAAGGACAAGTGATTTAATGGCAACTATATAATCATAAATTTAATTCCTTCTATGGCAGATAGTACTTAGTGGCTTGGTCTTTTGCCGGATATTTGAATGTTGTTAGTATGTTTAAATACGTAGACGGTGTGGTGTTTTATGAAGGTTTATTTTCCTTTGGATTCATTTTTGGTTAGTAATTTTTGTCTTTAAATTATTTATCAGTCAATGTTTTACCCGTGCCAATCTGGCTCTGTATTATCAGCAGATTTTTAAATAAAAGTCGCTCTGGGAACCGGTCGGAGCGGCCTTTGTAATAATTTTGTCGACTTTCAGTATATGTTGTATTATGTATTATTGAAAATTGTTCTGACTGTAATTTCAGGCCAGTCAATGAAAAGCACTGTAGATTTTCTAGAAACCACTTTTAGCTATCTTGGTTCACTTTAATCTATAAGATTTAAACGATATTATCCATACATTTTTTATTTTATTTAGTATTAATTATATTAGAATATTAATAATAGAAATTTTATATATTATTTCTCAACACGTAATTGGCTAAATAGCTAAGTGTTAAGGCCACAAAAAAGCATTGGCCATAATGCATAAATAATGCATTTTCATAATAACAAATATTTAATAACAAGAGAACGTCTACCAATCTGCAATTTATAGAAGAAAGAAGATCCCACGAAACCACATATGATGATTTCAAAAGTGTTCTCACCAAAAAAATCTCAACAGTGTTAGCCCATTTATTATTATTCTGTTTAATGTAATATTTCTTGTGTTTGTATCCACTAATTACCCTGCGCAGTTCATGTGGTTTTGTGTATAAATAAAAAAAAATTGATTATCTAGATAACATTCAAAGAGAGTGAGGCATGTAGATTTATATATGGCAATAAACAAGAATACATAAATAATAATCTTGAATATGTATGTACTATTTATGTGTGTATGATAAACTTGTAATAAAAATGACTTTTAATTTGATTTAGCATGCACAGAAAATATTTTTAAAAATAAAAAATTAATTTATTGTTGTATGAGAAATAATATACGATCTATTTAATTGTACGGGTTTATTTTTGTAAAATAACATCGATCAACAAAATAAACCACTTCGTTTTACTGGTTAAGTTTAGATATAGCGAAAATAAACCACACTAAGCCGACCAACATCCAACAAAAAAAGAAAGGATCTAGAGTGACAGTTAAATCTTCATCAGTGATGAAGATGAATGAACAAGCGAAAAGTTATTCATATGGCACTGTTGCTTAATCGATTTTTTTATTTTGTTGTGTATATTCGTGTCCTGTGTTTCATGAATACGAGTTTTCCGGGACAAATGTTAGGGATTAAAATTTTTAAATAAAAATGTTTCCTCTTGTAATAAAACGTTACCTATAAAAAATGTTTTTTGGTATACAGGGATAAAAAATACTAGTTTCATAAAAATATTGTATGATCTACCAAATACAAAATCTTAGATAAAAATATTGAATGAAAAATGATTGTAGGATAAGAAACAGCAAAATAAATTCAAATAAAGATAAGTTAACCCTGAGCTACTATCGTGTATTTACACCCACATAACTACTATCGTGGGGTCATAGATGACCCGAATTTTAAAAACCTCTAAACAAGATATAAAAATATATTTTTTATTGTTTTTGTATTTTTGACAAATGAATGTGTATATAAAAAAGAGATTTTTTGTAAACTTAAATTTTATTTCAAGAAAATTAAGATGCTATAATAAAAATTATAGAACTTTTAAAATAAATTTTGATCAAAAACATAACTCATTATTATAACAAAAAAAAATATATCTTAAATTGAAATTAACGGTTCATTTTCTGAAAAGTAGTTTATAATAGTAACGTCTTAACCTAATACAAAAGAAAATCATAATAGAGTAACCATATAAAAAAATAACAGTCATGTTTTTTTTCGTAATGTTAGAATCTTGCGACAAAAATATTTGAACAAATTGTAAGTGTTTATCTATTCTTTGCACATAGTACAGGTAACTCTCTGAAGTGAATGTGTTTTGCAGATGGTCCTATGACATTCTGCGCAAAATGTGGAATGTTTGTTATCCTTACCTCTGGGACACAAGTAGCATCTACGTCTTACAACTGGCCTTTCTGGTTTGGTCTGATCTTGATGAGTAATTTTATTTTCTAATGCTTTGGAAATTATCGAGCGTAATTCTCTTGACAAATTTGGCATTGCAAATCTTACTTCTAAATGTTCATTTATAAGACTGATTCCCAGCTCTTGAATAAAATCCGATCGATTTTTTCTAACCCCAGGATTAGCTGCGTGAAAAATAATGTGACTGTTTACTATAGCAATATCCATTATGGAATACCAAATTACTAAAGGCCATCGCTGGCATCTTCGACCTGAACGATAAAGTGCACATTTTTGATCAAGTGCATCAACGCCCCCTTTCGACGAATTGTAGAAAGCTATTATATCAGGTTTTTTGCTTTCCTGGTCAACAGATTTGTCGTGATGCATAGACGACAACATAATTACACTTTTATTTTTTTTAGGGACATATGATACGATTGTATTGTCTCGTGTAAAACCAAATAATCACTTATCAACTTCGTAATTTTTATTTGGTTGAAATTGTGGAGGAATTTCTCTCTTATTTTTACGCATTGTACCTACATAGGTAAGTCGAAGTTTTTTTAGTTCATCAACTAGCTCTATTGAGGTGAACCAATTATCACCAGTGACATTTCGGTTACTATTGGCAATTGGTTCCACTAAAGCAAGTACTGATCTTGTAGGTATGGATAGCTTTTGGGCATTAGGATCATTTGTTTTACCCGTATACACAAAAGCATTTACCAAATAATGTGTTTTTGCGTCACATAAACACATGATCTTGATGCCGTACTTGACTGGTTTGGCTTTCATGTACATTCTGAAAGGGCATCTACCTCTAAACCCAACCAACATTTCGTCCACTGTAACATATTCGGAACAGGTGTAGTTTGCTGTACTGTTAGATACGAAACATTTAAATAAATAGGACACTGCTGCAAGTCGATCTCCATTGGCCTTCTTTTGCTCTCTTATTTCATGATTGTCAAATCTTATTGCTGTGAGAAGAAATAAGAAGCGTTCTTTTGACATTGTAGCACGAAAAATTGGCCTACCTAAAACACTTGTCGAAAATAATGAATCGACATTCTCATGATTAGACTTTAGTACACCTGAAAGGTATAAAAGACCCAAAAAAGCCTTAAGTTCACCTTCGTTTAGATGATCGACAAATGTACATGTATCCCCATAATTTACACTGAGCTCGGTAATTTTTTCATTTGTGTACTCTAGAATAGAGGCCAACATGTCAGGAGTTATAAGAAGTGACCAGGATTCAAGTGGACTGGATGGTTTTGTTTCTAAGGCAGGTCCACGAAGACCAGGAAGGTGTGTAATAATGTTCTGTGCGCGAATTTTTGATGGGGCCGGAGCATTTTTAGCCCACTTATATCTGTTCCGTCCATAGTAAAAATTTGTTTCATTATTAGATGCTGTTTCACATTCGTCGCTTGATAAGTCACTTACGTCAATTTCTGAATCTGTGTCGTGAACCGAATGTTCACTTTCAGTGTCAGTATCACTGTTATTAGAGTCACTATAAGTGTCAATATTTTCGGTTGGTTCCTCCAGAGATTCGAGAAAGTCAAAAACATTTTCACTTGTCACCGTACTTCCGCTAATTCTTAAAGCCATTTTAATGTATTATCTTAAATAATAATAACGTAACTACTATGGTGGGGTCAAATCCGACCGGAACTCAGCAGCACGTGTGCACTATCCCACTGATCGTTTGCTACTAAGCGGCATGCTAAACTACGTACTTAATTGGGAGAATACATAGAATAACAAGGTCGTTCGCCAAACTGTCTACCAGTGGCGCACGAAATTTCAAGTCCTGGGGTCAAATTTGACCCCACGATAGTAGTTCAGGGTTAATGTTAAAAGCTATATACTAAATGAGGAGCCTAGAGGGGTACAAGACACGTGCAATTTTAAACAATTAATTTAATTAAGAGATAAGTTTAAAATTCTTAAAATTATTGTTTAAAGTTAAAGTAAAAGTTTTTAGTATTATTAATTTTAACATATTAACTTTTTATATTGTAACGTTTTTATGCCAAACAGTAATTACGGATCGCTACAATAAAGGTGACCATACACTAAAATCGACGCAAAGTGACGTTGGTGAATAAATATCGTTTTAATTTTCGCTGTGAGAAAACTCGGAAAATAGGACAACGAAAAGTAACTCGGTAGAAGTGGCCCACATATAAACACGATAAGGTTTGGAGATTCGACGGGTTGACTGGTCGACGACTCTTTTCGCGGTGTAGGACGGGGAAGGAGATAAACAGCGAAATAACAAGAAAAGTCCAAGGAAAATATTGTAAGAATGGACAACGACGAATACTCTACAGACGAAGGGAGAAAAAGAGAGAGAGAAAATATAGATTTTTTTTGTAAACAGCAAAAAAACACCAAGAACTCCTACAAAACGCCAAACAACAGAATCTGAGAATTTAGACCAGTTATTAATAATGAAGAAAGAAATGAACACAACTCAAAAAGATATGAAGCAAGAACAAAAGAAATAAAAACTGAAATAAGAGAAATTAAAGGCCAACAAAACAAAACAAACGAAGCTCTACTAAAACTGACAGTAGAAAACGAACAATTCAAAAAAGAAAATCAGGATATAAGAAAAGAGAATTCAGTAATAAGGAGAGAGTTACAAGAAATGAAAAAGCAGTCGAAATAATCGAAAAAAATAGAAGAAAAAACTACATTGTAATGAACCATTGAGAATATATTATTGTGATATTCAAAGTCTTAAGTGCGCCAGGCAATTAATTATTAAATTAATTAAATAATTAAACCTATTTAAATGATATGATTATGATTCTATCACACTATTTAATTCTCTTATCTCAGGGTTATACTCGTGCTTCAATATCTATGCTTTACATGTGAGAGGTAAGGTCCAAAGAATACCGGAATAATAAAAAACATATATGATATAACATTATATATTAAATAAAAATATATTGAAATAAAATTCACACTCAAATATCTTCAATAAACAATATCTCATATAATGATTGTCAAACTGTTGGTCTACGTACGTGAACCTTCAAAATTAATGGTACATATAATATAAGTTAAAATCTCAAATCAGAATTGTTGTTCTAAATCTCCTAATCAAAATATTCCTATCTTTTCTAAAGCAATTGTAAAAATTGTGTTGTTAATAAAAAAACTGATGAATAGCAAAACTATCTCTCTGATGATGAGTTGTCTAAATCCTTGTTCCTTGTAACCTACTCTATCTATTCTTAGCAGTCCTCTAGGTAATCAACAATCTTACAACAAATTGTTGCGAGCCTATCGTCTTTAATAATCTCCTTCAATGCAGTACATTCAAATTATGCTAGCTCTTCTCTCTCGATAAACTGAATCTTCGTTTGGCCTGAACAGTGACTCTTGGAATATAAGTAGGAAATATAACTTACAATATTTTACTGGATCAGCTTCTGTCAGATACACCAACTCCACGAAAACTCACAAACATTCACTTCTACTGCTTCCTACCTCTGGGGAACTACCGAGAACAACGACTGTTCGCCTTGCACCCTTGGAAATCAACTGCCTAACTTTTTTTCCTCAAAAAACTAGCTAAAGTCTCATTCTTACAAACCATCCCACCTTTTTCAATCTCTTCCAATTAAAACTCGTCATACATATCCTCATCTCTTCATTTAGATAACAAAAAAAAAATTTTACCTACAATTATAAATTTCCTAAAAACTATTAATAAACTAATCGGTTTCTACAAATTCTTAAGAACTAACAGAAAAGTGAACATGGCAAACAGAGCAGCAGGATGTCTCAACAACACAATCTGAAGAAACAAATACCTCACCACGAAAACGAAAATCAGGATATATAATATCAACCATAAAACCAATAATGACGTACACAGTGGAAACAAGAACAGATACGGCGAAAGCACAAAGACTGTTGGAAACAACAGAAATGAAAGTCTTACGAAAAATAACCAAACCAAACTCTAAGAGACAGAGTAAGAAGTGAGGAAATACGAGAGAGGTGTGGTATAGAGGAAATAAACGCGTGGACCAAAAGAAGAAAAGTGGAATGGAATCAACACATCGAAAGAATGACAGAAAATAAGATAGTACGAATAGCAAGAGACAAATCGCCAAATGGAAGAAGATCATTGGGACGACCGAGAAAAAGGTATTAAGCCTATTTATAAAGAGGAAGAAAAAGAAGAAGAAGAAGATTTCAATATTCGGTATAGAAATCACTTTTACTTTATATACGTTTCGCAGTTTTATACTTATTTTCAAGTGATTGAAATTATTATTTTTTAAAGCCATTCTTTGAGGTCCGCTGATCATCGGTTAATGGCCGTTCGGGTCTTTATATATGGCTTTTATTTTACTAAGTTGTTTATTGCTGTCTTAAAAATGCTTCTATCTATTTTTTTCTTTTTATTATAAAAACCTAACAAAACAGAATTAAACTGAAGGTAGTTTTTTAGTTTGGTTATAAATTCTTTTTAAATAAAAAACAAAAGTTTACCATCGACGTATAATAATTTCATCACCCACTGTATCATTAAATTTTTGTAACTCTCATGTCAGACTAAATAAAAATTATCACAAAATTGATTAACATGTTGGTAGGTTCGGTTTTTCTATTTTTAAAAGAGTGTATTTAGAAAAGAAAATAGTCCAAAGGAAGTTGTTAAAATTGTGTCGTTTCGTCTTGCTGATAGGGACCTAATAGAAAACAACCCTCGATCTTAGCGGAAATCGCCGAAAGTCAATAAAACTTAAAGGTGAACGTATATTTGGATTTTCCTACATGTACGAAAACCAAGAAATGTCCGTAGAATTTCCACGTTAAAGATTAGCAGAGCAATTCAGAGCGATATCGTCGATTGACCCTAGGAGTCTGACCCCCTAAGAATATCTCGTTGCTAGAGGAGTAGATGCATGGATTTCCAGATTGGGAACTTATTTTTAGAAGGTATACTAAGATTTGATCCACGTGTCACATATAGTGGAATACATTTTATAAGATGATCTTGTTCGTTAGATTATTAGTGACTTTTCGTGTTACCTAATGCGTAATTGACTTACTGCAATGAGTTTTGCAATTTGTTCAAGATGTCTTCTGCTAGATACTAATGAAAATGATAATAATATTATATATATATATATAATCTATATATAATATCTATTATATATATATCTATTATATAATATATATATATATATATAAATATATATATATAGTATATATTTATATATATATAGATTATTGTGATATTCAAATCTTAGTGCGCCAAGCAATTAATATTAATTAGCTAATTAATTAATTAATTAATTAAAATTATTTAAATGATATGATTATGATTCTATCACACTTTTTAATTCTCTTATCTCAGGGTTTATATTGCCCTTCAATATCTATGCTTTACATGTGAAAGGTAAGGTCCAAAGAATACCGGAATAATAAAAAACATATATGATAATAACATTATATATTGAAATAAAAAATAATGAAATAAAATTCACACTCAATGTTTTCAATAAACAATATCTCATATAATGATTCTCAAAATTTTGTTCTACGTACGTGAACCTTCAAAATTAATGGTACAAACAATATTAGTTAAAATCTCAAAATCCCAATTATTATTCTAAATCTCCTAATCAAAATATTATATCTTTTCTAAAGTAATTGTAAAAATTGTGTTATCAATAAAAGAAAAACTGCAGAAAACAAAACTATCTCTCTCTGATGATGAGTGGTCCAAATCCTTGTTCCTTGTAGCCTATACTATCTATTCTTAGCAGCTCCCTAGGTAATCAGCAATCTTACAACAAATTGTTGCAAGTTTATCGTCCTTAATGATCTCCTTCAAATGCACGAATCGTTCAAATTATGCTAGCCTCTTCTCCTCTTGATAAACTGAATCTCTCGTTGGCCTGAGTGAAAATGACTCTTGGAATATCTTCTCTTTACGATAAACTGAATCTCTCGTTGGCCTGAACAGTGACTCTTGGAATATAAGTAGAAAAATATGACTTACAATCTTTTACTGGATCAGCTTCTGTCAGATACACTAACTACACGAAAACTCACAAACTTTCACATGCTACTGCTTCCTACCTCTGGGAAACTACCCGAGAACAACGGTCGTTCGCCTTGCACCCTTGGAAACTAACTGACTATCTTTTTTTTCTTCAAAAACTAACTAAAGTCTCATTCTCAAACCAACCATCCCACGTTTGTTAATTTCATCTAATCAAAACGCGTCATACATCTCCCATTTCTTCATTTCGATAACACAAACAAATTTTTACCTACAATTATAAAATTTCCGAACATTATTTACAAACTAATCTTTTTCTACCAATTCTTATGAACTAACAAAAACATATCTTTCTAAAATCTATTCTATTGTCCTAATTACTGCATAAATTTATTTGGAAAACCTGCTTCCATTGTCTAAGATTTCACTTAAGCTCCTAACGTCACTCAAATATATTTTAACAAAGAAAATAATTTATGCATATCTTACGTTTTGTTCAATATAGGTAATCCAAAGATAAAGGACTTTCATTCTTCGAAATGTTTGTAGTTTATTATTCGACTTATCTGAATTATTTTAATTTTTTGAACTTTAAAATATTTTAAGGCAAACCAATATTTTCTCGACTTTACATATCATAACTATATATATATATATATATATATTATATATATCTATATATATAAATATATATGATATTATATATATATATATATATATTAGTATATACAGAGTGGCCAAAAGTCTGGAAACGACTAATTATCTCGTAAAATGCTAGTCATAATTGTACAACATTTAAGGTACACCTATCTTGGGATACGGAGATTCCATATTTGATATTTACATGTTGCCAGATTTGCCGTTTTTTTATATTAGTAGTAACTTTGGTTTTGCAAATACATCACCCTGTATATTCAGACATTATTAGAATCTCCTATTCAATACGAGTTCAACCATATGTAACACTTATGATTTTATGTAATCTGGAAGGTCATAAATACATAAAACTGAAGTCTGGCAACGCTAAATCGTTTCAATAAATTTTTTAATACTAACTATTTTCAAATACATTTAAAACATAACAACTGATAGTTTAGAACATTTTTTATAATAGTAGTTACTAGTTAAAAACAACTTTAGCTAGCGTTAGAAAATTCAAAATCAATAGTAAATCCAATAGATCAGAAATACCTCAATATCATGAACCCACAGCCTCCTAAATTATACTCTTTCATTAAACTACACAAACCAGATCACCCAATAAGACCTGTAGTTTCTTTTTATACTGCTCCGTCATATAAACTTTCAAAAAAACTGTTAGAGATTATTTTAGAACACACTAAATTTTCACCTAAATTTACCATAAAAAATACAATAGAACTAGTTAATAAAATACAACATTTTCAATTACCTAACAACTCCAGATTAATTTCATTTGACGTAAAAAAATCGTTTTCCTAGTATCCCTCCTACAGAAACTTTTATTCTAGTAAAAAACCTTTTAGACCAAAATAGTACAAATCCAATAATTACATCTGAAATTTTACATCTTCTTGAAGTTTGCATAAACCAGGACTACTTTGAATTTAATAATCAAATATATACAAATAACAGTGCAGGACTTATAATGGGCAATCCTCTAAGCCCATTGCTATCAGATATTTTTATGGATCATCTAGAGACAAAGATTTCAAAACATCCCGTATTTAAACAGTTTTTATATTGGTGGAGATACGTAGACGACGTACTAGTATGTTTCACAGGAACTAACAGGCAACTCGACCAATTTTTATCGTATATTAATTCACTTCATAGTCATATTGAATTTACAATAGAAACAGAACAAAATCAATCTATAAATTTTTTAGATTTAAAAATTATCAGATTTAAAAACAAACATGACTTCTCCATATTTCACAAACCTACCCATACTGACACGACTATACACAATTCATCATCCCATCCAACACAACATAAACTGGCAGCATATCATAGTATGTTACATAGATTAACAGAAATTCCGATGTCAAAATACAACTTTGAGACAGAATTAAATATAATTAAGCAAATAGCAGTAAACAACGGATACAATGAACAAACAATTAATAAAATGTTAAATCAAAAACTACACAAGAAAGCCCTGAAATTAGTATTTCCACCACCAGAGAAAAAACCCAGTACCTTCTGTTCGATTACATATACAGGCAAAATTACAACAAAAATAGCCAAACACATAAAAAAGAAAGGAATAACACCAGCTTTTCGAACAAATAACAACCTAGGCAAATATATCAAAAACAACAAGAGCCAAAATAAAAAACACTTACACAGTGGTGTGTTACAAACTTAAATGTGGCGACTGCCCAAAAACTTACATCGGTCAAACTGGTAGAAACTTTAACAAACGAATAGCAGAACATAAAAGGGCTTTCAATAATAGAAAAACAGATTCTACATACGCACTTCACCTTCTAGATCACAATAATTCTTTTAACGACGAATTTAAAATTCTTCACATTCAAAATAAAGGCCTTAAGCTATCCTTGTTAGAATCTATGGAAATCAACAAATTAAAAAACACAGATATAATTCTGAATGACCAACTTGAGACAAACAGTTCTCCCCTCCTCAACCTATTTCATTAGAGACTATAAAGTGTAAACGCATGCCAAAAATAGATCACTTGAGAAAGGCAATCAGCCGAAACAGCTATAGTGATAAGAGTTTAAAATAAATTTTTGTGGAAGTTTGAAAACAAAGTTTCAGTGTTTTATTGTTACATAAAATGAATTTCCATCAAGTAATGGTCGAATCCATCAATTATTTAGAAGTTATGTTTGTTACTCCTTAAATGAATATCAGTGGAGGTTTAAGTTTTATCCATTTTCTTTTTGGTTCCTCAGTGTCTTTGCTTAGAACATAAAATTTATTAAAAGGAGGTGCTGGCGAATCAGTAATCGTTGATTTTTATCTGTTTTGTCTCTTTTGTCTGGGCTAGTTCGATGTCTTTTATTTGGATTTTCAATGATTTTTCTAGCTTCAGTTGGGTTTTGTGTGGTTGAAGATCGGATATAGTATTGGTGTGGTTAAAGTGGTGGAGGATAAGCCGTGGGTAAAGGTTGAGAAATATGAAAATCACCTTGTAATTATTGAGTATTGTACACTTGATAATGATTTATTCCATTAACTGTAAGATCCATTTTATTATGATGGCTTCTATGCTGAACTCCTTTATTAGATAGTATAGTATGATGAATTATAGCGTAAAAGCAGCATAGTAATTTTTTGTATTTTGAGTCCTATTTACAAAATTTTATGAGACACTCACTGGTCTATGGCACGTTTACTAGAATTTGTCTTTATAACAGTCAAGTTTTTTAAACTTACTATGATTATCGTACAACTGTATTGTTATATTATCTAAATGAAAACTAAAAAAATAAAAAGTAATAATAACATCAAGTTCTGTTCAAAAGACAAATTTATGCAGAGTTGAAGGTCGCGCTCGAGTCCACCCCAAATTATGAGTCCTAAATCTACCCTATTCATCCAAAAGCATCAGAAATTCGCTAAAATTAACCTATTTAAATCTCTATTATATCTTTTAACGTGACAAAAATGAAGGCAATAATTGTAATGTCACATCATCAGACATTATGAAGTACAAGTGGAACTAACGAACCTGTTTGTTTCAACTTGACGAATGTTAAGGAGAAAAGTGATACGGGGATGATAGCGAAATTGCTGATCTGCGATCATAAGCATATAATAACGTTGATTTAGCTCTATAATATTTTGGATAGAAACAGAAATGAATACATTAAGTTATAGTGAAAACCGGAATATTTATAGGATTAAAAAAGAAATACGTAATTGAATAGGGGAAGAAATCATAAAGTATAATGGTTAAAAATACTGAAATTAAATTTAAAAATCACAAAAGTATATGGAGAAAGGAAACTGTATTCCAAGAGTAAAAGATGGCAGCAAGAGAAACAGTACCGAAACAAAGAGATCATAAATGATATAAAAACTATTAAGGCGTCAACAAAATACAGATTGTAATATATACAAAAAATATTAAGCAAACAATAAAAATAGTAATAGGACTTCAGAACAGATATGTTGTCATAGTAAATGTCATACACCAACTAAAATCATTTTTTTCACCCTCTCAATCCTTCACTTATTTTTCTCACTTCTTCTCCGAAGTTCATTGATGTTGCTTTAACCATGTTTTATATCTTTTCCTATATGCCCGACTTCTGAGCTGTATGTGATTATGCTTTTTTGAATGGTATTATGTGGTCTCAGTTTTATTTCTTCACTTATATCTTTGTTCCGTAGTACTTTGCATTATTACTCCTTCTTTCCTTCCTGGAGGATTTCTTTGTTTATTGGCTTCATCTATTATTCCGTTATAAATAAATTTCATCCAAGGTATCTATATTTTCTACAATTTTGTATATATATATATATATATATATATATATATATATATTCTATTATCTAATAGGTTTGCATAGGTTTCTAGCAACTAGCTTGTCGCGAGCCACCAGTAAATATTTATTGGATAAACATACATTTTCTCCAGAAAATATTTACAATATCGATGAAACTAGAATCAAAAAACGTGCACCAAACAGTTAAAATAATAGCAAGTAAGGCGCAAAACAAGTTGGTTCCATCTCTTCTGGAGAAAGAGGCGTAAACATTACATTTATCTGTTGCATAAATGCCTTAGGTAATAGCATACCCACCAATGATGATTTTCCTCGTGTGAACTTTAAGGAGCATATGATTAAATGAGCTCCTTCTGGTACTATCGGCTCTGCTCACCGAAGTGGATGGTCTAATAGTGAACAATTTATTAAATTTTTAAAGCGTTTTATTAAGCATGCCAAGCCTTCAAACGAAACCAAAGTTCTGATTGTATTAGACAACCATGAAAGCCATGTCAACATAGATATTATTACACTAGCTAGAGTATGGCATTGTTTTATTGACATTTCTGCCCCATACAAGTCACAAGTTGCAGCCCCTCGATAGGGGTGTTTTCGGACCACTAAAAAAATTTTATAATTGTGCTGCTACTAATTGGATGCAAGCACATCCCGGCAAACCCATTACTATTTGCGATGTTGCAGAACTTGTTGGTTATGCTTATCCAGAAGGTTTTAAAATGAGCAATGTCCAAGCGGGATTCAAAGTTTCTGGCATATTCCCCTTCAATGAAAATGTTTTTAGGGATGATGAATTTTTAACGTCAGATGTCACCACTGGAAGTAGTTGATTGTAATTCTCCACAGCCTGGAACCTCCTTTAGTGAACCCAGTTTACACTCCGTACCTATCGAGATTTCTACTGGTAAACTGATTTCTCCTGATGTTATCAGACCTTTTCCAAAAGCCCTGCCAAGAACTGGTCGTACAAGAAGACAACTTGGTCGATGTCGAATTTTAACTGAAACACCGGAAAAAAATGAAATAATGGAAAAGGCAACAAAAAAATATGTTAAGCAGAAGCAGAAAATAAAACAAGTAAAACGCAAGGTTCTGGAAAGTTCAACATCGGAGTCTGAATTAGAAATCAGTGAAAGTGATTCAGTGGATGATATTGATTGGCCACCAATTTCTGATTGCAGTGACATTGAATCTAGAAGCATGTCAAAGACGAGTTTTGATTTGAATATTAAGCAAAATGAATTTTGGATTACAAAGTTAGAAGGAAAAAAGAAAATACATTATTATTTGACTGAAGTGATTGACATAGAAAGAGAAGAGTTTTTGGTACAATATTTAAAACGAAATGAAAATACATTTATTTATAAAGACGAACGTATTTACAACATAAAAAAACCAGACTTTTTGATCAAGTATCCTCAACCATGTGAAGTAGGATCTTCTAAAAGACGCGCTCTTCAACTAAGCAACCTTTAGAGTTATCCATACAATTTGGAATAAAATTATGTTTTTACTTGCATATGTTTTCTGTTTTGGATTTCTAAATAAAAATAATTCAAACCGACCTTGTTTAAATAGTTAAACAATAAACAAATGTTCTTTAGACTCTTTCAGAATGATATACAAGCCAAAAATCCAAGGTACACTTCATTATGCCCAAGGTACGCTTCATGTATGCCCAAGGTACACAGCTTATGTGTACCTTGAGCCAAATGGAAATAATTGTTTATCATATCAGTAATATCTCAATAATGCATTTTCAGAAAATATTTGCGCAATATATGATGTCTAAAGGTCTAATGATAATAATTGTGACATAATACTTGAGCTATTGTTCACTGTACCAAAACTATAATATAATTAAAAAATCATGCCCAAGGTACACTACTTTCCCCTACAGAATTCCTTTTTTGGAGAGTTCTTTGAGGATTTTGGTGGATAATCAGGTCGTCTCCAAGAGACTTTTTAGGGTCTCTCGGGTTGGATTGTATCTTCTAGTGAACTTTTAAAGTGAATTTTTCCATGAGTAGTTCAAGTTAATACTTTGATTCTTAAAACTTTTGGGTCTAGTTTGTTATGTCAAGGTTGTTGTTTCCTAGAGAGTTTGGATGAAATACATTCGATGGGTAATTGCAAAAGCTTCAGATTTTTCTTTGTTACCTCTATCTCATCTTTCTTGACCTATTTAAAAAGAAGGATTGATTAACAGATTGACTGCCATGACTACCACATGTGGTGCTCAGTTAACTTGTCATTGCATACCTTTTTAGGCATACTTATGTGGATGGGTTTAGTAGATATGACCTCTCTGGTTCATTGTTAAAAAACACACAGTTATATAATAGCAAACTAACAGACTACATGGCCAGAAACCGATGTCAGTTGATTTTGATGTACTATCACAACGTTTTATATAAACATAGGTATTAATTACTAAAATATATATTTATTTTCAGCATGTTTCATACTTCGGATAACTCAACACAGGTTTCCGGAGATCGGCTTCACAAGATTGAGCCCCTTTAGAACTACTAGTAGATAAGGTTAATCACTGTGCAATTTCCGAAATATCCCTGTGTATAGATGAGTCGATGGTAACATTTTAGGGTAGGCTAAGTTTTAGGCAGTACATGCAAAACAAAAGGCATCGGTACGGGGTTATGTTTGTAAGAATATGACCAAGTTCTTCCATCGCTTTTTTTATATAATTACCTAAAATATATTTAATACACAAAAAATATAAAAATGGGTATAAACCTCAAACAAATCTATGTAAAGATGAAACTGGCAAATCATCAGTGACCAACAGAAAGTCACAGAAACCTGGACGTATTATTTTCAAACCCTACTTGGTACACAAGAAGACATTGAAGATAAAGTGGATACGAACTGCAAAGAAGTAAATGAAGTAGAGAATGGAGTAGAAGCTCCAACCATAGAGGAGGTTCTCGAAGCTATTAAAGCCCAGAAAAACAATAAACTAGGAGTTAACGAACTACGAACAGAATTGTACAAGGTAGGTGGCGATGACCTAGCAAGTCACATCCACGCGCTGAACAAAGAAATATGACAAGAAGAGAAAATACCCGACGACTAGAAGAAAAGTATAAGTATGCCTGATTTATAAAAAAGGAGACAAACTCCAGTGCAAAAACTACCGTGAAATTTCTATACTATGTACAGCAAATAAAATCCTCACATATATTATAAACCAGCGCCTCCAACGACTAGCAGAAAATATTATTGGAGAGTATCAGACGGGCTTCCTGTGCGGAAGATCGACACTGGACCAAATATTTACAGTTAAACAGATCTTGAGTAAATCATGGGAACATGACATTGATATTCACTACGTGTTTGTGACTTGAAACAGGTATACGGCTCAGTCAAAAGGAATAAACTCTACAATGTATTGGCTGAATTGGCAATACCACACAAACTAATTAGACTCATTAAACGCACAATGGATGAAACTCAGGCATGTGTACGAATACAAAAATTTTACAAAAAAGACTTTTCCAAATTTCGTAGGGCTCAAAGCAGGGAGATGGACTGGTCCCAACGTTGTTTAACCTAGCACTGGAGTTTGCGGTTAGGCAAATAAAGACTGGACGAAAGAAACCTACTGACCAACCGAACGGTTCAACTGGGCGCTTATGCCGATGATATTAATATTGTAATTAGAACATCAACAGGAGCACACGAAACATACGCAGCGTTAAAAACGCAAACAAAAAGGCTAGGGCTGGAAATTTACACAGAAAAAACAAAAATAATAATACAGACGAGAAGAAACATAGTCTCACAAAACATTATACATGAGGATGACATTAAACGGTTGGAAAGTTTACGTACCTGGGAGTATAAATATATGCCGACGGATCAGAAGATGGAGAAATAACGGAAGAGAATAACGCAGGAAAACAGAGCTTATTTTGCCCTTTCCCATATATTTCGGTCTAAAAATGTCCACCGAAATAAAAAGATGAGAATCTATAAAACTTAAGTCTACCAATAGCATGCTATGGCAGTGAAGCATAGGTCTTGAAAGAAACATCCAAAGCAAACTCGACACATCCGAAAGGAAAATACTGAGGAGAATACTAGGACAAGTGAGGGAAAACGGAATCTTCAGAAGTCGATACAACAACGAGCTTTATCAACTTTATAAGGAAGCACCACTGTCAGACTTCATTAGAATAGAATGATTGCAATGGGCCGGATATATGATATGAATGGGAGGGGATAGGCTACCAAAAAGAGCACTGAATGCTAGAATACAGGGGAAAAGACCGGTTGGAAAGCCAAGAAAGCGCTAGGAAGACACAGTAAACAGTGACCATAAAAAAATAAAGAAGGACAAGGATCAATTTGGGCTGTAGTGCCGTGGAAGAAGAAAAAAAAGAAAATTTAGTTCACAATTATTTTTTGCTTTTAATTTAAGTAGTTCCATTAGTGGAGTTATCTTTTTTATTTTTTTTTTAAATTATTGGTGAAGTTATTTCTCTGATTTCTCTGGTTCCTTGGTGTCTTTGCTTAGAACCTCAAATTTATTAGAAATTTCATCACCATCAGTTGGCGCTACAGCCCTTCGTGAGCCTTGGCTGCTTCAAAACATTCTTCCTTCCTTCCCTATCGAGTGTCTGCCTTCTCCAGCCTCTCACTCCAATCTCCCTCAGATCTTCCTGTACATCGTCCATATATCTGAGTTTAGGTCGCCCCTTCTTCTTCTTCTGACCGGCCTGTTTAGCATAGTTATTTTAGTGGGATCACTCTCATCCATCCGCATAACGTGGCCCACCCACCTTAGGCGGTTTATTTTGATGGTCTTCACAATATCTGCATCACCAAAAAGTCTATAGAGTTCAAAGTTATATCGCCTTCTCCACAGACCCTGTTCGTTTACTCCGCCATATATGGTCCTCAATACTTTTTTTTCAAAGACTCGTAGTAACTCTTCATCTCGGGTCGTCATTGCCCATGTTTCCGATCCGTATGTGAGCACTGGGCGTATTATTGTTTTATAAAGTTTGCATTTTGTTGATATTGACATACTTCTCGCTCTTAGTTGAGGGCCCAGGCCAAAATAACAGCGGTTAGCCACGCATATTAGAAATTTATGCTGGCAAGTTTAAACAGTATTCGGAGATTTTGACTGTTGTACGAATCTTTTGTCTGGGGTATCGATGTCTTTTATTTAGATTTTCAGCGAATTCTCAAGCTTCAGTTGGGTTTTTTGTGGTTGGAGGTGGGTTATATCATTAAGGTTGTTGCAGTGATTGAACTCAGAACTCCTTCAGTGGTTGAAGGCAGAACTCCTGAATTAAAATTTATTTAATATAAAATTTAAAATTTATCACCGTAGAAGCAACGGAGTCGATTTTTGTCTTTTGGGTCCCGTTTACAAAATTTTATAACACACTAACTGGCCTATGGCATGTTTACTAATTATCACCAAATTTCTGTTGTTGATTGTCAATACATGACAATATTTTGATAACTTTTATTTCACTGATAAAAACTAGTTTTCTTATGCACCGCCTTCTAAGTGATTTGTAGATTTTGTATTTTTCTGCTGTAATTGAAAAGTCACCTTATATACTTAACACTTTCTTCGTCTACGAACTTAATGTTGCATTTTTTTTGTTTGTTTCAATTTTTTTTCTTCGTCATCTGTGACAGCTCTAATGTTTTTTTTTTGTACGAAAATATGTCTTTGCAATAAGTAGAGAAAGTTAAGCTGCTATCAACTTAGTGCTTTCAATAGGGTTTCGTTAAAAATTTAGTTTTTTAAAAATAAAGTTTGAGAACATAACTCACCCTGTATAATTGCAAAACCCAAATAACAAAGATATCATAAGGTTATGAGACAAGTCACAGCCACCTTTACTTCCAAGCCATGAAGTAAAAAAGGCAACACCGCATTCTATGACGTCGGTAGTCCGATAATCAGCTGTAAGGTCTACTCTATATGTCCATGAGTCTACCAGAATATTAAACTAATTTGAATTTTAGGAAACTAAATATATTTATATATTCTTTTTGAAAACTTCAATTCATTACAGAAATATTTTTAGGGAAATTAAATTAATAAAACCTTATATACACCTAGTAAATATATATAAAGTTTTATTATTATTTAGGTTATATTATCAATAAAATAATCACTAGAGTAAAATTTATTGCACTTAAAATACAGTATCAAACAGTTAATCTTACAATCAAATGCAGTCAAGAATCTCTAGAAAATTTTAAATATTAAGTACTTAAGCATATACATTAACAGGACATTTAAAAAGATTATTAAAAATACAAAAGATATAAAGTTTGTGCTAAGTAAAAACTTAGTGTAACTATTATGATTAAAAAATTCATCCTAAGAAATCAGACACAATATAAATATGGTTCTAAATTAATCTAATTGAAAATTAAATATTTTACTACATATTTACTTATAACTTTTGTTGAATTTTCATACTTAGATATACAAAAGTAGCAATTTTAAATATGAATAGGTTTGTTGTCATATAGACCAAGTTAAAAGAGGTATACATAAAAAATGTGTTGAATGTAACATACCATTTATAACTTGTATATCGATTTAAACTAGCCTATATTCTCAAAAGATTTTTGAATGTAATACTTAAATTTGTTATCACTTATCTAAAAAGCAGATCTAAATGAGAAAGTAAGTTCTCTAATTGTGACCATCTTGTTAATTTACTATATTGTAAAATCCATTTCAAATCATTACCACTTAATCTATTCTTACCTACATTGACGATTACACTAAAATTACTGCTAACTATTACACTACATATTACACAAATATTATCACACTTGTGTCCCAACTGATTAATGTTTAATACATAGAAATATACACAGTCACTTGTAATTTTACTTGTCCAGTTTTTCAATGGGATATTATTGTCTAAGTCTAATTGACATAATTATGTTATCTCTTGTTCCCTCGTCTTATGCAAAAAGTTTCTTCTGTCTTCGGGATTCATTCTTTCTTTAGTACGATGAACAGTTACATATGATGGTACTTCAGGAAATATATTAGGAACTGCATTGCCTTTTAATTTGGGAAATATTAACTTTTCAATGTGTACATTTCCATCTTTATCTTCTCATTGTTCAGTCCGCTGAATATCATCTTCATGAAAATGTTTGGCACATACTACGGAAGATTTGGTAATTGTACAACCTTCTCTATGAATAGAGCATAACCCAGTATACCTTCTTTGGGGATCTTTGGGAAACAAAACATACTTTCTGTCTGTTTCGTTTTTAAAGTACTGGCATAATTGGTTTTGCAACCAGGTACACAACAATGCCAGAGCATCTGTAACAGAAAACAAAAGTATTATTATTGATGTTTTTAGTTTACATATTTTGTAACAAGAAGCAAAAGTATTATTATTTTCAGTTTGTTTTGTAGGTTATATTTATACTGCCTTTTAAATTGTTGTTAAGAATCTTCTAAAAGTTCTAAATTTCACTTATATTAATATTTTCTAATTGATTTAAACACAATTTACAAATAAACATTCGAATAAAGTTTAAAAAAACAATAAATTCAACAAACTGTTACAAGCCTTCCTATATGAAATGTTTAAACCAAAACAAACCACAGTCGGACTACCACGCGTTGTTGCCAAATTTCTACTTCATGGCTTGGAAGTAAAGGTGGCTGTGGACAAGTCCATAGATGACTTATAATAACCAACAATGGATTTAAAATACGAACATGGAGGGATAAAAGTACAGCGATATTTATGGATATCGGTAGACAAAAAATTAATTCCAAGAATAAACGATAGTTTTTTTTTGTTTATTATCTCTAAAGTAAACAATATAAAAATAATGGAGAAAACAACAGGAATGCACCAGATGCAAAAATATCTCGGAATCCATCCTCGACATAAATTAATTTTCTTAAATAGAAAACAACAGTTTCATGGGAGCTTATAACAAATATTTTCAATTATAAAAAAAAACACTTCAAAATATTTTCAGCAGTAGATAATATTTAACAAAAATAAATTTTTTTACCTTCAAGATGAAACTATTTTTCTTGAACGCTTTCCTTGTCGTCATTTTCTCAAAAAATTGGATGTCTCAGGTAAAATCTCTCCAAATTTAATATAGATTGCATTAAGGGATTTCGAGGGATTAATCTCCGGAGTAATGGTCCTCTTAAATTTTCGATTAAACATTTAATAAAAGGACTATTAATTTGTTTCATATAAAGAAAGACAGTTCTGGATTAAGCAGTATTAATGGTTTTGTTTTTTTATTTTAGATTATTTTATATGAAGCTGTCGAAAAAAATCGTAATATAAGAAATAACAAATATAAATAGAATTTAACCCTAAAGTATTAACGTATGTAAATTTTACGTACAGATTTTAACCTAACAGCTTCTTCTTCTTAACGTGCCCTATCAAGTCCCCTTGACGTTGGCGATTAACATGGCGAAACTGTCTCTGTCTCGAGCTATTCTAAATAGTTGCTTAGCTTTCTTTATTCCTGTCCAAACCTAACAGCTACTGAAAGAAAACTAAAAGTGGCAATGCTTAGCCGCGTGGGCTATGCTATCCTCACTTCATGGTCAATAAAACAAATGAATACTCGCTAATTATAAAAATAAAAAATAAAAACATTTATTGCCCTAATAATATCTGACATTTCATTTTTATGTATTTTAGCCTTCTTTCTTCTAAACGTTCCGCTCTTGCATCGTCAGCTTCTGATTTTTCTCCCTCTCGGCATCCTGGACTTCTCTGGGTGGGTTTCCTCGTCTTCTTACTATTCGGATTATATGCACAGGTTTATCGTGTACATATTATTACAAGATTCTCTTCTGTGTCAAAAGTATCTATTTTATGTTGTTTATGTTTAAGTTATTGATATTTTAATGTTTTTTATTTGTGTCGTTCCTAAATAAACTCTGAAATTAAACCATTTTGTTTAATGAGATATGAAATAAAAAGACAATACTAGACCTAAATCAGTAAGCTATGCTAACTATACGTAAAAGTTGCATTTACGTAAGGGAAAGAAACGTTAGAATTCTAGAGTTAAATCACAAATATTGCGGTGCTCATTAAACTTTATCTGAGCGACGCATTTTACTTAAGTAACCAGGCAATTCTGGTCCGCTAGACCTACCAATGTTCTTAAAACTACCATTATATTTACTTATAATTATATTTCTAATATTTTTTTGATTTTTTATAAAGTTAAATTAAAAAACTGTTGATTAATTAATTATTTTTCTTTATTGCAATAGGGAAGACCAGGGTTTGTGGACTTTTTTAATCATTTTTTTTATTAATTAATTTT
Source organism: Diabrotica balteata (assembly GCA_918026665.1). NCBI lineage: Eukaryota > Metazoa > Arthropoda > Insecta > Coleoptera > Chrysomelidae > Diabrotica > Diabrotica balteata. Next base: position 20,155,440 of record OU898285.1, read on the forward strand.
TACTGATTTATTTTTTGCATACTCTTAAATTCAAGCTGGTATGTCAGCTGGTTCTTTACTCCTACAGGTATTGTACACACATTTTTATTGTATTCGAATTCTCCGTAGAAAACAGTTTTAAGCAAATTTTGACTGCTTTGCAAAATAAGGCAAAGAGGGTAGGTTCCCGCAAATCTACAGGCCAATTATCTTACTTTCAGCTATTAGCAAAATTATGGAAAAAATCTGACTATGCAGACTATAAGCTGAAATGGACAGAAATAAAATATTCCCAGAAGTACAGTTTGGCTTCAGAGCAGACCACTCCAGCGAGCTACAAGTACTCATATTAACAGAGTGCACAGCAGCTATATTTAACGACAAGCAGTACACAGAAGCAGCCTTCCTGGATGTAAGCCAAGCCTTTGACAGAGTCTAGCATAAAGGGCTGATATACAAAATGAGAGGATATGGCTACATCGAGGCAATGATGAGATTAATCTCTTACTACTTGAGTAACCGGAGCTTCAGAGTTCGAATAGGGCAAGTCCTATCCGAACTTGGAACCCCGGAGGTTGAAATGCCACAGGGAGCGGTCCTGTCATCCTTGCTGTACTTAATATTTATTAAAGACGTTTCCAGAACATTAGGAAATATGATTAAGTCTTTAATTAAATTTTAAATTAACATTTCAAAGACAAAGTGGATGGCAGTTGGAAAGATCCATATAGATCAAGGTCTGCTTTCTCTTAATGGAGAAGGGATAGAAAGGGTAAATCATTTTAAATACCTTGGCAGCTGGTTAAATGTAAATTGTGACTCTGATGAAGAGATAATATCCAGGATCGAAATATCACGTAAGGCTTTTATGACCTGGAAACCAGTTTTATGCAACAGAAACCTGTCAATGAACATTCGTAAGAAGGTCCTGAAATGTTTTGTGTGGTCGATCCTATTGTATGGTTGTGAGACATGAAACGTTAAAAACCACAATGCTAAACAAGTTAGAAGCATTCGAAATGTGGTGCTATAGACGAATCCTAAAGATATCGTGGGTTTCGCACACTTCCAATGAAGATGTTCTTCAAATGATCAATTCAGAACGTCTGCTCATAAACATCATAAAGAGGAGAAAAACAGAATACTTCGGCCATATAATTAGAGGACCCAAATACCATTTACTTCGCCTTATAATACAAGGAAAAGTGGAAGGAAAGAGATGGATTGGTCGAAAGAACTTTCATGGCTGCGTAATATTAGACAATGGTGTGGTTTCACAGTAGAAGAATTATTTCGCGCAGCAGCGACAGAGAAAGGTTTCAGGAAATTGTAAGCATTATGACGGCAACGTCTGAATACGGACACGGCACCCAAAGAAGAAGATTAAGTCTTTATGCCGACGACACTGCAATAGTGGCCAAACACCGAAATGTAGTAATAGCAGTAAACAACCTGCAAAACGAGTTAGATGAAATCGAGAAAATGGAGTAACAAATGGAAAATCTCCATAAACTCGCACAAAACTCAAGTGGTGCTATTCACAAAGAGACATTAGCAACTAAGGACACCTTTCTGTACAAAACACTCCCATCAAGTAAAAAATCGAGGCAAAATACCTAGAAGTCATCATGGATAAAGGACTCACACCAAACTAAGGACCAAAACCATAATAAGGTTAACAAACAATATCATTCTTTCAATACTTATATATGCATATAAATATAAATATTTTAAAAAAGTCTTTGATTGATTTTGAAACTGAACGTTGAAAATGAAGGACGTCTAATGGTGTTGATTCTTCTTGTTGCTCAATGTAGGTATACGAGAGCTGCTTCAAGGGACTTAAATCCTTCGGAATGAGAAATTCTTTGAGTTATCCATCTGTATCTTCTTCTTCTTCTTCATGGGTGACGTTTAGACCTATATTGGCAATTGCATCATCTGTCAGTTCCACTTCTTCATCTAGATTCATCCAATCGATGATGTCTTGGTTTACGATTGTTTGTTCTACTGGTAATTAATTGGCTAGGTGGGCTATATAATCAACTTTACAGTCATCAGTTTCATTTTGAACGTCTTGTGTTTTGTTGTCTATCTTAAATAATTTTTTCCACAACTTCTGAGTAGTGGACATTTTTACGTCGTCCCAGGCAGATGCAATCCAATAGAAAACATCTTTAACCGTGATCTTCTTCAATCCTCAATTACAGTCAGCCCTTCATCCAGTTTATAGTTAGCAGTACCTGAAGAAGCTTCCGCCGATAATTCCTCTTAATTCCTTAAATAACGTTTTGGTCTAGGGTTGGATGAGAGATGTCACATGGGGTGGAAGAAACACAGTTTATATGTCACCACTAATCAATTCCCTCGCATCTGGGTGCGATCGTGCGTTATCCAACAACAACAAAGCTTTTTGGGCCAATCCACTACCATCACTAACACTTCGGTTTACCCACTGTTCGATTTCATTCCGCTTATGCTTCCAATATCCAACAGTTACTTATCCGACATCTAAATCTGAAGAAACCTCTTTATTGATTCACCCTTGTCAACCTCTTAATTGTATTCACTTTTGTTTACAAAGGTGCAATTACTCTCTTCCGCTTTCCACTCATATTGCATAGAAAGATTCTCTCTTACACTCACAAAAATCAACTTATGAAAAATTAATTAGGAAACCGAAACTAATAACTGGAATAAATTTACAAAACAGTACATAAAAGGAAAAATATTACTGTACAGATACTTAATTTGACGATCTGAACGACAGCAAACAAATCGGTAGTTCAATTCACATTGATTAACATAGAAAGGAACAGGAAGTTGTAGACAAAACACCACACAGAAATTTCTGCGCATGAAATCTCTTTCACATCAGCTTGACCTAAAGCATACCTTACAAATAATTCTCTTCTTATCAATAATCCAAAATTTTCAATTGATTGCCCATATAACAGCTGCCGATATAACTTCTGACCATCGATCCTTTTTTTATTATTCGATATTGTGATTCAACAAGTACGACTATAAAGGTAAATAAAGGTAAAACCAAGGCAAAATTTTGCCTCGGTTAACTGAGGGGCTCGGATAATCGCGAGTCTACTGTAAATACAAATGGAAGCATTGGAAGAAACCAGAGGGCAAACTGCGTTGTCGGCGCTGGAGAATCGTATCCTGCATTGTCAAATATGCTGATTGGGGATTTCCATTATCGACGTTAGATATATAACTTTTTACTAGAGTTATTCAGAAAGTACTGGAAGAATTATTCAATAAAAGTCACCCCAAAATTAAAATTGGAATATCTAAAAATTGGCTTGATCGATTCAAAAATAGGTTAACATTGATATTAATATGCATCGGCTAAGCTATTTCAAAATGGGGTATCAAAGTGACCCCACATCAGTGGGTGACTTTGATATATACTTTTTTTTATTTTTTTTTTTTGAGAAAATCCTCAATTTATAAACATATATACTCATCATCATCATTTTGGCTTTATAACCCTGTTTGGGTCCTAGCCTCCCCAAGAATCCTCTTCCAGTCGTCCCTATTCATCGCCTTCCTCCGCCAAGCACGTATTTCCATATTTCTCATATCAACATATATTACTATCAACTTAAATTAAATAAACATAAAATGCCTCCCAATTTTCCACATTTTTGAGATGACCCATTCAAAAGTTACGCTAGAAAATACGGAAAAAATTAACAAAGTCGCCCCGTTCTAAGATAGTATAAATAACTAATTTCTGTGTAGAATTGCAATTGTACTCCTATAATAAGTTTTGCAATATCAGCTGAATATTCAATTATTTTTTTTTGACTTAACCATAAATGGATCATTTTTTAAAACTCAATAAAGTAATTTTTCACATGAAACGTAAAAATATTTAATGAACTTTTGTTCTTTGAATAAATAAATTTTGTTCTCAAAGAAACTTTTAAAACTGTTCTGACTTTAAATTGTGCACGTAAAACTTTCAAGTATATACTTAAGTAGCTTTTATATACTATTTTGTTAAAGCAATTGGTATTGGTGTTATATAAATATAAACCGTTCATTTTTGTTCCAGATTGTCACATGGTGAAGAAAACAGTGGTGCTGTAATGTTTACTGTTTTACTATACTGTGTATATGTAGCAGCCACCAAAAATAACATACTAACCGACCAGCAGGTTGCTGCTAGCGTCCCTGGTGACATTATCCTAGGGGGTTTGTTTCCTGTCCATACAAAAGGCGACAAAACACCATGTGGCTCACAAATATATCATCGAGGTGTTCAACGCCTAGAAGCTATGATGTTTGCCATCGACAATATTAACAAAGATCCCAACATTTTACCAAACGTGACCCTTGGAGTTCATATTCTGGATACGTGCTCACGAGATACTTATGCACTTAACCAGAGCCTGCAGTTCGTTAGGGCCTCGCTCAATAACATCGACACGTCATCCTTTGAATGCGCAGACCATTCGGTAAGTTTATTCTTATTAATCCATTCGCCTTTGAATATAAAACTGTACATAGAAAAAGAATATCTTTTGCAAAATTAACTTCTAGTCTAGCTAAACTGCTGGAAATTTACAATTTAATATGGACCAAAAAATCATTTCCTAGTTTGTGGCAAAAATCTCTAATAATTCCTGTTAAAAAACAAGACAAACCTTTAACTGATCCAAATACCTACAGACCAATTTCTCTTACATGTACAATGTGCAAACTTATGGAAAAAATGATCACTAAAAGACTCCTGTGGTTTCTAGAAAAATATAAAATAATAAATTTGGCACAATCAGGTTTTAGATCAAATCGAAGTACAGCAGACAATGTTTGATATCGAAAAAGCTTTCGATACTCTTTATAGGCCTCTTATTATAGTTAACCTCAAGGAGTACAGTATATCTGGAAATTTGTCGTCATTTATTAATCAATTTCTAACAAATAGAACTTTTAACGTAAGAAAAAATGACAAAATCTCAAGGATTTTCAAACAAACTGATGGCGTTTTCCAAGGATCGGTATTGAGTCCTACACTCTTTATTCTTTTTTTTTTATTTAGAATTTCCGCATCAACCATTAAAGGTTATTAGCGAGTTTTACAGATTTTACAGTTGTTATTACAAATACAAATTTACTAATTACAAATTGCGTATTAAATTACACATAATAAATTACAAATTACAAAGAGATACATATAATATAACTTAAATTTTGTGTAGTAAACGTATGTCCTTAAGGAATTGATTGTATTAGATACATTACTGTTTAAAATATCTTTAAGTTTCTTTGCTTCTTCTGGTACGTTGTTGATGGCTCTTTCGTAGGAATAAAGAGGACATTCAATCAATACATGTTGAACAGTTATTGGACATTCACAATAGGAACATTCAGGTGGTAGTTCTTTTGTTATGAGATGCTGGTGAGTTAACGCTGTGTGTCCAATTCTTAGTCGGTTTATAATCACTTGTTGCCTTCTGTTTTCTGGAAATTGTAGTTTAGTGCTAATCCTAGTTTTCACGTTTTAAAGGTTAGCCTTAGTAGAATTCCACATTTGTTGCCAATTTTTTACACAGTGCTGTTTAATATTGAGCTGGATATCACTGAATGGAATTGTAGTCATAATTTCAGTTTGCTCGTCAGTAGCAGCTTTCTTTACTAATTCATCTACTTTTTCATTTCCTGCGATACCTGTATGTGATGGTACCCAGAGAAATGTAACGTTCACGTGTCTGTTTTGTAGGTGATAAAGTGCTAATTGTATTTGTTGCAAATACTATTTAAAAACTAAATTATTAATTAAATAAATTTATAACTAGAAGACTGGTCCCAAAAGACTGGTTTTACGTTCTCAGGTGATAAATCTCGCTTCATCGTATTCAATAAAAGAAAAACTGATTGCAAAACAACACTTACTCTAAATGGTATCAAACTAGAACAAGTAGAGAACATTGAATTTCTTGGCCTAAGACTGGACAGTCAGTTAACATGGGCAGAACATACTAAAAAGCTAGTCGTATCCTGCCAATCTAAAATAAATCTCCTTAAAATGCTATCAAACCGATCTTGGGGAGCGGACACCATAAAATTGCTGCATATATACCAATCATTAATCCGAAGTAAACTGGATTATGGTGCAATATGCTATTCAACTGCGAGTAATTATATACTTAAAAAACTAGACATTATACAAAACACATGTTTAAGACTAATTCTGAGTGCTTACCGAACTAGTCCTGTTTCAAGTTTTCAGGTTATCCTAAATGAATCTCCCCTATCAATACGAAGACAACACATTTCTTTAAATTATGCCGCGAGATTGTCTTCCAACCCTAATAACACAAACTATCCACTTCTTTATAAAATATATCCACCTACTCATTGCCACCAACAAATTAAATATCCACCCCTTAAAGAACGTCTAACGAGATACGGTTTTGACATGGAGCAGCTCACACATTCTTACCCTACACAACGAACTATTACCTCCCTGGACTATTAATTTTCCCACTATTGATCTATCCCTCACGGCCTATCCAAAGAGTACCACAAATCCCATAATCATTAACAAATTATATCAAGAACGGATATTAGAATACACTGGCCATAACAAGATTTTTACCGATGCGTCAAGAACTGAAAACGGACACGCAGCGGCTTTTATTCTAGGAAAGTCTGAATATGCAGTTCGCATCCCTCAATTCTGCAGCAATTTTCACGGGGAGAAGCAATCGCCATTTTAAAGGCTTTAGACATGTGTAAGAGTCATGAAAGCTCAGATTTTCTATCATTACTGACTCTTTATCTGTTCTTCAGAGCTTAAGGCAAATATATCCAGTACATGCTATCCTGCGATTCCCTTTCTTTTTTGTGTTTGGCAATTTTTGTTGTTATTTTGCCTGTATATGTAATCGAGCAGAAGGTATTGGGTTTTTTCTCTGTGGTGGAAATACTAATTTCAGGGCTTTTTTGTGTAGTTTTTGATTTAACATTTTATTAATTGTTTGTTCGTTGTATCCGTTGTTTACTGCTATTTGCTTAATTATATTTAATTCTATCTCAAAGTTGTATTTTGACATCGGAATTTCTGTTAATCTATGTAACATACTATGATAAGCTGCCAGTTTATGTTGTGTTGGATGGATGATGAATTGTGTATAGTCGTGTCAGTATGGGTAGGTTTATGAAATATGGAGAAGTCATGTTTGTTTTGAAGTCTGCTAATTTTTAAATCTAAAAAAATTTATGGATTGATTTTGTTCTTTTGTTTTGTTTCCATTGTAAATTCAATATGACTATGAAGTGAATTAATATACGATAAAAATTGGTCGAGTTGCCTTTTAGTTCCTGTGAAACATACCAGTACGTCGTCTATCTATCTCCACCAATATAAAAACTGTTTGAATACGGGATGTTTAAAATCTTTGTCTCTAGATAATCCATAAAAATATCTGATAGCACATGGGCTTAGAGGATTACCCATTATAAGTCCTGCACTCTTATTTGTATATATTTTATTATTAAATTCAAAGTAGTCCTAGTTTATGCAAATTTCAAAAAGATGTAAAATTTCAGATGTAATTATTGGATTTGTACTATTTTGGTCTAAAAGGTTTTTTACTAGAATAAAAGTTTCTGTATGAGGGATACTAGGAAAAAAGATTTTTTACGTCAAATGAAATTAATCTGGAGTTGTTAGGTAATTGAAAATGTTGTATTTTATTAACTAGTTCTATTGTATTTTGTATGGTAAATTTAGGTGAAAATTTAGTGTGTTCTAAAATAATCTCAGTTCTAAAATAATCTCAATACAGTTTTTTTGAAAGTTTATATGACGGAGCTGTATAAAAAGAAACTACAGGTCTTATTGAGTGATCCGGTTTGTGTAGTTTAATGAAAGAGTATAATTTAGGATGCTGTGGGTTCATGATAATAAGGTATTTCTGTTCTATCGGATTTAGTATTGATTTTAAATTTTCTAACGCTAGCTTAATTTGGTTTTGATATTTTTCTGTTGGATCTTTGTGTAAAGTTTCAATATTTGATTCTTTTAAGAATTTTATTGTTTTGTTATTATATTCTATTTTATCTATAGCAATAGTAGTGTTACCTTTGTCTGCTTTTGTAAACAATGTCTGTTTTTTGTCTGCTTTTGTTAATATAAACCTACCCATACTGACACGACTATACACAATTCATGATCCCATCCAATACAACATAACCTGGTCATAAATTGGTTGAGCCATCTTGTGTCACTTATTCCCAATATGTCGATCTTAAGTTGCTTCATTTCTTGTTCTATATTCCCTAGTTTACCAGACTCATTCATGCTTTTAACACTCCATGTGTCTATTTTAAAGATTGAATTTTGTATTTTTAGTACGTAGGTATTTCGTTGGTTAACGACGTGAGGAGCCCTGTCGTCATTGTTATTTCTCCTCCTGCCGAATCTTGGCATCCGAGAACCATACGGTGATGCTTGTCACTAACTGCCATGCCGTTGCCATCCGCATTTTTATACCGCTGACCATCCGCCTTTGAGATATATTTCTCTATCTTAGAACAAAAGAGTGCCCTTACATATATATCAGCTGCTCCGCCCAAAACTGTTTTCCAGTATTTGACTTGATTCTATATCAACCCTAAAATTGAGGGTTGCCACTTACGCCATCCGCACCGCACCGAACTTTTGCTCTCTCGCCGTAGCTGCCGTTGTGGACTTCATCCGTAAACCCTGTACAAGGCACCCTAAACAGGTACTACTTTCCCGGGTCAGGAAACCCCCCGGAATCTGCGAATGGCGAGGGATTGATTCATTTTACAATTGCAGGACTATCTTCAAGAATTTTAAAGAGTTCCTACTCGCTACCCGCTCAATTTTCTAGCATTCGACAAAATCGTACTGCAGCGTTGGACCGTGAGTGGCGGGCGTACGGATAAAAGCAGTAACTCCAAGCAGATACTGCTCTCTTGCTTGGTGTATTATAGTTGCTGCTCTTTTGCTTAGAAATAGGTTTTATCTTATACACACTGCTCATGATATATGCTATATCTTAATAGCTATTGCAGATACTGCTTTTCTACTTATTTTAATGGATTCAGTATAATTTAAAACATAGATCTTCATATACAACTCAAAAGTAAAAAAATTGCAGATACTGTCCTTTTCCTTACTTGGGCAGTATATCTTCCACTTTGACACATTCAATGGTAGTTTTGTTGTTTGCTGTTTTAGATATCAACTAATGGCATGATATTAAAAAATCCTGGAACAGCTCTCGTGTATGAAAATGCGAATGGATGCATTTAAAAGTGTAATATTTTTATTTAAAGTAGGCATTCTGGGCTATAAATTTAAAAAGACGTATGTATAAGAACTTAAAATCTCACAACGCCATAATTTATTGCAGAAAAATACTTGTTATTATGTTACGAGAAAAACGTCTAACAAGTGAAAATTTATATCGTTCGAAATCTTGAAGACTTTGATATTTATGTAACGGACAACAAAGCAAAAAGCAGTGAAATATTTCCAGAAGTTTAACGATCTACAGCACTCTGTTGAAATGTATACATTTTTGATCTACTACTGTTCTCAATCAAAAACATCTATAAATCACAGTGAATCGAAAATATAGTTCCTAGCTGGCACTATTACGTTTAATATAAAAAACTGTATAAATATATGTCAAAGCCAGGTTTTTCAACACAAATTTCAGATGTATGAAAATGATATAATACTTTACCCAGGAATCATTTTGATTCTTAAAAAATACAGAGGGTGATTTTTTGTTAGAGAGCATTAAGAATTTTATATAAAAGACAACTAATTTCGTGAGTTAGGAAAAATAGGTACGTTCTTATTATTTTTTTAATAATTAAGTAAAAAAAATACTATCTATTTGTTATAGCTTCTACAACATTGCAAACTGCTGTTCCGAGTTACAAATACGGAAAATACAGAATGCCATTTGCTGAAATTCTGAAACTTGTAATAAGTTAAAAGTGAAACTGGAACAAACCATAAAGTAGAGATATCCAGGAATGGCTAGTATTACCTGTTGAATACAAAGCACGTAGTGTTCGTGTGTATTAAGGTATAAAAAAAAAATGCTTATTTGAGAAGCTTTAAAATTTTTATTTAAAGATCTTTTCGGAATTGCATCATTCCATCAACAAAGTCAGCTACAACTCTTTGTTGAATCTGTGCACCATTGCACACACCAAAAGGAATAGAAGTGAACTGAAAAGAACCTCTACCAGAAACATTGAAAGGCTGTCTTTTTCCTTGAGTCAGGATGAAGTGGGATCTGCCAAAATGCTTTTCTCAAATCAATAGAGCTAATGAATTTAGTTCTTCTAAGCAATGACAAAATTCTATCTATCTGGGGCAACGGATAACTATCATGAACTGTAACTTCATTCAATGAACGACCATCAAAACAAAACCTATACTCTCCTGACTTCTTTTTAACTAATAATACTGGACTTAACCATGGGGATTGTGCTGGTTAGATTACTCCTAATCGTAACATTTCACCTAACTCTTCATGTAGAATTTTATTCATGTATGGGACAAAGGATATTGTCTTTTATTAAATGGTTTAGCATCACCTGTGTCAATAACCATTTTTATTTAGTTGGTTCTTCCAATATGTTTAGAACTGGAGACATTCTCCAAAAGATTCTACTACTGACTTTGCCATATTTTTCGCAGAAGTAGACAATAAGTTTCTTCCTTTAGGAAGAATGCCATGTTCCATTCTCAAATTTAATAACAGCGAAAACTGCTGCATAAAATTATTTCCCAAAATTAAATTGTAAGGGACAGAAGGTACAACAAAAAATTTCACCATATGACAAACACCATCAGCCTCTACTGGATGATCAATTGGTACCAATAACTGATTTATTCAATAACCATTCTCTAAGCTGACATGCTTAGTAGATGTGGGATTATATTTAATTTCTTGAGAATTTACAAATTTAACTCCAGCGGCATTTACAAACAGATGTAGAGCAACCACTGTACTAGAAGAACTACAAAGTTTTTGGAGAAAAATGGAAATACTAACATGAGGACGACTATCAAAACCTTTCTTTTCAAAAATTGGGTTTAACGATGACTTATGAGGTCTGTCGTCTTATATCTATATCAATGTACAACTGCCGACTGGCTGTACACGACCTAGTTTTTTGAACACCTGGGACAAGATATGGTCACACCTTTATAACCACAACGATAACAAGATACTGACTTGCTTCTACAGTTACGGAAATATGACCTGGTCTATTACAAACTGAAACAAATAATTTTTTTGGATTTCCGGGACCTTGATAAGGGCAGACTGCGTTACTGGAGGTGGGGACGAAAAAGATTGATCATTGGAGGTGGGACGAAAAAAGACTGATTTCTTATTTCAGTATTCTCTGGTGGACTGGGTCTATTATTTTATCTACTTACATTTGGGGTTTAGGTCTTCTAAAAATTTTCTCTTCCTGTCGGTTATCTACTCCAATTCTATCTTGCTTGTTTTGATTATTCACCACTATGAACTTGTTCTTTAGGCTTTCTTTATCATCAATCGAAATACCTGCAAGACCTTTAGTAGTCTGCAACTTGTAATAAGCATTTCATACCATTTACTTACATTGGCTGACATAAATAAAAATGTGAATTACAAATTACTTCTTCTTCTTCCATATCCTTCTTATATGTAGGCTTTAGAGCCTGTTTCTTTTTCAATATTGGTGTCCTAAATTGTTTAAATTATCTAGATTACTAAAAATGAAGAAAGTTTTGGGCGTCTTCAAAACTTATTAATTTTTTGTTTCAATTTTTTTCCTAACTTCACTGAGGTACTTATTTTTCTTTCACAAAATTTTTTCTACAACTTTTTTTACAAACTCAAAACGTTTTGATAACATTAAACGTTGTGAACCTTCTTCTTCTTCCTTCCTGGTATGGAGGCTTTAAAGTCTGTTCCTTACTTCAATATTAGCCTCCTAATTTGTTTAAATGGTCCCACCACCTTTTTCTTTGGTCTGCCAATACTTCGTCCATTTGGTAAGTTATCTCGTGCTATTCGTACTATCTGCCATTCTAATAATGTGTTCGTTCCACTGCTGTTTCCTTTTTGCCACCCATCCATTTATGTCTTCTATATTGCATGCTCTTCTTATGTTTTCTCTTTTTTTTTTCTATCCAACAGACTTTTTCCTGGTATTCGTCAGAGTATTTTCGTCTCTGTTATTTCTAGTAATCGTCTTGTTTTAGATTTCTCAGGTTTTGTCTTCGCCATGTATGTTAATATACACACAACCAAACTTATATGGAATCACCCAGTACTTCCTATTTTGTAAAGTATTACTAAATTTTTTTAATGGAAAATGAACTACATTTTATACTAAACCAGTTTAATTACTATAAAAAAAACAATAAGAAAATGTTACAAATGCTTGAAATTAACAGAAACGCAAACAAGACACGAACAAATGAATTGCAATGAATTGAACATTGCAATGGTTGACTAAAAAATATACAGTCTTGTTCATTTTAATAGTCAGTGTTGCCACCTCTAGCTCTAATACAAGCAATAACAATTTCCCACTGCACCTCGCCAGCAGCTAGCACTATGGGTTCTAGTACCAAATCGACCATACCGGCATACCCGTTAAACTTTGCCGTAATGGGACGCAAAGGTGTTTTTTCTCCCATCATAAATACCTCCCCAAAACATTACAGTTCCTTCTTTCATATTTTGGAACGGATCTGGCAGTTTTCATTCTTAGCTTGTCTGCTTCACATCTCTTGGCCATTCTGGTTTTTAGACACCAATTCAGCCGATTAATTTTGTTCTATCTGGATAACTCGGAAACCCTCAACTACCTCCTGCTAAATAAATTTTTGGAACGAAGTCTTTTTCGTACTGTTTCAACTGAAATGTCAATACCTGTAGTCTGCAAAAGTTGCCTTTGGAGCTCCAGATGAGAAGAAGTTGGATTTCTTCTAGCTATTTGACCTAAAAACCAGTCTTATCGATCACTAGTTACTCTACGATGACTTTCTTTAGGTCTGTTCTTGAGTCTACCCAATTCTAAAAATCTTGCATGTGTTTTTGAAACAACCCTCTGCGAGACATGTAGCGTAGCTGAAATTTGCCCTTGTGACGTTCCCTGCTCAACAAGAGCAACAATTCTTCCCCTCTAAACATCTGACAAACCTACGTAGGGCATATTACCTATTTTGAACACAAACTTATCTTTACTCTGACGTCTAGGCACTTCACAACTTGACAAAATAATAAAATTTTTCAATGTGTACTTGATCAAATTTTATCAATTATGAATCGTATTTCCAACAAAAACCTTTATCTCTTATTTGCAAAAAAAAGTTGTCATAGATTTGTTATTATTAGAAAGAAATACTGGGTGATTCCATATAAGTTTGGTTATGTATAGGTCTACTTGTTGCTTTATAAATCCTTGTTGTTGTGTCTTGTCTTAGGTGTTTGTTTTTCCAGATTGTGTCATTAAGAGATCTTGCCTCTTTACTTCCTACTAAGACGTCTTAGACTTGGATGCGATCGAAAGCCTTTGTCAGGTCTATAAAACATAGATATGGTGGTTTATTGTACTCGATGGCCATTTCTGTAATTTGTCTTACTACAAATACGGTGTTTACGCAGAATTTTCCGGATCTGATTCCTTGTTGTTCATCTGATAAAGTTGTTAGTTTATTGATTTTCTTTGTTAAGCCTTTTGTGGTTAAGGTTAAGTGCGGTATTCAGTGGATTTATACCTCTATAATTGCTGGGGTCTTCCTTATGTTCTTTCTTGAATATTGGTATGATTATGCTGTTTCTCCATGCGTCTGGTATCTTACATTGCAATATTAAATTTTTTCTTCAAACGTCAAATATTGATGACATTACTTATCGAACTTGATCCTGTCAAAGTTTGATGTCTCCGCCGGCAGCAGTTTTTTTTTCCCATTTCTTTGCGGGGAAAATGTTGTCAGCACAATATGAAATGTCACAAGCAACAATAAAGTCATTAACAACAATTAAACATCATTTTTATTTATAGTAATATTAAAAGTACAATTAGTTAATGAGGCATTTTCAAAATTGAAACCGTGCAAAAATGTTTCCGACTCTTGATACGCATTGGTAATTGTTGATGATACTGATGGTCGAGAACAACTTTCAGCAATCATTCCCGATGTTGGCGAATCATGAGGGTTTAAAATTTTTTGAGCATTATCGTTCTTATTTCTTATTGAATCCTCTATATATCCTTTGGCAACCGTGCTTGATTTCCAGCCCCCATGTCGATTGAGGCATTCTAGATTTCCGCCTCCATCAATTAAAAGTGTTGCTGAAGTTCGTCGTAAAGAGTGACCCGTGTATGCGCTTGCATCGTTTAAATTTAAATAACTAGCTACTTTTTGGGCTACTGCGCTGATCGAATGTATTCCCATGACGCTTCGGTTACACTTTCCATTTTGGTACTTGATAAAAAATCGGTTTTCTGTGAAATTTTCAGGCCGCAATGATGCATACTTTTTATACAGTTTAATGTAGTTTTGACCAATTATCGTAAAAGATCTAATTTGTCGTGTTTTACTGTCTGGGATTTTAATAATTATTAAATTTTCTTTATCCTCAATGTCCACAGTCTTCATTTTTACCATTTCGTCGCATCGACAGGCGCCGGTAACCCCAATTAACAAACAATCTGAAATATTTTTATAATTTAGTAGAGTATACTACATGCTTTGCAATATAATTTTTTTTTACCTTTAATCCTAAATACAACTTATCTGGCGCTTCAAACAAAAATTTATCAAACTTGTCTTTAGTGAAAACTTTAGACTTCTTTGCAGTATATCCTTCGCTTGTTTTTTTCAGAAAGGCACGTTACTTTAAAAATTTGCTTATATTCACATTGTTTTCTAATAACTAACTCGGATTTCATCATAGAGTACTGTGACCACATTGTAGAAGATTTCCATTTATTTTGATTTTCCATTATAATAAAATATGCCAGTAAAACGTCTTCGGTAACTTGCCGTACTCCTCTTGTATCGCACCACTCTTGGAAGTGCTTGTACGCTAACCGATACTTTATTCCGGACTTGGAGTGCCCCAAACGAGCTACTGCATCATTAGCCACGGACTCAATTTCGTTTAGGTTTTCCATTTTCGCACTAAATTGTGCTTGCGGTTGCAACAACAATAAGCTGTCTTTAATAATTGCAAACAACTGTCAAACAACTGTAACCAGGGAGACGCAAATCCCACCGACGACTTAATTATTTTAATTTCTAACATCTAGACGACTTTGATAGTTGTCACAGTTAATTTAGAGTAAAAATAGCGTATGAATTGTACTATTTATGGTTGAAAATTGCTACCTTTGAAGAAAAAATAGTAT
Source organism: Diabrotica balteata (assembly GCA_918026665.1). Taxonomy (NCBI): domain Eukaryota; kingdom Metazoa; phylum Arthropoda; class Insecta; order Coleoptera; family Chrysomelidae; genus Diabrotica; species Diabrotica balteata. The sequence goes on from OU898285.1 coordinate 20,170,857, forward strand.
ACTTTATTCGGCAAAGAAGCGACTTTTCTTGACTTGCCCTCTATTACGCGCCCGGCGCGTAATTCGGGCGCGTCAAGAAAAGTCATGCTTCTCCGCCTCATAAAGTAATATACTATTGTATAAGTTTTGTTATCTCTGGGGTTATACTTTCTCTTACGTGTTTAAGAAGCTCGTTGCTTATTTCGTCTGGTACTACAGACTTTCTATTTTTGAGTAAATTTATGGCTACTTCCTAAAATTTGATTTCTATTTCGTGTCTTAATTCAAGTACGTTATTATGTTGATTATTATTTTCTTCTCCTTTAAACAGTTCCGTTAGGTATCTTTCCCATTCATTTGCTGGTATGTTATTGTATTCTTTAAATTCTGACATTTTTTTTCCATTTGCGTTGACATGGTTATAATTAAATTTTTGTTTTACTCCTGGAACTATTTCGAGTTGGGGCAACACTTTACTGCTAAATCATTCGTTAGAAATAAATAAAGGTCCAAAGGGAATTATTTTACGAGAGATAGCGGTCCGAAGTGAGTTCTTTGCTATCAAACGTTATTGCCGAAATTGTAACATGATAGTGAAGATATTTTGTCTACCACAGAGGGTATGATTATAAGGGGTAGAAATCCTGAAAACCGACATTATTGGGGGTGGAGATAGGCCAAGCAAAATAAACGACACTTATGCCAACGGCACTCAGGGTTTATTTCGTCGCCTCAAAGCAACAGTATAATATGTAAAAAAATGACTTTTGTGATATTCCTGTCAAATGATTCGAAAGGAAGATTGTTGAGTGTAACACTAGGATAAATACAATGTGATATACTTTTTACATAATATAACATATCCTTGTGTAGCTTAATTATTTTTACCCCAAATTTTATAATGCAAAGACAATATACATATCATACCATTATATTTTGTCGTTTACCCATTTTGGTCATCAATATTAATGCAACACTAAGTTATCTTACGCACATATCCTACTGTTGCCATGTACTTATTGCGATTACTGAGTTGCGATTATGTCTTTGTTATACTATCCAGCTTGCGGTCACAATTTTATCTTTAGTAATCTTAAACAATAGTTCTATTACATTGATGTTAAAAGGTGTATGTTTAAGAGTAAAAATGAATAATCGGCCAATTTAAATTGTACAAATTATGGGTATCTAGAGTCAGTATTTAGTGTATTTAACGAACAAAAATAATATTGATTCTGAGTTGTTTACTGGAATTTGTTAAGCACAGGAAAAAAGGAAGTTAAATTCATGATAAATTCCCCTTTAGAAATTTTGGGCTGATTTAATAAAATGCAATTTACAATTTTCAGTTATCCTCTATTACTATTAATAATTCTGATAATTTTTTCATTTTATTTTGTTTTTTATCTTGTCAAATTTTTAAATTGTTGGAAAATAAGTATGTTATGTTTATGTTATTATTTCTGTAACACCTTGTTGACAACAAGGTCCATTACCTCTCGATTAACCAGAGGATAGAATCGAAGAACCTTCGTTCATCCTCACGAGGGGTGGCTGGTAATTACCCTGGAACTTCAGGCAGTACAGAGGATAATCAAACCATACGACACCCTGTAAGTTAACTACTATGTATTACTTCATAAATTTTTTATGAGGTTATATAGTCTATTGTTACGTACTTAGTATTTTTAATACATTTATTAATTAGGCTATTATAATATAAACAAAGGATTAGGTACATATACTTTCTAAACTTTCTAAGGTAAAAGTTTTTAAAAGTAGGTAATAAATTAAGTTTTAAAAATTCGATTGCTGAGTGTCCCAATAATTTGATTACTCACTATACTTTCTTTTTTATTAGAAAAAGATGTCGCATCCACCAAAAGAATATTAGCGATGGAACAAAATATAAATAACAAAGTTAAACACCTACAGATTGTACAAAATGTTTATGGATCTGAGATAATTTAACTATATTGTCACAGGAACAGTTTTGACCTAGAGCCTGTGGAAGAGCGTTTGGGATCTTGTAGCACTGTCTTTCTTGGTCATATTTACTACAAATTGTTTAAAAAGTGTTTGACTGTTAATCGGACGTTACATTGTTCACATATAGATGAAATTTTCTTTGTGAAAACGGTAGGAGCGCGTTAATCTGGTATGTCCTTGACGTAAACGCGCAAACCGCAATTTGTTCTCGTCTATTACGCGACGATGGAAACAACTGAGACACCTTATTTTTGATTTTATTTAGATTGAAATTAGTTTGAGATCCACTTATTCGCCACAAAACACCACACTTTATTTTTTAAAATAAGCTTTAAGTCACTGGAAACACACTTGTATATCGGCTCCGACAAATCACTTAAAATTGCCTCTCGTGCAGTCCTATCAGCTTCTTTATTTCCTGTTATTCCGACGTGTGAGATAACCCATAAAAATTGTACGCTTCTTCCATGTTCATGAGCTTGGGGAAGCTAGTATTTATAACAATTTTTCAAAAGTCTGTTTCGGAAAATGTGTTTTAATGAGTTAAGAGAGCTAAGGGAATCTGTTATGATCAGGGTTTTTGTAATTGTAAGCTCGTCTTTGTCATGGAGATTTGTAGGTAATATGCTCGGATTTTAATATGAAGCTGTTTGATTTGGTACTCTCATTGTTTGACTCAATATGAGTTGATTCCGTTACTGAACTGTTATTACATTGGGGTGATATGTGTCCTGTATTTTTGCAAATAAAGCAGGTGACTGTCCCCTGTGACAAAAATATGCGGTTAAGGTGTTTGGTCAAAATGTATTAGAATAGAATCTGGAATTGGTAATGTTATAGGGCTTATATAAACTGGCCTCCCGAAAGCTCAATATGTGACTATATTCGGGAAGAGTCGAGCTAATTTTCAGAAATGTTATTGGGGAAATTAGCGTCATATAATAAAACCGATATTCTGTAATTCTTCAACTAATATTTGATGAGGAATTGACGGGCAGACTCCAGACAAGACTAGTCTTTCTATTGGAGAGATAAGTCTTCGTGCTGTTACAACTTCGCCGAGTACTTCTATAGAGCCATGTTGTGTCATGAAGTTATCTATTACGGGTTTTGTTTGCCAAATACATGCAGATTCTATTCCGAGATAATCTAGATGAAAAAATAATATTTTTTGGGTTGATGATTGTGCCCAAAGGAATGAGATAATCCTGCAGTTTAGCATTATCGATTCAACTAAATACAATTGCTGGGTCTTACTCGGAAAAGAATGTGAAGCGGCTGATGCATAATTGCTTGTAATATTCGATAAGTTGATTTACTGGACTGGTAAGATCGGAAGGTGTGTTTACATTACTTCTACTATGGTAAGTGACAATCCAATCGCATTAGCTACTTATAGCAGCTAACCTCACAAAATGGTTATACGGTAGTGTACCTATATTTATTATTTGACGTTTTCTTTTTACAATTATAAAATAACAATTACGTATAGATAACTCATGTATTAGTATCTAGTAGATAACCTCTTTAATTTTAAAAAAACTAATTATATAAAACCACTTGTTTTTATTAATTCAGAAGTACGATATCAGTACAACTTAACCATACTTTGCCAGGACTGTATTTTCTATACGTTTTCTCAGTGTGCAGTAAAAGTTAATTTTTATCATTAACTTAGTTTAAACTCGAATCAAAATGAATGCATATAGTCATAAAATGTATACCAAACCAGCATTATGGAGTAAAAGCGATGTAATCGAACTACCTACAATTACTTACATGTTTGTGGAAAATAATAGCATTTTGTACATTTACAATACAATTGCGTTAAGGTTTCGTGCCTGTTGGCCATTTATACTAATTTGTCCCTTAACCTATTACATTGCTGTTAACCTGATTTGGCCCTGCTCTTGATAAAATAAGCCAAGCATGCTCCAGTAAACAGACAATGTAAATTTTAGTCATGAGAATACAGTAAGTAATAAAGTTAGGTATTTTATGGCACGTTTGTAATTAACGTTAAGGAAATATCAACCTAAACAGGATCGTCTAATTGAACCATTTATTACTATATTAGAAGCTGTAATCTTGAATTACGGCATATGTGTTTTTTTGAGATCTAATCTCCAATTTTTAGATATTTTTAAAGCATATTTGTAGAGAATTTGTCAGATAACTTATTCTATTTAACTTAAAAAATGGCTCCACATGCTAGCAAAGGACTAAACGCAAGAATTTTAACTACACGGATGTTTAATTCGTTGCATATAACTTCCTAAAACATATTGCCGTTGGGTATTCTGAACCAATTTCAGTTGTAAGTTATTCGTCAAAGTGTAGTACAGTGTTATGCAATCCTATTAGATTTCACCTGGGTGACAAAGACAATTGTAGAAGGTGGCCACTGAGAATATTTTTTTCACTAATGGATACAGCTGGAATCAACAGCCAGGTAATTTACATAACAAACACTAGTGACTATTCAAAGAAACATCGTATATTCCTGGAAGATCTGGGATTGGCATTAGTTACGCCAATTATGGAAGAACGAAAAAGTAATCCGCGACTTAAAAAACATTTACGATCCAAATAGTTCAAGTTTTGGGAGAAAGTGACCAAGCTAAACCGAAAAAACAACGTACCGGACGTGGACGATGTCAAAATCGTTCCAGAAAAATCTGACCGGAAAAACTAAACAAAATTTTTATTTTTTTGATCACCTTTATCATATTTGCGACGAATGTATTCAGTTCCGGGACTCCTAACTTTTTTTAAACTTGGATATCCAATGTCCTGCTTTTTATAATTTTGTTTGAAACCTTTTGAAAAAGACTTTTTTGGAAAACTCTCTTATTTTAAATCATTAACTTTTGTTTGTGAATTTTGTATGTGTCTATTGTTTTTTGTTTATAGGAATTTTATTATTTTGTAAATTTTACCTAATACGCGGTCAAATTTAATCCAGTGTTAAAAACTGCTATTATTTACAAAAAATTATATACTCAAATAAGATATTTAAAAAAATAAATTCGTGTTCGAAATGTTGAGTTTTTCCAATCAATTTTAAATGGGGTCAATAATACACCACTTGGGTTATTATATACACATTTTTCACCTGGGTAACACCGGGTTAACAAAATTAGAAGATGGTTGGTCACTATCTGCTGTAGCGAACCGTTTTAACGTAAGCAGAACAACAGTTTTTAATATTAATAAAAGATGGAGAAAACAAGAAACTCCCAAAAGAAAGCAAGGTTATGGAAGACCAAAAATATTTACCGCTCATCAAGATCGTACGTTTTTGAAGATATTATAAAAGAATCCTTTTGAAGGTGCGAAAACTGCAAGAATTATGTCATAGTTTCCGGGAAAAAAGACAACAACAGAATTAAAGTAGCGCGTCTTAGTTACCGAACTGCAGCAAAAAACAAGCTCTGTCGCCACAACAGAAGCAATCAAGACTTATATTTGCTTTAAACCATTAGCTAGAAAATCTAGATTTTTGTAGAAAATTGGAATATATAGACCAGAAAATAACGTATTTAATCCTCTATATAATAATAGATATCGAGTAACTGGTCATTTTAGGGCCAATCTATAGAGATGGACTTCATCTAGAGGAATAGAGAATAGCGTATTGATTGCGGGTTTGTTGGCAGACTTATCTAAATATTCTAGGAAACATCATGTTTCCCAGTGTAGAACTCTCTATTCTGTTCTATTCTAATCTATTCTATTCTATTCTATTCTATTCTATTCTATTCTATTCTATTCTATTCTATTCTATTCTATTCTATTCTATTCTATTCTATTCTATTCTATTCTATTCTATTCTATTCTATTCTATTCTATTCTATTCTATTCTATTCTATTCTATTCTATTCTATTCTATTCTATTCTATTCTATTCTATTCTATTTATTTTCTATTCTATTCTATTCTATTCTATTCTATTCTATTCTATTCTATTCTATTCTATTCTATTCTATTCTATTCTATCTATTCTTTCTATTCTATTCTATTCTATTCTATTCTATTCTATTCTATTCTATTCTATTCTATTCTATTCTATTCTATTCTATTCTATTCTATTCTATTATTCTATTCTATTCTATTCTATTCTATTCTATTCTATTCTATTCTATTCTATTCTATTCTATTCTATTCTATTCTATTCTATTTCTATTCTATTCTATTCTATTCTATTCTATTCTATTCTATTCTATTCTATTCTATTCTATTCTATTCTATTCTATTCTATTCTATTCTATTCTATTCTATTCTATTCTATTCTATTCTATTCTATTCTATTCTATTCTATTCTATCTATTCTATTCTATTCTATTCTATTTCTATTCTATTCTATTCTATTCTATCTATTCTATTCTATTCTATTCTATTCTATTCTATTCTATTCTATTTCTATTCTATTCTATTCTATTCTATTCTATTCTATTCTATTCTATTCTATTCTATTCTATTCTATTCTATTCTATTCTATTCTATTCTATTCTATTCTATTCTACTCTACTCTACTCTACTCTATTCTACTCTACTCTACTCTACTCTACTCTACTCTATTCTATTCTATTCTATTCTATTCTATTCTATTCTATTCTATTCTATTCTATTCTATTCTATTCTATTCTATTCTATTCTATTCTATTCTATTCTATTCTATTCTATTCTATTCTATTCTATTCTATTCTATTCTATTCTATTCTATTCTATTCTATTCTATTCTATTCTATTCTATTCTATTCTATTTCTATTCTATTCTATTCTATTCTATTCTATTCTATTCTATTCTATTCTATTCTATTCTTTCTATTCTATTCTATTCTATTCTATTCTATTCTATTCTATTCTATTCTATTCTATTCTATTCTATTCTATTCTATTCTATTCTATTCTATTCTATTCTATTCTATTCTATTCTATTCTATTCTATTCTATTCTATTCTATTCTATTCTATTCTATTCTATTCTATTCTATTCTATTCTATTCTATTCTATTATTCTATTCTATTCTATTCTATTCTATTCTATTCTATTCTATTCTATTCTATTCTATTCTATTCTATTCTATTCTATTCTATTCTATTCTATTCTATTCTATTCTATTCTATTCTATTCTATTCTATTCTATTCTATTCTATTCTATTTCTATTCTATTCTATTCTATTCTATTCTATTTCTATTCTATTCTATTCTATTCTATTCTATTCTTTTATTCTATTCTATTCTATTCTATTCTATTCTATTCTATTCTATTCTATTCTATTCTATTCTATTCTATTCTATTCTATTCTATTCTATTCTATTCTATTCTATTCTATTCTATTCTATTCTATTCTATTCTATTCTATTCTATTCTATTCTATTCTATTATATTATATTCTATTCTATTCTATTCTATTCTATTCTAAATTTCAATTAATCATTTAAATTTCAAAATAGAAAGCGCTTTATTAAAGACACCTCATTTTCACTATTGCTCCTATTTTATATTCTTCGCACATAGTTTCCTTCTTCCTTGTATTTTATACAAGTAAAAACTGTTATTGTCTAACCCTTACATTAAGTGACTTATATTTAGAATGGCTCTAAAAAGTCGCTCAACGCAGTTTCTACATTTTTATGTGCGGGGTAGCTAACATTTTGAAATGCGATAAAAGGTATAAAGTTTCCAACATCAAAAAGGGTGGATATAAAGGCGTATTTAATTTAATAACTTTACTTAGTGGGGTTTTGTTTCTGTTCTTTGATGATTTATTTACGTACACTCAATTGTGTTCAAATATTACTTTTTGAGGTTTTATACATAATTCATTCCTTTCGGTCTAATAGTAGGCGGTAACCGTATCTATTCTTATTTAGCATTCACAACGAGGTTTTTGTATATGTAAAAACTTTTCAGTTTTTAAAATTCTTTAACCCTTTCAAGTCGATTTTTTTCAGGACCGGTGTGGAATTTAAAACTTTTTTGTTTAAAACGTATAATTCTGCAAAAATAAAAGTGATTGAGATTCATTTTATCCTTGAGATCCGCCATATTATCCGGGACATATATGCCCCAGTCAGACTTTTTTGGAACACATACTTACTTACTTACTTACTCCGTGGCGTTACAACCCTTCGTGGGTTTTAGCTGACTCGACAACATGCCTCCACTGTTTTCTGTCTTGAGCAACCTCCATCCAATTCTCCACGCCCATAGTGCTTAGGTCTCCTGCTATATTATCTCGCCACCGAAGACGAGGGCGTCCGCGTGGTCTCCTTCCAGTTGGGACTTTCTCCCACACCAGTCTTACTGTTCGTTCGTCAGAATGTCTTCTGAGGTGTCCTGCCCATTGGAGTCTTCTGGACTTTATTTCTTTTATGATGTTGGCGTCTGGGTAAAGTTCTTCAAGCTCTTTATTAGTTCTTATCCTATATTGTCCTGATGCTTCATCAAGCACCGGACCAAAGATCTTCCTTAGGATTTTTCTTTCACAAACACGTAGTCTCTCTTCATTTGCCTTTGTTATCGTCCACGTTTCGCTTCCATACATCACAACAGGTCGTATGATTGTTTTATAGACCTGTATCTTCGTACGTCGTGTTAGTTGTTTTGATTTTATAAGGTTTTGGAGGGCAAAAATACATCTGTTGCTGGCCTGAATCCTGTTGTTTATTTCTTGTGATCCGTTATTGTCTTCAGTTATTGTTGTTCCAAGATACTTGAATTCTCTAACGCGCTCAAAGTTAAAGTCATCGATGGTAATGTTCTGACCGATTCTGTCTCTGCTTTGGTTATTGCGGCTCATATACATATATTTCGTCTTGTTTTCGTTGATTTGGAGCCCCATCTTCTCTGCTTTCTTCTCAAACCTTATATATAGGTTTATAGGAAATACTGTATTCGGTTTTTCGATTCTTGCACTTCTGATTATGTGCTCCAGAGCTAAGTTGAAGAGTTGTGGTGAAAGTGCATCTCCCTGTTTTAGTCCATTGTTTATTTCAAATGTCTCCGAGTATTGTTGTCCAACTCTCACCTTACCTCGTGACCGTTCCATACACATCTGTATCAACCGGACTAGTTTTTTTGGAAAGCCAAGTTCCTGCATCGCTGTCCACAGTCTGTCCCTACATACTCTATCAAATGCTTGTTTAAAATCTATGAACATCTGATGAAGCTTACGATCAAACTCCCAGCATTTTTCCATTATCTGTTTTATTGTGAATATCTGGTCAATTGTAGAGCGGCCCGGTCTAAATCCGCATTGATAATCTCCAACGATTTCTTCTGTGTATGTTTTGGTTCTTTCTAGTAGGATGTTTGAAAGGATTTTGTAGGTGGTGTTTAGGAGTGTTATTCCCCTGTAGTTAATACATTGCTTTTTGTTTCCTTTTTTGTGTATTGGTACAATAACCCCTTCTTTCCATTCATCTGGCATTGTTTCTTCTTGCCAAATGTCTTGAATTAGCTTGTATATCGAACTGTACAACGCTTCTCCTCCATGTTTTAAGCACTCTGCGGGTATACCATCGCTACCTGGTGTCTTATTATTTTTGAGTTTTTTAATTGCCTGTATTACTTCTTCGTATGTCGGGTATTGGTCTTCTATTTCAGCTGTATGTACCTCTATGTTTGATGTACTTCTGCTAGATTGGTCATTCAATAGTTGATAGAAGTATTCCTTCCAGGTTTTTAAGATTTCCTTATCATCAGTGATAAGCTGTCCACTGTCGTTTTGAAGAAAGTTTCCTGTTCTTGCTTGGTACCCGGTCTTGATATCTGAAACTCCTTTAAAGAACTGCCTCGCTTGTTTGTTCTTTCTTTTTTCTTTTATATCCCTGATTATTTGTTCCTGATACTCTCTCTTCTTCCTTTTCATTAGTTTTCTTGTCTCTGTTCTTCTTTGTCTATACATTTCATTGTTGTTGTGTGAGGGGTTTTGTAGCATGTTGCTTCTAGCCATATTTCTTGCTAATATGGAGTTCAGGCAATCATCATCGAACCATTTTTTTGTTGTTTTCTTTTTGTGTCCTAGTATTTCATCTGATACGCTTGTCAGAGCTACTTTGATATTTTTCCAAGCTGAGTCTATGTTGTTATAGTCTTCTGTCTGTGCTAGAGCAATTTTTATAGCCTTTTGAAATTTCTGTTCTGTCTCCGTATTACGTAGAACTTCGGTATTCCATAATTGTGTTGGTGTATTCTTGTGTGTTTTTTTGGACGCTATTTTTGTCCTTATCTTCGCTTTTACAAGAAAATGATCCGTTTCCTTATCAGCTCCTCTTAGGCTTCTTACGTCTAGACAGTTACTACCCCTCCTGGCATCTACTAAAACATGATCAATATGATTTCTTGTGACGCCGTCGTTGGAGACCCATGTTTCTTTGTGTATATTCTTGTGTTCAAACATTGTCGATTTTATTAGTAGATTGTGGGATGCTGCAAAGTCTATTAGCCTTGTTCCATTATCGTTGCTGACATCGTGAAGACTATGGTTGCCTATTGTTGGTTTGTACGCTGCTTCCTTCCCAATCTTTGCATTGAAATCTCCTAAGATAATATTCATGTCCTGTTTAGGTAAATTATTTATCAGTTCCTCTAGTTTCTCGTAGAAGTTATCTTTTACATGCTCTTCCTTTTCCTCTGTCGGTGCATGGGCAGCAACTAGGGAATAGTTATGTAGTTGTCCTTTGATTCTGATATAACAAAGTCTTTCATTAACGGGTTTGAAAGTTAAAAACTGACCCCACAAGACTTTCCCTGACTATAAAACCAGTCCGAATTGATGTTCTCGTTCGCTTCCGCTGAAAAATACTACTGATTTATTAGTTTTAGTGTACCTTCCCCAGTCCATCTAATCTCTTGTAAAGCAGTTATGTCCATGTTTCTGGATTCAAGTTCTTTGACCACCTGAGTTAGGGCTCCAGGCCGATATAGGCTTAGTACGTTCCAGGTTCCTATATTCATTGTCCTTTGTCGTCGCTTTTGTCGTCTTAAAAGATCCGTCCTTATCCGAGGCATGTGCTTCGTTTTCATAACTATGTTTTTTTACAAGAAGGAATAGTTAGTCCCTTGCTTAACCCTCCTTCTTTCTCATCCTGGACTTGGGACCAGGCAACGGCGGAACACATACGTGGGACTATAATAACCCATGAAATACCAAATTATTATTTTATTTTAGTAAATAAAAATCAAAAATACAAATAAAATCTCATATTTTGAAAACAAAAGGACTAAAACTAAGATCAATATTTCTTGTAAAAGAAAAGGTGTGAAACATGTTTTGCATACAAGAATAGCTTGCAGCTCTGACGTAGTGTGGTGGTTCGTCTTTCTTTTTGCTGAGAAGAACATCGTTGACATCTTTTACCGCGTCTTTCCTTCGAAAGGTAAATGATCTCCCATGTTGAACATTTCTTTTTGTTTCTTTGCTAGAGGACTTCCAAGTGATGTCAAGGCTTTTCTTTTAACAGCAGCACGGCTTCTTCCCAATGAAATAAGTCCCTAAGTCACACTAATTAGAAAAGGCAAAAATGGTGTTTTTTCTTTCTTTTTTAGTTCATTGTGTAATACATGAGAATTACCAACAGCCATCATCAAATGCGAAAAAATGCTTTCTTCCACCATTTGGTAGACTTCCTATCAAAGTCATACAAGCATATGATCTGTTAGGTCCACGCCGCATACCATATCAGAGCAATACATTTTGGCAAGGATCAGTTTACAGCGGTCTCGAGAATTGCCCTTTTTATTGCTAAACTTTGTGACCAATAATCATTGAAAGATCGAACTCGATTGTATGCCATGATTAGTGTGATACTAAATACAATGAGAATTTCATGTTCATCAGTAGGAATTCTTTTTATCTTGGTGTCGTTTCCAAATTTCTCTAAACGTAAGTTCGTACAATGTGCAATATATCGAATGAGGCTCCTGGGAAAGACTTTTAGAAATATTTATAATTCAGTCATGGTCTGAAGAGTACAATCGACTTTTTTTTCTGATGGAACCGAAAAACGTAGTAAAAAAGTTCCATCGTTATGAAACTAAATACCTGGTTGGTACGCCCCTTCGCCTTCTTCATCATTTTTGTCACTACTGTTTTCTTCTGCCCTTTCGTCACTTATCATCTGATTCTCTTCATTCATCTTATTGCCCTCGGAACCTGAATCTAATTCGTGATGCTCTCGTTCTACATCTCCTTCACATCCTCATGGATTGTTGTCTTTATTATCAAAAAGATCGACTTTTGATTTAGTATCGCTGGCAAAAATGGCTGCTGCCTCCTAGTCTAGCTCTTTCTGCGTCAATATCTTTCTACACATCTAGAACAAAACAAGACTGTTAGGATACATATAACCCACTATAAATGTCTGTTGGGACATATTTAACCCATTAAACAAAATAATAGTTTTGTTGAATATATTTACCTATTTTGTAGGTAGCTCCACTTACAAAAACAAATTCGGAACAACAGTAACAGCTCACAACTGTCCCTGTGGTATAATCATCAACAAAACTATATAAGCACCCATCGATCAACATCACAAACAAACACAGCACGAAAACGGTTTGCATTGTTGCCGCTTACACAAATTATTCTTTCAAAACTGATGTTAAGTTCTTAAAAAGTCGGTTACTATAAAAATTCATGTAAAACGGTTTAGATTTAGCCCAAGAGAGTTGATGATTTCATGACTAGGATACATACGTCCGGACAGACTCGGAAGAATTCTCTTTCATAGAAAGAAATTCAATTCATATAGAAAAACCATAAATCATCTCGTGGCGTCATCATTATTTACACGCAATTCGTAAATACCGTGCAAAAGGATACAACATAGTGTATTTGGATGAATCACAGGTAAATATTGGGCACAGTGTGAAAAAATAATGGGTTGATAAAACAATTACATCTCATCTCGATGCTTTTGTTCGTGGTCTGACAACAAGATTAAAAGATCCAACAGCTTATGGTACATGGTTCGTTTTATTGCACGTGGATTTGTTGATGGAGCAGAGCTCATGTTTTTGGCAAAAAAATACTCACGACAACCACGACGAAATGAATAGACCGACCGTCGAAGATTTGTTCGAAAATAACTTAATGCTAGATTTACCAGAAAAAAAACTGTTGTGGTAATGAACAATGCCTTCTATCACTCAGAAAGTCAGAACAAATTCTCAACAGTTCAATACTAAAAAAAGATATTCAAGAATGGCTTCTGTCAAAGAACCTATTTTTTGAAGAAGACTACCTAAAATGCGAGTTACTTGACGTAGTCAAGCCCTTTACAGCAAAATATGAAAGGTACATAATAGCTGGACGCAACGCGAATTTTAAAGAAGATGAATTGCGAAATTTAATTACAGCAGCGTACGAGGTCATTGCGCCAGAGAAATGGAAAACTACGTAAACCGCTTAATAGCAACAAAAAAATGTGGGAAATTGACAATTTGTTGGATGATATCGAACCAATTATTATAAATATAAATAACGGAGATAGTGGTGACAGTGACGATAATAATGATGATGATGATAGTTAAGCAGAAACTGAATGTGATAGCAGAAACTGATAGCGATTGACAGAAAAAGGAACTTAATATAATGGTGTATAATAATGTAAAGAAAGGCATTTCCTAATTTCTATTTTATTTTAATTTAACACAAGTATGTAGCAAATATTATTTATGTTTGAGAACCACTGACAGAAAGAAGCCAGGTAGGGTCGTTAGTGGGCATTAGTATTTAAGCTACCCTCAACATAAAAGATGGATTAGGCTAAGTAGTAAGAAGTGACGTTTATTTTAATACAAGTTTGCAAAGAAGTATTGCATCGATGTTGTGCATTTACCTTGTACAGACAAGTCACTTTGAGACAATCTATAGCACATGTTTTACCGTGAGGCGTGAACTGCACTCATCACAAATTAGGCGTTCTTCTTTCTTAAGCAAATGTTTTGTGAAACATAAGAAAACTGAATATGTCTAAGTCGTAAACGAATAATAATTTTTTGCTTTTGTCTGGATACCTCGGGTGGTTGCCATGGTCCAATCTTAATTTTTATCTTCTGGAGCTTTGATGGTGTGGATTTTCATTTATTGCTCCAGTTCTAGAACAGGTGCTTTATGAATTACCTTTTTAGATCCATATTTACAAACTGTCAGGATTATTATTTTGTCCATCTTATTTGAATTTGCTTATACTATCGCTTGCTAAATTCCAGATAGTTCTCCTAATAATATAGTTGGAGTATCTGGAATTCTATGTTTCAGAATCTCTGGGCTGTTAATTATTGCCACTCCGACTCCATTTTTAGTTTTAGACGCGTCTGTAATCGGAATAGGAGTTAATTAGATCTCTGAGGAGTTATATGAAAAAAATATTGTTAGTGCTATTTTTTGGAATTCTGAAAGACTGCAATTGACTTTTGGAATTTTTATAATCCAAGGTGAATATAAAGATATATTTTTGTATTGATGTAAGAGTGAAAATTGCTTCCAGCTGAGTAGGTTTATGGCATGATAAATTCTGCGGGAATATGGGAGATTGAACTTTGAAAAGTCATTAGCCATAAGTCATAAGTCATAAGTCATAATCAATTTTGGAACGAAGTAAGGATCTGTATAACATAAACAGGTTTTACCATTGGTACCCCAATTTTTGTGAGCTAGGTACTTTAACAAGTTAAGGCCATTTCGACATAAAAGAAATCACTACTGGATATGACTTTTCCAATTTAACTGTTGATCAAATATTACTCCTAGAAATTTTATTTTGTTTGTATACAAAAACTTGGTACTTTATCGTTTTAACTGACAAGTACCACGTGTTAAAAATCGAACAGGGAGACATGTAGTCCTTAAAGTAATAAAAATTTTATCCATTGTCATCGACCTAGAGTTACAACATAATTACAATTTGGAATGACATAAACCCATATATGAATGTCAGCCACAACTTTATTGTTAGCTTTAACTACATAAAGCACTGAGGATGATCTGTTCAGATCGAAAACGTTTTGCTTCGACATAAATTTTGATGACACTTTTTAAAAAGTTTTAACTATATGTTTTTATGCCAAAATACAAGTGTGAAGTGTTTTAAACCTCTGTAAGTTTTTTTTTGTATTGTAATACTTTTAAACAATATTTTTAGCATTCCTACTCCAAGCATAAAATTTTCTGAAAAACATTTTCTTTCCGGCTATTAAACAATAATATTAAACAACAGATGCAGGACAATTTAAATACCGAAATATCAAGTTTTTACTACCTGATAAGAGAAAAAAGAAAGACTGGATGACTGCAGAAATCCTTGACATGATGGAAGAGAGACGGATATATAAAACTAAAGATACTGCCAAATACCGTGAAACCCATAGACAAATAAGAGCTGAGATAAGAAAAACTATAGAGAAATGGTTCTCGGAGAGATGCGAAGAAATCAAACAGTGCGAAATGGTATTCGACTATCACAATACGCATAAGAAGATTAAGGAACTCACAACAAAGAAAAGCTACAATATTTTATCGAAAGGGCCGTGCGATGATAATGGAAATCTACAACTAGACCCCGACAAAATAGTTAGAATCTGGGAAACTTATGTGGAACAACTATTTAGTGATGACCGTCCTAGTGGGTATACCCTGAGCAATGATGATACTGGCCCTTCTATTCCAAAATCAGAAGTGGAGAATGCTATAAAGGGTCTTAAAAATAACCAAAGACCAGCAACGATAACGTATATGGGGAAGTATTGAAAATGCTGTGCGAAACAGTCAATTTCTAGACTCACTCGTCAGACTCTTTAACAATATTTATAACAGCGGGGAGTTTCCTGAAGACTGGCTAGAGTTAACTTTTCTTTCCATACAGAAAAAACCAAAAGAAAATTCTTGTGATCAACATCGGATGATAAGTCTAATTAACCACATTTCGAAGGCATACACCAAGGTTATTTACAACAGAATAAGCAAAAAATGCGAGGATAACATTGGAGATTCGCAGTTTGGGTTTTGGAATTCTCTTGCGATAAGGGAAGCACTTTTTAGTCTACAGGTACTCATCCAGCGCTGCAGAGATATGAACAAAGACGTGTATATATGCTTTATAGACTACGCAAAAGCATTCGATAACGTAAAGCACGAAAAGATAATTGAAGTTCTCCATAAGATCGGAGTCAACTACAGAGACATTAGAACAATAGCGAGTCTCTATTGGGGTCAAACAGCTAAAGTGAAAGTAGGATCTACATTGTCCAATAAAATTGAGATCAAGAAAGGGGTACGACAGGGCTGTATCTTGTCTCCTATTCTCTTTATTATATACTCAGAAGTTTTTAAGACAGCGCTGGAGGAAAGCACAGAAGGTATAAAGATAAATGGAGAAATAATAAATAACATAAGGTATGCTGATGACACTGTGATTTTAGCAAGTAGCATGGAGGAACTGAAATGCCTAATAAGTAAGATACAAAAAACAAGTGCACAATACGGAATAAGACTAAATATCACCAAAACCAAGTTGATGTTAGTAAGCAAAACCCAACAACCACCACAGCAACTGATATTAGACAATAAAAGAATTGAACACGTGGAGTCGTACATCTACTTGGGAACAACAGTTAACGTAAATTGGGATCAAGCGAACGAAATACGTATAAGAGTAGAAAAGGCAAGAGCATCGTTCACTAGCATGAAGCAAATTTTTACCTCTAAAAGCCTCACCCTACCTCTCAAAATGCGACTTCTAAAATGTTATGTATTCCCGGTTTTGTTATATGGAATGGAGGCGTAGACAATGACCGCAACATTGATGAAAAAAGTAGAGGCCTTCGAAATGTGGGCGTACCGACGTATATTACGTATATCCTGGACTGAGCACGTGACCAACGAAGAGGTACTACGCCGGATAGGTAAAGAGAGAGAGAGAGAGAGAGAGAGAGAGAGAGAGAGGAGAGAGAGAGAGAGGGGAGAGAGAGAGAGAGATAGAGGTAGGAATAAGTATAAAGAAAAGAAAGTTGGAATACTTGGGTCACGTTATGAGACATAATAAATATAGAGTACTATAGCTGATCGTTGAAGAGAAAATAGTTAGCAGAAGGGGTCCAGGGAGGAGAAGACACTCGTGGCTCCAAATCTTGTGGCAATAGTTAGGATTGTCATCTGCTGAACTATTCAGATCTGCCGTAAACAAAGTCAGAATAGCCATGTTGATTGCCAACGTTCGGAATGGACAAGGCACATGAAGAAGAAAAACATTTCTGTATCCTCTATATTGAACTTGTTTGTACAGTTCAGACGACACTGCTCTGTACAAAGTACTCCAAGCTTGATTTCTTTCCTTTTCATTACTTTTCCTGTTTGATAAATATATTCTTGACTCATTTGCCTTAGCTTTGCAGCTTTTGTTCGTTTTCACTACCTTGGATTACGCGGTCGCTTTTTGGATACTTTTGGTTGGGGAGTAAACAACTTTGTTTTTAATAAAGTCTGCTCTATACCATTAGCAGTTACGTGTCGTATATTTTGTTTATTGGTTGATGAAATCGTTTCATTTTCAGTTTCTGCTTCAGTAATTTGTAGGTATGTCTTGTAATGTTGCTTCATTTGTAGAGAAACAGTTACGCTTAACCTGCTCGATATTTTCTTTATATTTACCAGTATTTTCCGAATCATCAGAATCGTTTCCATCACTGTATGGAGAATACTTACTACCGGGCGTAACATCTTGAAAACTTTCGTTGATATTACTGAATGATGTAGCAGCTTCTTGAAAACCATCGTTTGTGTTATCTGCAAATAAAAAATGTCCCAATAGAAATGTAAATAACAACTGTAATATTAATTATAGTCCTTTGAAAATATAATATTCACTGTTAGTGAAACACCATTACAACATACTTACCAGTTGACAAAAGTTGACTTTTGTTCTAATAATTTAAACATTCGTTTAATTCTGGATCCCATAATATAATGTTAGTGATTTTTCTATCACTATCTGATCAAAACACTTATTTCTTTAAAAGAACAGACAAAATGAAAGTACTGCTTATTAGTTAAACACAATAAACATAACCTCAAAACTTTGACATTACACTAGCTCTGAATAAGAAACTTCCTCATTTTTACGCGATAAAGGTGTCAAGTCCTAAAACTGTGACATAACTCCTCTATTCACTAAATCTATTAGAAGCATATGTGACATGACACCTTTATCACTCAAATATCTTTTTAACTGTAACATTTTTAAAAATAGGGTCGAATTTAAAAGTTAAATATATACCAGGGAAGTCCAAATCCACTATCTCATTTTTTTCATCAAATGTGACATGACACCTTTATCCACTAATGTCTTCAATTAACAAATAATTTTAAATAACTCGGTTATATCACAGTTCTGTTGTCATCTAATTAAATAGTAGGCACCCGTCCAGTTTTCGGTACAAAACATAAATGAATTTATTGGAAAAACTGCAACACCACGCAATGCTCCGTGTTTTTTTTTGTTTTAGAATACAGAAACCGTTGATTGTTATTTAATTTCGGGATTGTATGCATAAATCCAACTTTTAACATTGTAGTACACCAAATTTGATATGCTTGAGTTGAATTATTTAAATGTTTAAATCCAAAACGAAAATAATTTGATAATACTGTTGTCCACTAACATTGTAATATACGAAATTTGATATCCTTGAGTACAATCATTTTAATTTTTGTTTTGCACTAAACGCCATTAGCCTTTTTTTTGCTCTACAGGAAAATTTTGTTGAATCCAAACGAATATAATATGCTTTATTTGTTTCACAGTAATGGTGAAAACATAACTGAATTTTCAAGGATGTTACATACAGGTCTGTGATTTTCATTTATCGTACCAAAACATAATTTTCTGAAATCTTGTGATATTCTTCTTCTTTCTTTGTAATAATAACTTTGTTTACGGCGGCTCTTAATAAATTAGCTGTGGTCGCTTGATACTCGCCATTCTCGAAGATTTCGGAGCCAGGATGATCTTCTTCGGCCTGGGCCACTCCTTCCAGCGATTTTACCCTGTATTAGGAGGTGTAGAAGATTATACTTCTCTGGATATCTCATTATATGACAGAAATATTGTAACTTTTTAATTTTTATCGTTTAAGTGCTCTTTTTCATTCGATGTAAAACTATTTCATTTCTTATAGTTTATTCGTCTTCCGGGTTTGGACCGTGTCATTTGTGAGTGACCCAAAAGTGGGTTCATCTCGACATTTCGCTACAATTGTATGTAGCTTCTTCAGGAGAACAAAGAAAAAGAAATCAAAAGACAGGAAGATGGGTAGTTAGCAACGGTAACTCAGTTACTCAACGCAACCAGAGGCGAATACTAACTACCAAGATGGGCATTTGGTCACAGTAACTCAACTACTCAACGCAGCCAGAGGCGAAAACCAAATGCCAGGACAGGGATTCACGTCCAACAGCTCAGAACACTAACGCGTCGAGAGGCGGGGAGTGAATCCGATTCACTCAAGTTCAACAAATTATTGATGAATTCAATACAAGATTTGAAAAAATTGAAACTCTCAAAAGCGTTGTACTATTTTATAATAACCCACCCTCTTGGAGCAACCTTTGATGATCAACCATCCAACTTACAGCTTGAGTTATGTGATCTTCAAGCAGACATATTCCTAATCACCAGACAAAAAAAGGGACCTGAATTTTTCAAATTACTGTCAAAGAATGAATTCCCAAACCTGCGAGATTTTGGACTGAAAATGACGTTAATGTTCGGAAGCACATATACATGTGAAAGTGCCTTTTCCTCCCTGAAATACATAAAAAATAAAAACAGAAGCAACCTTACCGATTCTTCCTTGCGTCATCTTATGAGAGTGTCTACAACTGAACTGGATGTGGACGTTTCTTCATTTGTGGATGAAGCCAATCGACCATAGTTCTCACACTAATTGAATACATCTTTTTCGTTGCTTTTGCAATGTTTGTCTTGATTATTGAAAAGTGTTATTAATAAATTTTCCGTTTATAAAAAAATGTAGTTGTTGAGCAATAAAAGAGATAATACTCTTTTTTGTTTTAATTATTTTTATACCTCACTTTATTTTGTTATTACTTGTAACAAAATTATTATATGGCCCGCGACAACATCAAAGGTTTTAGTATTGGCCTTTGAAGCATTGCAAGTTGGACACCCCTGCTCTAAATCTTCTTATGTGTATTTATATTTTAAATTCTGTAGTACTGTTTCTAAGCGCTTTTTGTACGATATTTTCGAACTCCAGGACTCTTTTTTCCATTTCTTTTGGGTTCTTGATCACTGCAACGTTGTTGATTTTAATACTTATAAGTCTTTTGTGGTCTCACCACTTTGTTTTCTTTCTAGTCCCTTTCTTCGTGATACTTCGTCTCTATTTCATTTGGAGTTATGGTCTGCTGATTCTTTAGTGTCAGTAGTTCTGTTTAGAGACCTAGGTTTCTAGCAAGTAGTATATTGAGATGGACGGGTTAAGCATTTTCTGGGAAATGAGTCGACTCGATAGGCACTATTGCCATGATATCGTCGTTATTATGTAGATTAGTATTTAAGAGACGTTTGTTTCTATTCGTAGCTGTATCGTCCTTATTTGGATTCGCATTAAAGTCTCTTAATTATTATAGATGATTCTACTATATTTAGTAACGCCATCAAGTAATAAAGCTCGTAGCCTTATTAGACATATTTAAAGGTGATTTTAACGTTCCCTTGCTCATTTGCACTTTGATAGTGGTTGCTTCCATATTGTTCAGCTGTGGTGTTAGAATTTTGGTGTGGTTCTCTTCAACTTTACTAGGATAGCTGTGCCTTCTGACGTCGTTATATTATCATTCCTGTAGATATCGTTGACAGGAAACTTTATATTTGTGTTTGTATTGCTGCAATATCTATTTGAAACCTGTTTCTGTCTAGTATGTTTTGGTTGAATCTAATGCCGCCTGAATTCCAGGAGTTTATCCTCAAGTATTCTTTTTTAACGTGTCTTATTTCAGCGCTAACTTAATGTCATTGATCGCGTCTCGTATGCTATTTTTGTGACCAGTTCTGTCGTCATATTGTACCTACCACATAGGGTATTAATTTTGAGATTGAAATCTTGATACAGAAACTATTGGGGGTGGAGATAGGGCAAACAAAATAAACGATACTTATACCAATGGCACTCAGGATTTATTTGGAGAGCTGGGGTCATGGATAAGTGAATGAATAAGTAGCTGGGAGCTGGGGTCATGGATAAGTATATGAAGACTTAATGTTGAGTCTTACGTTGTCATGTTATCAAATTCACTGGTAACTTTAACACCTAAACATATAAGATCAAATAATGTAAAATAAATTAAAACCTATAACTTTTAACGGGTTTTTACCCAGATATTTAGTGGTTCAAAACATTTTGTCTTTTTTTTAGAAAGTTTTTTTAACTCTTTGTGGTTTTTTTATTTTTCAGCTTTTGTTGGTTTTGGAATTGCTCTCGTTTATGGTTCCGTCTGTTGTTCTTTTTGCTCTGGTTTGCCAGCTTTCTACTGTTTTTTTTTGTTTTTGGTGACTATAGTTCGTCAAACCTTTTGTTCATCTGTTTAATTCGAACACTTTTTTGTCATAGCTGATTAACTGTCTCTTTTATACTTGCAATTTCCGTCCTCGCAGAAAAAAAAATAATTTCGCTATTTTGTTTCTATTGGCAAACACATAATATAAATTTTCTTAAAAAAGTTTTAAAACCGTTTTGGAGCAATATTACACTTTTTCAAGTGGCTAAGTTAGGTCAAATCGACTTATTTTCAACCCTAAAAATCATATAATTAATGATCAATCTTTTTGTATATATATATATATATATATATATATATATATATATATATATATATATATATATATATATATATATATATTTAAATTTATAGCTATATGCATTGTACCAACCAATGTTCCTTATCACGCCGATTCCCAGGGTATCAGGTTTCAACTTCGAACTACCAGAGCCGATAAGGATCCTTGAACATGCAGTACCAGCAGAGTCAGCGGGATCCAAGGTTTTTGCACGTTCCCTCTAAGTCAGCAATTACGAATATTATAAAACCACTTGTCGCTCTTTATTTTCAATAATTACATTTTTATAGTTCATTATATTTAAGTTTTAAATTCAGTATAATTAAAATTGTAACACGTAACATTGCATATTGTATTTTTGAAATAAATTAATTTTTTAAAAAATCACAAAACTGTTTTGTGATATATAAAGTGGCGCAAAGTCAGTAGGATCTGGAAACGTTGGCAGAACAAGGAAGAACTTAACTGACAACGGTGGATTTCAATACTTTAATCAGAAAAAGACCCAGAAAACTCCAAAAAGCAGTGCAGTCCTAACTTTGCAGAAATCTACGGAAGGAACACCAAGTGAAGCCCCTAGTAGAATAGCTGTGGCCAATCCTTTAATCAGAAAAAGAACTAGAAACTCCAAAAAGCAGTGCCGTCCTAACTTTACAGAAATCTACGGAACGAACACCAAGTGAAGCCCCTGGTAGAATAACTGTCGAGAACAAGATGACTTGATGTTTTTGGAACTAATATTCCTCGGTCTGATTCTAGTCATCCACTCCCAGTATAACTCCCAGTTAACCCCAATCAATAAACTATTGGAATCTTTTTCCATGAAGAAACCAATCTCAAAATTTCGAACGACAAATGGAACCTCCTTGTATTTATACAAAGACGTGCAACCAATCAGAAACGTTATCGACATAAACAACAAAATCTTAGAAAATTTATTGGATACCATTGAAGAAGATGTACCTCGAATGCTGGTATTCAAATCCGAAGTCCAAACTCACATAAGTCTTCTCAAAGAAATCTCTAATTCTGTTAATCTCAAATTTACAGAAATAATGGCTGATACGAAACAATACATATACCGAGAGAAAGTGGACTTATTAACGAAATAGGTTCGATATGGCAATCAATTACCGGCAACTTAGATTCATCAGATGGCGAATATTTCAATGAATGTAAAATAAAATCAAAAACATATTGAAAAATCAAATATCGGTTACCACTTCTGTTATTAAAAAATTTAACGCCACAATCCGGAAATTAAAAATAGATGAGGAAAAATTCAACAATAATATTAAAGAAATTCAAGAGTCAATAATGGATACCTCTGACCAATTAAAATTCTATCAATCTCAAATCGATATGCTAAACTTTTGTGGATTACTAATGGAAAGCTATTCTTTTATCGAAGACTCTTTAAATGAAATAGTAAATGCTATAACCTTTGCTCGAATAAAATATTACATAGCTCAATCATCATCCTATTTAATTTAGTTGAATCGCTAAGGCATATATCACAATCATTACAAAAAAATATTCTTATATTATTTAATATATTAATCTATACCTATTTCAAATCTAGATCAATATCTCGATATTATCGAATTACAGACCTATCAACTAGACACAAGAATTGTGTTTGTCTTAAATATTCCTTTTCCTGATGCAGAATAATATACTTTGTATCGTCTCTATCCAATACCAATACTGGATAATCGACAGGTCTTCATTTAATATTAACAACACATAAATACATTGCGAGAAACGATGATTCATTGTTATATATTACAATAAATAGTCGTGAGTCATGCAAAACTTTGCGAGCTCGAACCAAGATCTGTTACAACAAACTTTCATACCCAATCGACAGCGATGCCATATGCGAAGCCTAACTTCTAAAACGACAAGAACGCCTTCTCAGAACGTGCCAGACTTCCGTAACATTCGCCAAAGATTACAACGTCCAGAAGACCAACATGAACCTGTGGCTTATAACAGTTTCTGACACACTGCCTACTACCATCAAATGTGAGTCCAGAAACGTCAAATGGGAAATCAGCCACACCCACCCTGGTATTCATACTACAATCCACGCGCGTTGCCTTTATTGGTACCACAAGAGTGCACTCTCAGAAATTAATCGACGTTCATGACAATGTTACTTACAGAAGTCACCCAGTCGAAACACCATTCAACTGCTGCAAACACTTCCTAGATAAGATCCATCTTCCCGACTTAAAACCACTGAAACTTAGCAAGATCAATTCCGAAGACCTCGAGATAGCCCATCACAAACTCAATCAGTATTCTGAAGAGCTCGACAAACTAATCAATGAACCATTCGTCAACAAACATCTGATCTGGTTTACGATCTTAACAATAGTCGTCATTGTGACTCTCGTTGTTTTTTATGTCATATATAAATACAAGAGAAGATACAGGATAGGAATTGGCGATAACAATGACAATGATTATCCGCCCTCTCCACCAAGACACTTAGTGACAGCCTTCGCCAGGAATTGGAGAGACGAAGACCTAGTATCCACCTTAGCGACTTCATAGACGAAGAATAGCAGATCCAACTGAATACCAATAAATAGACAGTCTAAAAGTTGTTGCCACGCCCCAACTTTAATTTAAAAGGGGGAGCTGTTATATGCATTGTACAAACCAATGTTCCTTATCACGACGATTCCCAGTGTATCAGGTTTCAACTTCGAACTACCGGAGCCGATATTGAGCGTGAGGATACCAGAGCATCCTTTCACATGCAGTACCTGCAGAGTCAGCGGGACCCAAGGTTTTTGCACTTCCCCACTGAGTCAGCAATTACGACGACTATAAAACCACTTATCGCTTTTTATTTTTATTCATTATATTTTTATAGTTCATTATATTTAAGTTTTAAATTCAGTATGGAGTGTCAAAATAACTGTCAAAGTTAAGTTACGCATTTAAAAGTTCTCCGTGAATTTTGTGATTTAACTTGTAAAAACCAATCATAGAATTCGATATTAGAGACTGGTCCTGAAATTTCAGGTAGACAAGTCGAAATACTTGAGAAGAAACAGTGTAAATTGAAATACTAAAACGAAATATATAGAAGCAGTGTACAGTGGTCTATTTATAGCTGTAAGTACAGTTTCCAAATTTGCAGTAGTTTGATTACAAACATTGTTTTTATATACATATGAAGAACAATATTTATATTTCGTATTTATTAATTATTTAAAAAACTAGTTTCAACTCTTGGCATTATCTTGCTAATTGCTAGATCGACTATTTACTTTTAAATAAACAGAGTCGGACCTACCCAAATTAAAATTATTGAAATGAAAGTTCAATTTAAATTTAAAATAAAGATATAAAATTAAATTTGACAAAATGGCAGGTGGTACTTCTGACTACAGGGGTCCATCAATTAATCCCGATCAGCAAAACATTACTTATTCTACTATCACTAAGCAACAACCATTAACAAAATTCCCAACAAAAAACCAGGCCATAATTTTACCGGCAGTAGATGAAATAAGAACAGAAGAGTACACCATTGCAGTAGGAACTATAGTCCATCCAAAAAATGTATTGTTCTCATAAAAAATGTCAAACGGAAGAATATGCATCTACCTTTCAAGCACACAAGTCGTAGATGATTTTCTAAGTCAACATGGTGAAATTAAAATTAGAGAACATACAATTAAAGCACGTAAACTAATTACACCCGCTAATAGATTAGTTTTATCCAACATATGTCCATCTATACCCCATCACATAATCTAACAGTCTTTAATCAACCTTGGTTTTAAATTAATGTCTCCGATTTCGTTTCTTAGAGCTGGAATACAAGACCCGCAATACAGCCATGTTCTTAGTTTTCGAAGACAAGTTTACTTTGCACCTACAGACAATTTTACTGTACCCGACTCCGTCCTAATTGATTTTGAAAACATTTCGTACCGAATTTTTCTTTCTGATAAACTAACTTGTTACAAATGCCACCAAGCTGGTCATGTTGCCTCGAACTGTTCCTCAAATCCCTTTTATCCACAAAATACTCAAAAGCCCCAAACGGAGGAAAATTTTCTTCCACAAATAACATCCACTAGTCCCAAACAAAATCAAATTACAAATGTAAATGACGAATCTCGAGAAGAAATGGATGCTCAAGTCAGCACTGCTACCTATAATAAAAATAAACGATCTTACTCGGAAGTGTCATCCCCAACTTGCTCCACTCCTACAGAAACTATACCAACAGAATTCACAAAACCAAAACCAGTGCAAATTAAAAAGAAGAAAAAAATTATCAAAATAGACCAATCTACTTCAGAAACTACTAATATTGAGTCGTTATTACAACCAGTCAAACAATTTATCCAAGATGCATCACCACCATATGTACTAAATTACACCCAATTACTAGCATTCTTAGAAGACGTTCATGGTTCTTCCACCCCAGTAGAACTCGCCTTAGAATACACACAGGATATACACGGGCTGGGACATATGCTAACTGAAATATATCCCATATTGAACGAAAGAGCAATTAAATCTAGAATTACAAGAATCAAGAAAAAATTACTTGGTAAAATAAGCAAAGATTTTAGTATTCAGGATGACACCTCTAAAGATACTGACGCATCACAGGAAAATACTCCTGCCAACGATAAATAAAAAAAAACAAAAGTTAACAAAATGGCTATTATTCAGTGGAATATTCAATCCGTATTTACACATATAGAAATGCTACAGCTTTTAATTAAAGAAACACATCCACAAGTTATCTGCTTACAAGAGACAAATTTCACAACAAATAAAAAATACTTGTTAAAACAATATGAGGCCTACCATAAAATTAGAACAAACACTGGTAAAGCTAGTGGCGGCGTATCTATTTATGTTAATTCACATTTGGAATCAGAGGAAATCCCTATACAATCAGAATTAGAGGTTGTAGCAGTTAAAATAAAATCTTCAACACAATATTCTATATGCAATGTATATATTCCACCAGATACCGAAATCACCGCCAAACAACTCGAAATGTTAATTGATCAAATTCCAAAACCCAGAATAATAGTAGGAGACTTTAATGCACACAGTACAACATGGGGATGTCTATCTACAGATAAAAGAGGTAACACCATAGAAAGATTTTTAAGCTTAACTGACTTTGTCTTGCTTAACTCAGGGGAAAAAACTCGCTTTAACTCAATTACTGGTAAACATTCCGCTATCGATCTATCTATATGCGAAAGCTCGCTAGCTCCAAATTTAAACTGGGAAGTACTACAACATACTTTTGATAGCGATCACTGGCCTATATCAATAACCAACTACGCATCAGACAAAAATACTGAAATATCCTTTCCAGAAAAGTGGAAAATCAATAATGCAGACTGGGCAAGCTATCAAAATTTTATCAAAAACTCTATACCCCAGTTAGGACCATTGGAAACTGATATTGATTTCATTGTTGAAAAATTCACTACAATGATTATAAAAGCTGCAGAAGTAACTATAGGTAAAACAAGCAGGCCAAAACGTAAACAGAAGGTCCCATGGTGGAATGCTGAATGTCAAGATGCACTGAAACTTAGTAAACATGCGTTCAACGTATTAAAAAAACACCATAATGAAGAGAACTTAGTAAATTTTAAAAAACATAGAGCTAAGGCAAGATATATAATCAAAAGAATAAACGTGAGTCATGGAAACAATACGTATCCTCAATTACCGATGATACCCCCGCATCGGAAGTGTGGAACAAGATCCGCAGAATTAAAGGTATTCCATATGCTTACAAGATAAACTCTCTTAATATGAACGGAAATCAAATATCGGATGAAGCACAAATAACAAATATCTTAGCAGTTTCGTTTCAAACATACAGCAATGACTCTATGTATGACCCTATATTTATTGAACATAAAAGAAACTCAGAACAAAAAATAATCTTTACCAATAACAATCATCCACTGAACTCATCACTAAGTATAAATGAACTAAATGAAGCACTTCAGGACGTTAAAAATTCTAGCCCAGGACCTGACGAAATATCTTATGCATTCCTTAAAAATCTTCCAGCAAATGCTAAACAATACCTTCTAGATATCTATAATCTCTTATTCAATACGAATCAATTTCCAAAATCTTGAAAAGCAGCAATTGTAATTCCTATTTTAAAACCTAATAAAATAAAGACGGATCCAAATTCGTATCGACCTATATCTTTAACATCCACCTTGTGCAAAGTAATAGAAAAAATACTTAACAAACGTCTGCAATACTTCCTGGAATCCAATAATTTAATATGCAAACAACAAAGCGGATTTAGGAAAAACAGATGTACAACGGACAATTTGATTAAACTAGAATCGGTCATACACGAGGCATTTGCAAGTAATCCCCAAGTACTGGCTGTCTTCTTTGATATAGTAGAAGCCTACGATACTATGTGGAAGTATGATGTCCTAAAAAGATTAAAACAATGGGGTGTGGACGGAAATCTTCTAGCTTTTATCAAAAATTTTGTTTATGATAGAAATTTTAGAGTTAAACTTAATAATCATTTGTCAACTTCGTATACCCAAGATAATGGAACTCCCCAAGGATTAACACTTAGTGTAACACTTTTCTTGATTGCAATGAATGAAGTTGTTGATAACATTAATACTCCTGTCCAAATTGGTTTATATGCAGATGACCTTGTTCTTTATGTAAGCAATAAAAATAGCCGAATAGCTGTTAGTATTCTGCAAGAGTCCATCAAAGCTTTAGAAAAGTGGTCAGAGAGAACAGGTCTTCGTTTTTCTACAAACAAAACAAAAGCAATATGTTTTTCAAGGAACAAACAAACAATTTGGCCAAAATTAACACTTTACAATCAAAATTTGCAGTATGTAGAAGAACATCGATTTTTGGGAATGGTATTAGATTCAAAACTCACTTGGAAAACCCACATTCAACAACTTAAAAAATCTTGCATGCAAAATATGAACATTCTAAAAGTATTAGCCAATCATAATTGGGGAGCAGATACCTCACAATTACTTAATATATATAAAACACAGATTCGTAGCAAGCTAGATTATGGATCAATAGTCTAGAGTTCAGCTAAAGATAGTTTACTAAAGCAATTGGACATCATACAAAATACCACGTTAAGGCTTGCACTTGGAGCCTACAGAACCAGTCCAGTAGAAAGTCTTTATGTAGAAGCTGATGAACCACCACTTTCAATTAGAAGACACAGACTAAGCCTATAATATGCAGCTAAAATTGGAACAAACTGTAATAATCCTGCTTACTCCCACACATTTTCTGACAATTTTCATTTAATTTTTGAACAAAAACCCTTTCTTTCTGCATCATTTCGTAAAAGAATTACAGGTTTCAATTTCCCGAAAGTTATTCCCAATGAAATAAACTACCCTCCTCCTTGGACCATAAAACTCCCCACATGTAATACAAATCTTCTACTGTATCCTAAATCTGATACTTTATCACATATAATTCTACAACGGTTTCAAGCGATTAAAGACAAGTACAAAAGATATTACCAAATATATACAGATGCGTCAAAAACTTCTGAAATGAAAACGGTAGGCGCAGCTTTCGTTGACGAAACAATTAAACACCAGTTCCAGCTACCTAAGGAGTACTCCATATATTCCGCCGAATTGTATACCATATCTAAAGCCTTACAACATATATCAAACCAGCCCAAATTGGAAGCAGTCATTCTTACAGATTCTTTAAGTGCAGTACAAGAAATATTAAGGGTTTACCCAAACCACCCAATACTATGCCAAATTAAAATTGATCTCGAAGAACTTTACAGTAAGAATAAAAGGGTAGAATTTGTTTGGATTCCATCTCATGTAGGCATAATAGGTAATGAAAAAGCTGATCGGGAAGCTAAAGAAGCCTGCTATACGAATAAACAAGATAAAGAGCTCCCAGAAATCCCTCTTTCCGACATTAAAAACACCATCAAAGAATTTTCAATGAGAATATGGCTCGAGAGATGGAAAAAACTTGACGACAACAAACTAAAACGCATCAACCCAAATTTGTCACCAAAAGGGATAATGCCACAAAAACGACGAGATCAAGTCATACAACATCGCTTAAGAATAGGACATACCAGGTTAACCCACCAGTACCTAATGAAGAAAGAACAACAAAAACTGTGCTATGTATGTGATATTCCTCTGACAATCGAACACATTATTGTTAGTTTGATGGTACACAAGGCAAATATCGAACACAGTATTTAATTAAATCTTGCCCAAGTACTTTCGATCACAAGATCATCCTCAGGGGCATTTCGTCAATTGTGGCCTATCCAGCAATAACCGAATGTCATACGTGTAAACTGGGACATAACCAGACAGAATATTTCCGCCTCCGCCAGGCTGGGAGCCATTCTGTCTCCGGCTTCTATAATATAAAAATGTAGCTTCTCCAATTTAAATTTTAAAGTGTTTGTTTGTCTTTAGTGTATTTGTTATGTCCCAGTTTACATATATGACATTCGGTTATTGCTGGATAGGCCACAATTGACGAAATGCCCCTGAGGATGATCTTGTGATCGAAAGTACTTGGGCAAGATTTAATTAAATACTGTGTTCGATAATTGCCTTGTGTACCATCAAAGTTCATTTATTCGAACATTCAACCTTATATTGACATTATTGTTAGTCGAAAGAAAATGTAAAAAGTATTTTTGAAGTGTGTATATAAAAATATACACACTTCAAAAATACTTTTTACACTTTTTTTCGACTTGTCATAAGTGTGTACAAAAAATATCAGTCTTTTGATTGAACATTATTGTTAGTTGTCCACTCTATCACCTGGAACGACTTCAAAGTGATTTACCAAGTGATCTGAAATGTGCTCTGAACTATAGTAACTATGATAAAGTGTCTAAGTTTCTAAAACTAACTAAATTGTACAATCTAATATAAAAAATAGACTTAAGTTATCAATTGTAAATGCTAGTTATAAGCAAACATCTAATCTCATGTACAACTATTTCCCGCCAATAACCTTTCATGGTTGACGCGGTTTACTTAATAAAAAAAAAAAATTCAGTATGATTAAAATTGTAACACTTAACTTTGCATATTCTATTTTTTAAATAAAGTAATTTTATTTAAAAATCAAAAAAGTGTTTCGTGATATAATATATATATATATATATATATATATATATATATATATATATATATATAATATATTAGTATATATATATATATATATATATATATATTATATATATATATATATATACATAAAAATATATACCAATATAAGAATAACTGGATAACTATAATTGCCTACAGCATCTGAATAAAATCCTTTTCATTTCCTTCCGTATTTCGTACAACAAAACAACAAAATTTATTATAATACCTTTATCCCGAAGTTGTTTACGTTTCAATTTTGATTCAAGAATTTTGCTTCGTTGGTATCATTAAGCGTTCGATACATCTTCGGTCTTGGTGAAATAAACAAAAGAATTCTTTGACACATTTATGAGTTTCAATGTATACTAATACAATAGGAGCAATATTTATTTGTTTATGCCGGTGGAGTTTTTATGACTGGTAGCTTTTCATGAATGCTAATAAGGGCTAAAATATATTAGTGTGTTTAGGTTATGTACAATTTTCAGATTTATTCCAACTGGTACAGGAAAAGAAAAATATGTCTAAAATAGTTAAATAAAAAAGATGATGAAGACCGAAAAAATTATAAATATATAAGGAAACAACTTTATTGACAGCAGCGCTATTATCTTAGATTTTTCAGCCATGATGGCCTTCTTCTACCAGGACTAAGTTTACCTTGGACCTTTCCCTGAATGATCAGATGTAAAAGTTGATATTTTTCAGGGTGGTTTACAATGTGACCGTAGTATTCCAGCTTGCTCTATTATATATATTGACCAGTTGTGTTATTTAATTTATGCGTCTTGATGATAAACTATAAAGTTGTGGAACAAAAATGGAGATTTGATGAACAAATAAAGTACATGTTCAATCTGTGGTTGTATTTATGCTACTACCTTGAGAAAAAAAGTTTAGAACATAATAACTAGTAAAGTAGCCACTAGATGGCACTTCTTCTTCTTCACGTGCCATCTCCTCTAAGAATGTTGGCAACCATCATGGCAATTCGCACTTTCGACGCCGCTGCTCTAAAGCTTCTTTCGCGACTACTTCTACCCTGTATTCGTCCCCTTAATAACAAATAAACGTATCTCGATTTTATTGATTATGGAGAAATATCGATAAACACCTTTAAGTTTTGTTTTACAAGAAATATTACTGTTGATTTCAAATATTCATAAATGATTACTCGACAATTATTTTTATACATTATTGACGATCATAAAACTGTAAACGAATGGAGTCGAATATTTTGGTATACACTAAAAAAAATGTTTTTTGTGTTAATCTTGAAATACGTTTATATGTTATTAATGTAATCCTTGATTTTCTTTACATACTAAGTTACGTTAGGCAATAAACTACTGTTATTTATTTATAAAAATACAAAAACTAAAAAAATACATTTAAATATATACTAAAATTTAAAATTAATTACGCACAATATTAATCAAAGTTTATTTGTTGCCTGAATCCAGCGTCACCGTGTGTATACCACTAGTTAGCTCTTCATAGAAACTGTGATTTTTTTTTATTCTAAGTTACGTTAGGTAATAGACTTG
Organism: Diabrotica balteata; assembly: GCA_918026665.1. Classification (NCBI taxonomy): domain Eukaryota; kingdom Metazoa; phylum Arthropoda; class Insecta; order Coleoptera; family Chrysomelidae; genus Diabrotica; species Diabrotica balteata. The sequence goes on from OU898285.1 coordinate 20,203,443, forward strand.
CTTTATTTATTTATAAAAATACATACACTAAAAAATACATCTAAATAGATACTAAAATTAAAAATTATTAGGCACAATATTAATAAATGTTTATTCGTTGTCTGAATCCAGCGTCACCGTGTATATTCAACTGTAATGATGAGTCCAAGCCATCACCGTTAAACGAGCGTGCGCGCGAACCAACCATGGGCATCACAAAAATTCAGAAAGTCCAGTCAATTCCAGTGTCAAACCCGCTGCTCTCACTAATTCCGCCGCAGCATAAAGGAAAAAAATACAGACTGAGACTCCCGAACCGGGTGCTGAGGATAAAAACCAGTAATTGAAGCCCCACGAAGGAAGACGTTTTTTTTTTTAAGAAGACGATATTTATTTTTTAGGGCGGACATTTTTTATTTCGATGTATTGTAAATTTTTTTTTTAGGGTAACCAAGTACCTGGCAAGGAATAAAAATAAAAAAATTTTGTTCCAAAATTTTTTTTTCCCAGGAAGAGAGGGTCGGTTCCGGATTTGAGCTTCCAGAGATTGCGTGAGAACGGAGGAAACGAAGAAATTGCGGAAATCTTGTTCGAAGTCTTTTAATTCGTTCCAATATTTATTATTGTTTCTGTACCATAGTAAAGCTTTCCCGTTTAATGTTTCTGGTAGAGCTTGTAAAACGTGGGTGTCTTGTAGGCCGTAAGCTGTCTGGAGTTCTTTCAACCGTTCTATGAATTCTATTGGGTCTCTTGAACCGTCAAAGTGTAACCCCCATTTGCGTACTATTTCCATCTTTCTTTGTCTGTCTTCCATCTGGTTTTCTTCTATTTCCTCTGAGTTTTGGCCTTTTTGAGTTGGTGCCTTGATGATCGCAACTAATCTCGCTCTTAGCTCGCTGAAATTCCCTTCCGTCGACTGTTCTCTGGTTTTTTAATTCGGCTATAAGTTCGTCTTTTTTTAATAGGTACACCCAACTAACCTTCGACGTTTCCGGAGCGTCTGTCATTTTTGAACTGTGAATCACCCTGTATTTGAATAAAATTTGAAATGTAGTACGGTCTCATGAAAATAAAATTCGGAATTCGGTCGGTATTATTGTTTAAAATGTATTTTTCTGCTCGGGTGCCATTTGTGATGTCCTCAAAGAGACAGAGTTCAAAATAAAAATAAAACTTTATTGTCTTCCTTAAATTAAATTGACAAAAATCTTATGTTCATATTTACAATTTGGTTTAGTCTTCTCAGTACCTGGCCTATTTATTCAAATTAAGTTTGACCTTGTCACATGAAATTAGTCTTATCGGCAAGCGAGAACGTTGTATCGATTTAATAACAGCGGACGATAGGTACAAAGAAAGGAAAGGAACTCAACACGTTCCTTAAGTGATTCGGGTTAATAGGAAACTCCTCAACAGTCTCAACACGACTGCTTCAGAGTACGGGTAATGAAGAGCTCAACACGCTCTTCGGGTACGGCGGTATGGAACGGAACAACTTGTGAACTCAACACGTCCACAAGCCGGGGTAGGGAAGAAGAGAACCTTCAGTCAACACCTGTCGATTCTGCCTCTATGAGGAAATGTTGCGGTTTATATAGCGGAGCTTGGTAATTAGTTTTGCCCTTTCTACTGTCGATACACTCCTACTTCATGGGTTGGTTCGCGCGCACGCTGTTAACGGTGATGGCTTGGACTCATCGTTACACAACTCTTCGTAAAACCTGTAATACTGAGGTGGTATTACACCTTGATCTCAAAGGTACTTTAAATCTTCCAATTTTTCAGCAGCCACTTTCATAGGATGAGTATATACCTTTTGAAGTTCTAAATTATTATAATTGGTAAGTAATTCCCCTTGTCATCCGTCGTATGAGTTTGATTGTTTTGAATTCAGCGTAGGTCTTATCATATTTAAAATAAATATGATTTGGAACATGTTTAATATACCAAAGTAGAGTTATTTTCAACCAGTTAACCTTGTTACCATCAGTGTCAAATTGTTTGTTTTAAATAATTTCTTTTTTTAAAGCTACAGTATCAAAAAACATAGCTTGATTAATCTCTATTACCTTATATTTGGATTGTTTTGATGCCATTCCGACGACTGCATACCACCCAGAAGGATGATATATATTTAAGTTTTTAGTTGATTGCTCAATATGGGCGTGGACTGAATGGCATTCCATCATTGAGTGTCCTGGTTCAAACTAACCATGTTCAATTTCGGGAATATCCAATACCTGTACGTCATAAGGAAGAGTCGCTGCTAAAAAGACATTCCGGTTTTGACCACCGCAAGTATCACTCATGATATTTTTTACCATTAGCATGGTCTGACAAATACTTATATAAACTTGATGATATTTCATTAGAGCCTCTTGCAGCAATACCCTCATGCCACATATAATTTGATACACATCTTGACTTCTCATCATAGATTGTGGTATTATATACAGCAAGTCGACGTTTATAAAATATTGCTTTTAATGATACTTTGGAACAATATCTCACAGCCTCTAAATCTATTTGTATAAGTTCTTAACATTATTTTCTGCTACCAACTTATTATCATCATGAAAATTGCGTGCTGCAATCTTACGGCGTATATAATCCATGTGTAGTGGAAATAACGTAGGCTTCAGTTCTACGCTAAAATTTTTATTTACGCTACTAAATATTTATGATTTGTTTTTTTTTTCAACAGTTATGAGATGACCCGCTAGGAAATGACAGCATGTGATTTTCTATCATTTCTTTGGCTTCAGTCGGTCTAGTAATACCGGGTTGGTGCTTTCCTCTTCTGCTGAGTACAACAATATGGGCATCATTTCTATTGTTTAAAATATTTCATACGAATCCTTCAGATTTATCTAGTGTTGCAAGAAAGAAACCTTGACATGCTTGTACTTTTTGGCCAGCATTGAATAGGAAAAACTGCCGCGAATTGTGTCGCCTTGAATTTTCGCCAGAAGTTCTGACTTTTTTGGTCGTCAGCTGAACCAACGTTGATATATATTGCCTTTGTTTTTCTGAATTTCCTAATGTCCAATACGCATTATGAATTTCTATTTGTGATCTTCCGAAAAAACTTGACCCATGGGGAGTAGAAGTATATTCTACTCCCCATTCTGGTTATAACTCGATCTCTTTCAGTTTGCCCGTAATCCTGTTCTGATAAAGAAGTTTTGTCCTCTTTATTGCTAGCGACTCTATATTGTGTTTTTCGATGAGCAATGGGGGCTTTCTGTTTCGTTGCGGACGTTACAGTAGCATCTTGCATAAAAGAAGGTTGTGATCGGTCCCCAGGTTAGCAGATGTTAGGGCTCTGACATCAAGTTCTTGTGACGGTATTATCACTCGATTTGTAATTATAAAATCTGTTATTGATCGCTGGCCTCGATTATTGTTAAAAGTGTATTTATGTTGGTCTTTATAAGGAAAGTTTGTGTTGTTTATTCTCATTTCATTTCGAGCGCAAAAGTCTATTAGTGTTTCGCCGCCGTTTTCATTAATTATTTCTTCGTTGTACTATTGTTTTATACCTGGTATGACATGGTTTCTGATCCGTGCATTAAAATCTTCGAATACGATAATGAGCATATGTGCTTATCAGGTATGTTGTGATGTTACGCATTTTTATAGAGATTTGTTATAACTTATCGTTGATGTATTCAATATATTCGATGTTTTGCGTGTATTTATTGTGCAGCAAAATTCTAACTCCTGAATGTGCTCTTTCTTGTTTAGTTTTTCCATTGTTCATGAGTGTAAACTCTATGTATGTTGATGTTCCTTGGTCATTTTTCTTTGTTTCGGAGATTGCGCAGATGACAATATTGTGTTTCTTCATTTCTATTATGATCTGTTGGTCTCTTCCGTTCCACGGCGTTATGTTTCAGCACGCGATTCGTATGATGGGTGTTTAGGTTTTCGTTTATTAATTCGTTTTTCCGTTGTAATAGAGCGTGTCGTCATCTGATAGTTCCGTCCGGTGTCCGAGGCTGTATCTTCAGTTCTGTGAGCGAGTATGGATTTTTTACCCCAGGTAGGTGGCTAACCTCACCTTAGGGACCCTCCTCTTTTATCCAGGCTTGGGACCGGCAGTGCCATCCGATGAGCTACTCAATCCACCCATCAGACAACTCAGACAAATTCCAATACGTTTCTGAATGATTAAATTGGCTGACATAACTTACAGAATATAAAATGTCTGGTCTTGTCAAAACTGACCGATACATTATAAAACGTCCACCCATTAAATTCTGATAACGCATATGAGGAGATCCATTATCGTCTCTAATTAAATTTAAACTAATTTTCATTGGTTTAGGAACATTTTTCGAATCGTCCATGTGGAACCTTTTTAACAACTATTCAATATAGGATTTTCGATCTAGAGTTATTCGATCCATTCTCTTTATTACTTTTATACCTAAACAATTCTTAATTCCTCCTAAATTTCTAATTTTAAAACAGTCATTTACTTTTAACTTTAAATTACATAATTTATTAGAATCATTAGAAAAAATAAAAAAATCATCAACATAAACAGAAATTATGGTTTTAGACTATTTTTCATTGATAAGAAATTATCGATTTTTTCATACCAAGACCCAGCTAAATGTTTTAAACCATAATATTCCACAAGGAAACTAAGTTCCTGTAGCTGGCTGCATACCATATATCACAAAAAAATTTTTGTTTAAAATCCTTTATAAAAGGTATATAAAAATGCCTCAAACGGGCTATCACAAACACATTGCAAAACGTTTTCGGATTAAACAATCCATCATCAGTGCAAACCTGAAAGTATATAACCACTTTAATTAAAAAGAACGTTAAATGAAAATGTTGACAAAGGTTAGAGCAAAATGTGGTTAATACTTACGGTTGTACATGCTAGTAGCCACCAAAATATATGGGTAAAAACCCTTTAAATGTTTAAAATTTGAAGTTGTTTTACATTATTAGTATTTATAATTTGTGTTGTTGTTAGTTTCATAAACACTCCAGTTTCCATCTTATCAAAATTCATATTGAATCTTATCAGCAACTTGACAAACTTTACCCCTCGATTCTCAGTCAAAAATACTAGTCATCTTGTCAACAACTTACAACAGATCAATCTTCACCCCAACATTACTATGCTATCATTTGATGTCAGCAATCTATTTACCTCTGTCCCCAAACAAGAAACAATTAATCTGGTTCACTCTCTTCTGAGAAACAATTCCATCACCCAGTCTACTACGAACTCCATTATCCAATTATTACAACTTTGTTTAGACCAAGACTTTTTTGTTTTTAACAACAAATATTATAGACAACCTGATGGCTTAGCCATGGGCAGCTGTCTCTCCCCCCTATTAGCTGATGTATTTATGGATCATTTAGAATCCACACAGATTATGACAAATCCTGAAATACTCCATTGGTTTCGTTATGTTGATGACTGTTTAGTCTTCATTTTAGGTAACTCCAATTCAGCTGAACTATTAAATTCTAAAATTAATCAAATTCACCCCAATATAAGTTCACCATTGAACTAGAATCTTCCAAGTCAATTAATTTTCTTGATCTCATCATTACCAGATTAAATGACCACTTCGACTTCAGTATCTTTAGGAAACCTACACAGACTGACCATGTAATACCCTTCTCATCCAACCACCCCATGTCTCACAAATATGCTGCTTTTCACAGTTACATCCATCGCCTGAAAACCATTCCACTTTCTCATTCAAACTACACAAAAGAACTAAATATTATCAGACAAATAGCACTCAACAACGGTTATGATCATAACATTATCAATAAACTTATTTATAGAAAACGTCGTAGGAACTTGCAGGAGACTGCGTTCCCCAGAGATCCTACCACCAAACCCAATTATGTTTCACTCTCTTATCACCATGAGAGTCTTTCTGGAGATATTAGAAATCTAATTAAACGTTCGGTTGAAAATATTCATGTTTCATTTAAAGTACCTAATAACTTGGGTCAGTATATATCCAATTCCAAAGACCCCATCAACTATATGAACCGTAGTGGTGTGTATACATTAAAATGTTTTGATTGTGATGCTACCTACATAGGAAGAACATGTAGATCATTGTCTTCACGCTCTTTAGAGTACACAAAAAGAGAAAATACTTCCACTTTCTCTCAACACCTTAAAGAACACAACCATACTCTTAATATCCCAGAAGACGTCTCACTTATTCACAACATTCCACAAAAAAACTTTCTCAAATTAGACCTATATGAAGACCTAGAAATCATTAAAGAAAAACAGAGAAGTCCAAATTGTGTCAATCGCCATGTTTCATTTAATCGAGAGTTTCTTCCGCTTCACCGTTAATTATTCTCATAACTCATTATTAAACTTACTTCTTCATTAGTATTTAAATTCTCATCCTTCTCTTATCACCTACTAATCATCCTTAGCCCTCTCAAACTTTGTTCAATATATCCAACTCCCCTTCTTTCCTCACTTCTGTCTAGGCATCCAAACGTCAAATCTGACCTAATACCCAATATTCTCCATGCTCCTTCTCAACAAAATAAGTTCAGAGCAGATCATGCCACTTTCTCTCCAAAAACAATAATAAACAATTTTCATTAATATACACCATCACCCACTCAACCACATATCTTCACCTTTTCATACTGCGTTTTTCATTATCATTTATAACTTCTTTTTACTCATCCAATTTCCCTCAGGGTTTGGTTTTCTGGTCTCTGTGGTCTTCAGTCTTTTGTAGTTTTCCCATTCATCTAAACAATAACATTTAAACAGCACACATCTTTAGTAAACTTGACAGATCCACCTTAAACACAACTACTCTTACATTTCCACATATTGTCACAATACACTCCATAAGCATATTAACTTTTCACCTACCTACAATCTAACTTATAACTCATCCCTTTTTACTTTTATATTTCTTAGGCACCAAATGTTCCTTTTAACATATAGGGCCTTTTGTTTTCTTGAGTTATAACTTGAGCAATGTAGGAACAATATCACACCTAACCATCTCTCAGCCATCAATTTTCTTTCAGTCTGGCATACTTGCCCACACACATAAACAACCTACCATCTTTACTTCACACACATAACCAGTAATTCATGTTCACTTACTTATAACTTAAAAATTTTTTATTTATCTTTACTAGGTACCAAATGTAGTTTTTTGACATAGAGGGCCTTCCATACTTAAGTTTTAAGTTGAGTACTACATGAACACCACATTATGATGACTTTTTTATCATATTTACATTTCAGCTCAACAACATATCTAAACACACCTCCACCTACTACATCAATACTCAATAATAAATCTTTTAGGACCCATCTTCCCACATGTGCCTTTTTACCATTTTCTAGGTACCAAATGTCTCACAACATACAGGGCCTTTTGACAAAATCTTTAGCTTAAAATAAATATATCCTTACACATGTATAGTTGGTTGCCTATCAATCCTACAAAATTTCATAAATTCTAGTTGACCTACATTAATTTTTAAAAAACCAATTTTCAATGTTTCAAATATACCTATCTGATTAATTTATAATACAGATTACAATATTGATGGTTGATACTGTTACATTATTATAATTTTAACTTTTTCAATTTTAAATAAGGCTGACATCTGTCAATTTTAGACAACTACCGTAAGTTACACTGACTGCTCTGACACAACATCCGTCCTAACATGTCAAAAATGTCATTTTGTTCAGTTGTTATCAACAGGTCCTCGTAGACACTTCGTCTCAGGACCATTTTACTCATGTAGAGTCATACGCCGCCATGTTACCTATCCAACGGTAACTTAACCATCACAAATTATAAATACTAATAATGTAAAACAACTTCAAATTTTAAACATTTAAAGGGTTTTTACCCATATATTTTGGTGGCTACTAGCATGTACAACCGTAAGTATTAACCACATTTTGCTCTAACCTTTGTCAACATTTTCATTTAACGTTCTTTTTAAGTAAAGTGGTTATATACTTTCAGGTTTGCACTGATGATGGATTGTTTAATCCGAAAACGTTTTGCAATGTGTTTCTGATATCCCGTTTGAGGCATTTTTATATACCTTTTATAAAGGATTTTAAACAAAATTTTTTTAAACCATAATATGGTTATCTTTGATAAATTTATAATGATGAGAATATAAATAGATATATTGAACGTATTAACACTTAATAAAAATAAACTAAGCCCTTTTTCATAACACGTACATTAACGGTAACTCATAACAAACAAATTATCCCCTAAAGTTAGGTTAAACCCTATCATCTGAAAATATTCTAAGTTAGGATAACGTCCCTTTAAGCTTCATACTCCGTTTCAGCGGTCAGGGGACCCTTCGATCTACTCCGATTTCGTAAGTAAATGTCCCACTGCGAGGACAGGAATATGCTAATGTTTACTTCGAAAATATCCTGTATGTGGAAAACAAATTAATATGCTTATTTCGACTTTTTCGAAGAAATGTATTCTCAAATTTGTTTTCAAGGAACTTTTATTACAACAGTTTTTATCGTAGATTTGTTTTTTGTGTAAACACCGATTTAAAACTGTTATATGTTTATTTGTTTGAATATTTATCGAGACCGGTAGAAGGATGTTTGTGCCGGGAGAATCGATATATGATTTTTCAAGGACTAAATCCACGTAACACCAAATTACAGACAATATGAACACAATTCTAGTTATAGTTCAAACATTATTGCGTATTCTATCAAGTGGTCAACAACGCTTCATTGTCTAAAATACACAATTATGATTGTGGCTGTAGAGATTTCTGCATAAATTTATTTAAGGATCCAATGGCCGGTTTTCACGCTACGTTAGATCGTACGTTTTGTTGGGCATAAAAAACGTACGACAAAATGTACATTTTGTCTAATATATACACTATGTGAATCTTTTTGACAGACATTTTTTCATTCCGACAAAACACGGCTGCTTTCTTTTATTTTTTCAACTATATTGATTCAACGGCTGAGGAAGAGCGAAATGAAGAGAAAAAAGAGAAGATCTTTAAGGGGGTGTCTTCTAAAAAAGTAGTATTCTCACGTCCCGTTAATGAAAAAAGTGGTACAGTATGTGGTACTGTAGACTAGCGCGAAGCACCATACTATGTTTTCTCTATTTTTTAAATTTGAAGAATATGTAAATAATATGTAATTGTTTATTTAAATTATGCTACCTCTGTCAAACACTTTTCTTCAATTCAACAGTATCTGAGACTGGAACGTTGCACTACACTTTACGTAATATTTTAAGTACAATCATACGTACTCCGACTGTTGACTAGTAAAGACGTGCTCTCGTACGTCATACGAAGTGGCATTGGTATTTGTAGGTAATTTGGTCCTCATTATTAGTTTTTTTTTTTTTTTTTTTTTTTAATGGCATTGACATTAGTCATTCAGCCAGTTGCAATAGATTCTCCAATCAGACAAATGCACAACTCTATCCCTAATCGAAAACTAACGGATAATTAATAGAAGAATATACGACAAGGAAACTTACAGGGTCACTTGCTTCTCGTCTAGGGGCCCATCAAGACATTCTTAGTAGACAAACAAAACTGGACCACGGATAAGGTGTTATAACATTTAGGGTAAACAAAGGATACAAATCTAAATTTCCACACGATCATGAAACATTTCATGCTCGAGTACAAATTCTATAGAACCATGCATGTGTCTGACAAGAAATCTATAATGATATTATATATATTTTTTGAGCCTGTCGCCAGTAGCGACTGAATATTGAATGGTGCATACATATTAAATTCGATTAATTTTTTGTAGAGAGAGTTTGAATGCTGTTGAAACTTAGGGCATTCAAAAAAGATGTGATCAAGATCACCCAGTTTTCCGCAATGTTTGCAATTATCATCTTCAATCACATTTATTTTATATAAATGACTTGGATAACACGCATGTCCAAAGCGTAGTCTATTTATGGTGGTTATATATTTACGTGGAGATTTAAAATTCTTAAACCAAGTAGTTTGTGGAATAACTGGTTGTAAAGTAGTGTATCTTGTTTGGTTTGTAAGGCAGTAAAGATTCCATTGATCTTTCCATGTCGCTAGCTGGTTTTTTTTTTAAATATCCTAATGGCATCTGATACACATAAAGAATATGGTAATCAAGTGCCTGATATTATACTGGTTTTAGCTAAGTAATCTACATATTCATTATCTTTGAGTCCAATATGTGCCTTAACCCAAATAAATTTTATATTAAAGCCAGAGTCTACTAAGTGCTTTAATTGATCTTTTATTAGAAAAATATAAGGATTACTAAATGTTTTGGGCAAAAAAGTGTTTTTTATGTTCTGTAGAACTGAAAGGCAGTCTGAAAGAATTAACGATTTTTTAATATAAGAGTTTTTAACATATTTCAAAGCTTCGAGTATAGCCAATGATTCCGCCGAGAAAATTGAAAACTCCTTGGAAAGTTTGTACTTAAATTCAGAACCTCCTGAGGGTAGAAAATAGGCACAGCCAGTCCCTTCTATTGATTTGGATGCGTCCGTGTATATAACTGTGGCATCACTATAACAGTTCAAAACAGATCTCAGAATATTGTTGCTCAATTTGTTGTTGTGACTATATGTGGGTATTATAACTTCAGCTTTATGGAAGAGAGCAAAGAAGTCTAAATTTTTTTCCACTTTGGCCAAATTTTTTGAAAAAATTGAATTGTTCTGTAAAGCAGTGCACAAAGGTGGAGACGGCTTCTTAATCCAATATTTATGAGTGAGATCTGATTCGTTAAGTTGACGTATACTGGAAAATAATTTGGGATATGTTGAGTGGGCTTTGAGTACCCATTTTTCGCTTAATAAATTTCTTCTAATCGAAAGAGGAGGTTCATAAGCTTCAACATGTAGTGGTTGTATAGGGGTAGATCTCATAGCACCTAAACAGACCCTTAAGACAGAATTTTGAAAAATGTCAATTTTTCTTAGAAGATTTCTAGATGCAGAACCGTAAAGAGTAGCACCATAATCTATAATGGATCGTATATAAGCTCTGTAAAACAATAAGGATGTTTCAACATCGCAACCCCACCACACTTTGGTTGTCATTCTAAGAAAATTACTACCTTTTTTGCATCTATCTAGCATATATTGTATGTGTTGTTTCCAAGTCAATTTTTTATCCAGTATAAGGCCCAGATATTTGATATGGTTTTTGAATGTAAAAGATTGATTATCAAGAAGTATATTTTGATTTGGAGGAAGATTGTGTCTTGTGAAGACAGATACTGCTGATTTGTCAATTGATAAATTTAAGCCGTTGTCTAAGTACCATGGGAAAAGAGAACTACATACTCTACCTAGGTTTTGCATACCGTTTTCATATTTCTTACTTTCTGTATAGATACAAAAGTCATCTGCATATTGTATTATTTTAAATGGGATGTTGTTTATTTGCATATTATGTATGTCAGACGTGTACATATTAAATAAAATTGGCGATAGTACCGAGCCTTGTGGTATGCCGTGATAGTTGTGTCTAGGTCCTATTAGCTTGTTATTATGGTTTCTGACGTAGATTACCCTGTCTGTATAGAAACCGATAATTGTGTTAACGAAAGCAATTGGCAAATGAAAGAAATTTATCATTTTGAATTTCAATATTGACAAACAAACTGATTCATATGCTCCTTCAATGTCCAAGAATAGGGCTGCTAAATAGTTATTCCTAGTTAAGTTGTTCTGTACATCAACAACAAGTGTTGTTAAAGCGTCTTGAGTTCCAAAACCTCTTTTGTAGCCAAACTGGTTTACTGGTAATAAATTCTCTTTTTGTATCCACCAATCTAATCTCAATTTTATAAGCCTTTCTAGGGTTTTGAATACGCACGAGAGTAAGGATATTGGTCTATATGAACTCACAATATTTGGATCCTTTCCGGGTTTAAGGATAGGAACGACTAAGATATTTTTGAAGGACTCGATAACTATGTTATTTTGGATGATATCATTGAAGATATGTAAAAGATGGTTTTTTGCAACCGTTGGTAGGTTGATTAACATGGGGTATTTTACATGATCGATTCCAGGAGAAGTATTAATGTGGTTTTTAAGGGCGAAGTCTAGTTCAGTTTTGGTAAAAGGTTTTAATAGAAAGTGATTATTTGAATGATGACTTTGTGTAGGTTGTGTAGGAGAATGTTGAACCCATGGAGGAGATACTCTATTAAAGAAGTCTTCTAATAAAGTATCATTGAAGGGTTTTGTACTATTATGTGATTTTCGGTTCATTTTGTTAGCTTGAGACCATATTTCTTTAGAAGAAATATTTTTGCTTAAATTAGAACACCATTTAATCCAACTAGCTTTGGCTTTTTGTTTCAGCTGCTTTTTAGTATGAGCAGTAATTTTCTGACATTTTAGATAATTATCAAGGCTTGGTGAACGTTTATAAACTGCTAATGCTTCTTTTCTGTTATTAATTATCAGATCACATTCTGGGTCCCACCATGGCGGAGGGGATCGATTTTTGGATTTAAAAATTTTATATTGAGGAATAGATTTAATAGCAGCATGATTAATGCAATCTATTAGAAAGTTATAATTTTCATAAGTATTCAGATAGTTACTTTTATTAGAAAACATGTTTTCAATTAAAGATGTATACAGCGGCCAATTGGCCTTTTTGATGTTCCACTTGCTTTTTGGGTGAATTGTTTCCTGCGATGTGTAAGTTATTGAAAAATTCATAGTTATTGCAAAATGATTGGAGCCTAAGGTGTCAGATAAAACTGACCAAGTGATTTTACTAGCTATATTAGCTGTGCAAAGTGATATGTCAATCATCGATTTTTCGGTACCATATCTAGGAACATAGGTAGCTTCACCATTATTTAAAATTACCAGATCTAGATCCTCGACACTACTAACAATTTGTTGACCAACTGCATCATATTTTAATGAGCCCCATAGTGAATTATGAGTATTCATATCTCCTCCTATTATAAAAGGTGATTTGACTTGTGAGAAGATATTTATCCAATCATTTTTGGAAGTACGAATTTTAGGTGGTCTATATATAGATAGAAAACTTAATTCTGTTGTATTAATTTTAACGGTAGCACCGCAGACTAAAATTTCATCGTTAAAATTGTTTCTAATATTTATTTGACAAAATGGTATGGTTGTTTTAATTAAGATTGCAACACCTGCGTACCCGTCATATCTATCTTGGCGAATTACATTGTAATCTTTAAATATATAATTCTGATTTGGTTTGAACCAAGTTTTGCTTAATAAGGCGATGTCAATATTTTCAGTTGTTAAAAATGAACTAAGCTGTGTTTATTCGAAACAACGGATCGAGCGTTCCATTGCAAAATTTTTAATGATTTAAGTTCTGTGAAGATGTTGTTTATTGATAATATCCTCCAAAATTGTTTTTATTCCATGGTAAATACTATCTTGACTTATTGTTTTTATATCATCTACAGTTTGGATATTTGTGATTAAATTAAAAATGTAATTGGAAATAAGTGTTTGAAGATCGGTCTGATCTTGTTTATTTTGAGAATTAGGGATGTTTAAATTAGCAGGAAGGGGTCTAGAGGGCCCAAAATTAAAAGGAAACATAGGTGTGGTATGGGGGGACTGGGGGGTAGGAGAGATTAATTTTCGTTTTTTCGCTATGCTATAGCGACTTGAGGAGGGTTGTGATGTGTTATTTGATGATAAGTTTTGGTTTCTACGCGTGATTACTTGTGTGGCAGCAGAATGGGTTGAATTTTTTGTGAATGTTGGCAGGGGAGGAGAACTGTTTCCGTTATTTTCTAGTGTGGAATATCTATTCTGAGTGAATAATCCCGAAAAGGATGATTCACAATAAGTTTTTGCCTCGATGAAAGAAGTTTTTTGCTCAATCATAACGGTTTTGATCTTCTTCTGCAGTTCATACTTTGGACATTTCTTGGAAATGGATACATGATCCTTACTATTGCAATGGATGCACTGAATAGCATTATCCTGGCAAGCATGACCTTCATTTTTGGTTTTTCCGCATTTTATGCAATGTGCCTCTGTACTCCGACACTGCTTGGAGATATGTCCAAATCTCAAACAATTATAACACTGAGTAACCTTGCCAATATAGGTTTCCACAGGAAAAAATACACTATTTATTGCAATATAGCTAGGTAAAATATTTCCCTCAAAGGTGACTATTACAGTCCTCTTCGGTACATAGTTAGTTTTTCCTTCCGTATCAACCCTTCTAAAAGTTCGTTTGTAACCTAATATGGGGGAGGGAGATTCACTGTTATCTAATAAATAACTTTCATCGTATTGGGTATCAACATCTCTGATTAGACCTTTGATTTCTAGTAGATGATTAGGAATGTAAGCTACCAAATTTTCATTTTTTAACTTTAAATTTTTAACCAAATTATTTGCATCAGAAATTGACCTTAACAAAACTTTAATTCTGTTTTTTCCAATGCCTTTAATTTCAATAATATTAGGAATATTCAATTTTTTATGCAAAATATGGGCAACTGTTAAAGGATGTAGACGACCTATATTTTCATTGTTTGTTTTTTCTATGTAAACATAAACATTATTAAAATTGTACTTATCTGATTTAATGTTGAAAAATTTTGTAGCTACTGTTTTTTGCACTTCAGGTTCTGGCAAGATTGTAGTACAGTCACTGGTTTTATTCGCATTTTTCGCTGTCGAATCATCAAAATTTTCGATTAAACTGGATTCATTAATAGCCATTTCACTATTCTCACTAACACATGAAAAGTTTAAATCACCTATTGGCGTCTCTGGGAAATTGCCTCCCCCATGGGGGAGTCGTTTATATACTTATTTATTACACTGAGTTAATGTCAAACTTCGAATCACCTGTACTAATTTAAAATCAAGTTAATTAGTAGAAAAAGACACTGGGCACTGATTATTTACGACCTATCGCTTTGAAAGTTCGAATAATACTGTGTCATTATTAGTTATAAGTATACAGATTGAACGAATTTAAAACGGATCATACAATTTAATATATGTCTGTTTAAACTGTATTTCAAATAGTGGACGAATATAAAACTTAGACAAAAATAAATCGATACCTGGCAATAGACATTGTATAAAAAAATATCGTTCAACTATCTGTCTCGCAACAATGTTGTTTGCGTAACAATGTTGCCAATCGCCGTTTAATAATCCGATTTGCGGATCTTTTTAAGAATTATATCTTCTTCGTATCTTTAAATAAATCAGATATTTGCCTATATTTTTCATTGTATTTACCAATCTACTACAACAGACTAATACCAAAAATAAACTTAATGGTTTGTAGTTATTTCATTTCTTTCCTGTAAATATTTTATGGTTAACAACTTATTTGAGAAACATCTAGAGGAATGATTTTGGCAACACCGCTCAAAATATCCATCTATGGAAAGCGATAAGTGGTTTGACATCATAATAAAATCTTAGATTTATGTGTAGCTTTTAATTTTTATACGTGATGGGCGGGGCAACCAATTTGGGTAGAGTTTTGAATTGTTCTTGAATGATTTCAAAATCCAGCAGCCCGCTGAAGTATTGGATTTTTAATAATATAATTATTTGACAACCTTTTGTTGGCTAACCACCTAGAACGGAATTGAGCCGAAATACATAATATTTCGTATGTTCCGAATTTATTTCGTTCAATCTGTATAAGTTTTTGTTTAAAAGGAAAACTACTGCATGTACATTTTGCTTTTTTGAATATGTCTGCCCCGGACCAATGTCTAGAGCAAACTGTCCCTCCAGCAGCGGCAAAGTGCCGCCGAATGGTAATTTTAATAACGATAATCAAGTCAATGTTCTTGTTGAGGATATGATTGTACATAAAGATATTAATATGAGTTCATGTATAAACAATAAAACTATTAATCAATTAAATGAATTATCTAGTACCGACACACTCGACAAAAACTTGGAATCTGGCAAAAACTCGTATTATAATAAACAACGTTTATTAAACGAATTAACAAATAGATTTAAACCTAACGATTTGGGACCGTTTCATGTTTTATTTTGAACATTTAGAGTTAAATATTGAGAAATTACATCCAATAAAATTAATGAAGTTAACCATAAAGATAACAATATGCAACGTTTTCCTCGTCAAATGATCATTGTTACGTGTGAAGGAAAACTCATTCCCCAATTTATTCATATTAACAAAGTTAAATGCCCTGTACAAACTTATATTATTCCAGTTATGCAATGTTTTCGTTGTCTTCTATAGGGTCATTTCGGCTCATAGTGTAAGGGAAAGAAAAGGTGTACAAATTGTGGGTCAACAAATGAATCTCTGTGCAAAGCATGCAATATTTTTTGTGGTTATTGCAAAAATAATAGTCACTATTCTACTTATAAGGAATGTCCAGAATTTAAAAAGCAAACTAGAATTAAGGAAGCAATGTTTAATTTGAATATATATTTTAAAGAAGCTGAATAATTGAATAACAATCCGGCCTATTCTAGCCTCATATAAAAAAATAAATTTTCTTCAATAATTGATTCAGCTATAGAATATACTGCTTTAAACACTTCTACAGCACAACATACTGTCCGTAATACTTCTTCTAAATGGAACGTTAGATCAACACATGATCAACCATCTTCTCCTAAACCCTTGCCAAAAAAAGAAAAACTAGTGATTTTTCTCTAATTTTTCGCCCATTACACGAGAATATAATACTAGCTTTTATGCAGGACTGGCCTTCCAGTTTAGAAAAGAGCCACAAAATGATTTTTCAACATTCAGATCAGAAGAGATGAGGGATTCATCCACCAATGAAGAAATGTCCACATCCAGTTCAGTTGTAGACACTCTCATAAGATGACGTAAGGAAGAATCGGTAAGGTTGCTTCTGTTTCTATTTTTTATGTATTTCATGGAGGAAAAGGCACTTTTACATGTATATGTGCTTCCGAACATTGACGTCATTTTCAGTCCAAAATCTCGCAGGTTTGGAAATTTCTCCTTTGACAGTAATTTGAAAAATTCAGGTCCCTTTTCTTGTGTGGTGATTAGGAACATGTCTACTTGAAGATCACATAACTCAAGCTGTAAGTTGGGTGGTTGATCATCAATGGTTGCTTCAAGAGGTTTATTATAAAGTAGTACACTGCTTTTAAGACTTTCAATCTTGTATTGAATCTCTTCAAATCTTGTTGGATGGAACTTGATATGCACTTCGCGTGTGCCGCTGGTAAATAATCAAACTCCGTGTGAAAAAACTGACTTTATTGAATAACAATACATAAATAAAACGCTAATAAGTATTGTTTCGCTCGCTGGTGTCCACCGGCCTCGACTTCTCATATTTGAATGATGCTGTCGCCCTTGGAGTGCTTTTAGGGGCTCGCCTTATCTTCACATATGGCATAATATATCTTTCTACGCTACTATGTTGCCGGATTGTAAAATGCATAAAAAACTTAAATTAGATAGAGGCGTGAACATGGCCCCCGCCTTGGCAAACACTGCCAACAAAATCGTCTGCTAATGCTAAATGTTAAAAAGTTTAAACTACACTTAGTCCGAACCGGGCAAAGGACACACCTTGGAAAAAGAACGAGTTATGATACCATTGTTTGTCTTTATCTTAAAAACTCTGGCTACACCATCACTGCCGCGTATAAGTTCGATCACGCGACCTAACTTCCACCTTAATGGAGGTAAATTGTCCTCTTTTATGAGTACTAACGTGTTTTCAGCAACTTCACCGTTAGTAGTAGACCATTTCGTACGTTTTTGTAGCTCGGAGATGTATTCTTTATTCCATCGTTCCCATATATGCTGAGAAAGCTGCTGAATATGCTGGAATTTTGAGAGACGATTAACTATAATATGACGCAAATCTGGATCTGGATTGGTAATAAGTGGTCTTCCGATGAGAAAATGTGCAGGAGTTAATGGGGAGAGATCATTTGGATCACAGGATAGAGGATGAATCGGTCGGGAATTTATTATAGCTTCAATCTGCACAAGCAACGAATAAAATTCCTCGAACGTTAAGTGCGCGTTTCCCAAAACTCTATGTAAATGATGTTTAACTGTTCTTACTCCGCTTTCCCACAGTCCGCCAAAATGTGGAGAATATGGAGGTATAAAAGACCACGAAATATTATCCTTTAGCAAGGATTCTCTTATCGCGGGAGTGTGCTGTTCTATGAATTCTTTTAATGATTTTAACTCCGAACTAGCTGCTATAAAATTGGTTCCATTATCAGAAACCATCCTTTGAGGCTTGCCTCTTCGCGCAATAAATCTTTTAAAGGCCAACAGAAATGATTCCTTAGACAGTTCTGTAACTAATTCTAAATGTATGGCCTTCGTACAAAAACAAATAAAAAGACACATGTAACTCTTTATTAGTTTACAACCTCGACCCTTTCTATCGCGAATTAAGAAAGGGCCCGCATAATCTACACCTGTTACAATAAACGGTGGGCCACCTGCGAGACGCTGAGCAGGTAGATCACCCATTATTGGCTGAATGGATTTAGATTTTAATCTAAAGCATTTTACACATTTGTGTACAGTACGCCGCGCTAAATTTCTTCCTGATAACGGCCAGAAAGTTTCTCTTATCGTTGCGAGTAAAAGCTGAGGACCAGCATGCATAAGATCCTTGTGAAAATGATCAAATATTAAAGATGTAACTATATGATCTGCCGCTAAAATGATGGGATGTTTTTTGTCATACGCAAACTCGGAATGCTTTAAACGCCCGCCTACTCTCATTATGCCTTGCTCATCAAGAAATGGAGATAAATTTATGAGTTTGCTCTTTTTATCTAGAGATCCCTTTTGGTTCAAACGCTTTATTTCACTAGAAAATGACTGTGCTTGACACAGTTTTAGAATACGGTTAAATGCAGAATGTATTTCATCCAAAGAAAGGGGTTCAGAAGTTCTCTTCTTAGTTTTACATATGCGGATGAATCTGACCACATATGCAGCGGTTCTTTTTAAACGTAAAATATTAGAAAAGCGCTCAAATGAAAATACTTCCGTATTCTGTGTTTCATCAAGTTTATTCGTAAAAACTTTTATGTTTTTCCTCGTTTCGCTTGTTTCTGTAGGAACAACTTGTAAATTTGGCCATTTATCTGAATCTTGCATGAGCCACTCCGGTCCATGCCACCATAAGTTGCATTCCATTATTTTATCTGGTTCCACGCCTCTGGACACTAGATCTGCAGGATTATCCTTGCCTGGCACATGACGCCACTGCGCAAACGAAGTGGTTTCCTGGATCTCTGCTACGCGGTTACTAACAAACGTCTTCAATACATTGGCTGATGTTTTCAACCAACTAAGTACTATTGATGAATCTGTCCAGAGATAACACGTATTAAATTGCACATTTAATGAATTTTTGACCTTATTGGTCAAACGCGATAAAATGACTGCTCCACAGAGCTCTAAACGCGGCACGGTAACTTTCTTTAAAGGCGCAACCTTGCTTTTCGCACATAATAAAAATGAATACGATCTACCTAACGAATCGGTAGATTTAATGAATATGCAAGCACCGTACGCTTTTTCTGAGGAGTCGCAAAAGCCATGAAGTTCTAGTTTGACCTCACGATAACATATAATATGCCGCGGTATTTTTAAATTGTTTAAGATTTTTAATTTATTCCTAAACTGTAAATAATTATTTGCTAAATGTTCAGGTATGGGATCATCCCACGAAAGACGCTCTAGCCATAGTTGTTGCAACGTAATTTTCGCTATGATTGTACACGCACTTAATAGACCCAAGGGATCAAAAATTTGAGCTATGTCTGACAATAAATTTCGCTTTGTGATTATATGGCCTAGAGATGAATTTATGTTATAAAACAGAGTATCTGATTGAGGTGAGTACAATAATCCCAAAGTTTTCGCCTTCTCATTTTCACCGAATTGAATAACTGAACCCGTAGTTGAATTATCCGGTATATCTCTTAATATTTCAGGATCATTTGAATAGAATTTACGCAATGTAAATCCTCCGCCTTTGAGGACCTCAAAAAGTTGTTTACATGCTTCGCGCGCTTTCTGTTTTGAATCAAAACCTGTCAAAAGGTCGTCAACATAAAAATCAGATTTAATAATGCTAGCAATGTTAGGATTTTTAGCTTCTTGCTCCTCCGCTAATGTCATTAAACATTTAATCGCTAAGTAAGAAGAGCATTTCATACCGTATGTAACTGTTTGTAACTGAAATATTTCAATCGGTTCCTCCGGATTATTTCGCCATAAGATACATTGTAAGGATTTTTGATCATCCGCAACCGATACCTGACGGTACATCTTTTCTATATCCGCACTAACTACATATAAGTGTGTTCTAAAACGCAATAAAATGGAGAGTAAATCATTCTGTAAGGTTGGTCCGGCCATTTGAATGCTATTTAATGAAATGCCGTTTGTAGTTGGCGCACTACAATCGAACACAACGCGCAAACGTGTCGTCAAAGAACTTTCTTTTAATACTGGATGATGTGGCATAAAATAAAATGTAGTATTTCCACTAAAATCTATTGCCGCTTCCGTAATTCTGCATAGACTTTTCTTATGACCTAACTCTTCATATTCCCGGATGAATTCGCTATAAAGAGTTTTAAGATTGGCATCTTTATTCAACTTGCGCTCAAGATTTAAAAACCTATTTTTTGCTTGACGAAATGAATCACCGAGTGAACTTATCGGTTCCTTGAATGGTAATGACACTACAAATTTGCCTGTCGCGTCGCGTTTTACCGTATCTTCGAAATGTTTTTCGCATGCAATTTCTTCGCCCGAGAGTGCAGGTTTTCCATTGAAAACCTCTTCAAGTTCCCAGAACTTACTTAGCTGTTCTGTAACTTCGATTGTGTTTGTGAAATTACACTTAGTTATTCGCTTTTCTGATGCTTTGTTTTGGCTGACATACGGCCCTGCTATGATCCAGCCAAACATTGTTTCCAGCATAAATGGTTTATTTTTACCTAAACTAATTCTGTTTGCACCAAGTATCTGCCAAAATAGGTCACTTCCTATCAATAAGTCGATTTTTTGTGGTTTATGAAAGTGACTATCCGCTAATTTTAAATGTTTAGGTATCTGCAAATCGCTAATGTTTATTTCAGATGCCGGTACGCACCCCGTAATTTCTGGTATTACGAAACAACTTAGAATTGTATGAAAACTTAAATCGCTACGCGATTGTATATTTACTTCGCATTTGTATCGAACGGGAGATGCAATATTATTTATGCCCATGACTGATATGTTCGCGCTTGTCGTTTTTAATCTAAGTCTATCGCATAAATTTTCGGTTATGAATGAGCTTTGTGAACCGGAATCTAACAAAGCTCGCACTATGTATGCCTTGCCTTGGCCGTCAAAAATATTAACTAATACTGTGGACAGTATAGTTTGATCTGTAGCGTTAACTGCCGAAACTGACAAATTGGTAGTGTTTAAAATACCTTGTATATTATCTACAGATCGCATATCGCTCGCGTTTTCTACCGGTTGATGAACTAAAGCTGTGTTCTGTTCGCTTGACCTATCTGGATGCAATAACGTATGGTGTTTTGAAGCGCATTTCTTGCATGTTGATTGTCTACACCGCTTATAGAAATGTCCAGGTTTAAGACAATTCGTGCAAAGATTGACCTGTCTTACTTTATCAAACCTGTCCCTAGATGAAAGTTTCAAA
Source organism: Diabrotica balteata (assembly GCA_918026665.1). Classification (NCBI taxonomy): domain Eukaryota; kingdom Metazoa; phylum Arthropoda; class Insecta; order Coleoptera; family Chrysomelidae; genus Diabrotica; species Diabrotica balteata. The sequence goes on from OU898285.1 coordinate 20,225,197, forward strand.
AATTCGCCGCATTGATAAATGGTGTGTTCCCTTTTGCAAATAGGGCAACACTGTGTATTATCCGCTTTGTTTAAAGTTCCCTGTGCTGAATGTAGACCGCGAATGTTTTGTGAATATTTCGTATTCCGTGAATATGCGCCCGCCTGAGAAATATTCCGTATATTTTGCTTTTCAGCTTGATTTACCTCAAGTGATTCTAAGAGGTCCGCCCTTGATTTTAAAAACGTTTTAAAATCCTCAAAACTAGGAATTTCATTATGCGTTTTGCTATTCTCCCACGCGCGTAAAGTCGATGTATCGAATTTACAAGAAATAATATGAATAAGGAGTATGTCCCATGAATCAGTAGGTAGCCCTAGCTGCTTTAACGCGTATAAATGTTTCGAAAAAATATCAACTAATTGCCGCAATCTATTAGATGACTCTTTATGTATAGGCTCTATATTAAATAATGCGTTAACATGATTGGAAATTAATAATCTCTTATTATCGTACCTTTCCCTAATTAATTTCCACGCAACTGCATAGTTTTCGGCGGTAAACTCTAATGTTCGTATTACCTGCGCCGCACCGCCCTGTAATGAACTTCGTAAATAATGAAAACGCCTTATATTGTCTAAGTACTCATTTCTGTTAACTAAAGATTCAAAAAGATCTGCAAAATCTAACCAATTATTATAATTACCATCAAATTTGGTAACTCGATAGGTTTAAGCTCAATCCCTGTATATGAATTCTTAGAGCGCTCACTTGCTTTATCGTCTTCTATACAAGCTACTTGTTGATTATCGCGAATGATTTTTCGCGCTACCGCTAATTGTGAATAATATTTGTTGTAAAATTCTTCGCGCTCCGTATATTCATCCTCTAATAATTCAAATTGAACCGTATTTTCTATTTGACCCTGAACCTCATCGAATTCGCCCTGTAAATGTCCTATATTATTTACCATTTCTATAGTTTGTAATACTTCTAAATCTGAAATTGTTTCACCCTTAGTTACCTTATCATTCAATGCTAATATATATTTCGAAAATATTGTGAGTTTGCATTTAAAACCGCTCCTTTTTCGCTTTAAATTCTCCATAGTTTTATAATGAATTAACCAGTAAACATAAACAGATTATAAATCGCTTGATGTTCGACCCTAACGTTCTAAGAATTACCACATGTGCAGAATAAAGATACAAAAAACTGATAAATAAGGGAATGTAGTGAAATGGGTATGCTCACCAAAGTATTTTTATGTTTATTCTAACAGCTGGCCTTGCGTGGCGCCACAAATCTTCGCATCAACTCGTAGAGTAGTTCTTCAGAAGTTTTAAGAACCACAGTTGTCCACTTATGTAACTGTCTTAAGAATAACGTTCGAATGTCTATAACGCGCTTGAGCCACTATGATGCACTGCTGTTATATCGCCCGCTAATTTGATGACACAAATATGAGTTTCTAACCGGTGAATTTACACTGATTAAACACAAGAATTTGATGATTCGGATCGATGGACCAAATGGATGAACTTGATATGCACTTCGCGTGTGCCGCTGGTAAATAATCAAACTCCGTGTGAAAAAACTGACTTTATTGAATAACAATACATAAATAAAACGCTAATAAGTATTGTTTCGCTCGCTGGTGTCCACCGGCCTCGACTTCTCATATTTGAATGATGCTGTCGCCCTTGGAGTGCTTTTAGGGGCTCGCCTTATCTTCACATATGGCATAATATATCTTCCTACGCTACTATGTTGCCGGATTGTAAAATGCATAAAAAACTTAAATTAGATAGAGGCGTGAACACTTGTATTGAATTCATCAATAACTTGTTTAATTTGTGAAATGCAGGATGAAAACTCAATATTTTCCTCACCGCTGAATTCTTCTGCTATTTGCAGACAGCTAGGGAAGTGTGTCAGGTTGTTCTTTTCCAAAGCATGTTTAACCACGTTCAGCGTATTCCGGAACCCGTTTATCATTCCGATCAAATCCCGTCTGGTTTCTTCCTTGAAGACTCAAGTTTAACATGTTAAGATGATTAGTCAGATCTGTTATAGAAGCTAATTGTCTTAAGAATTCTGGATCCTTAAACTTCTCTTCCAGTTCAGTATTTCTTTTCTTATGGCAAAAAATCGTTTTATGCACTTTCCTGCACTCAGCCACCTTACATGGTTGTACATTAGCAAGTCTCCATACTCAGCCTCTGTATTCACTAAAAACTGCTTAAGTTGCCTGTGTAAAAAAGATCGATTTCCACCTCTAATCATATGTATAATCTTAATCATGGTTTGAAAACTTGATCTCCCTTGACTGATTTTCCACATAAAGCTCCCTGATGTAAAATACAATGAATTGTTGGGCAAGTAACACCATTCTCTCGAAGCAGACTCACTAATCCAATGTTTTTACCTGTCATTGATGGGGTCCCGTCTATTGCTATGGCTGAACATTTATCAAAGCCTCCAATTCTGCCAACTGTTTTCTTCACAGTCTCATAGATGTCTTTTCTTTTTTTGTTCTATAAAGAGGACAACTATCAAATAACTCCTCTTTACCGGTAAAATCATCAAAAGTAGTGCGCACAAATATTAACAGCTGACTAACATCCGTTTGATCAGTGCTTTCATCCAAATAAAGTGAGAAATATGAACTTTTCTTAACCAGGCTAAGCATAGATTTTTTCTACTTGCTCACCATAGCAAAAATCCTTCTTTGTATGGTTTGATGTGAAAGTGGCACTGATTCAAATTTCTCCGCCATTTTAGAATCACCGAAAGCTTTGGTCATTTCATCAGCACATTTTTTTATCAAATTGACATCAGTGAAAGGTTTTTTTACCCTTGCCAGCTCAAGCGACACGGCATAAGAGGCATGCAAAGAATGCGTTTGAGAGTGTAATATTTTACTGAACATACCAGTTTGCTGTTTAAGCTTTTTCTTTAAATCTGCAACTGGGCACGCCGACTTTCATTTGTGTACGTAGCATACTTATTTTCATGTACTGTTGTGTAATGTCTTCCCACATTAAATTCTTTAGGCACTGAAACGACATTCATGCACACTAAGCACTGCAACTTTCCATTATTGTTAGCAATCAAGTAATCACTCTCCCAACTTTCTTTGTAAATTCTGTTCTCACTATCAATTTTCCGTTTTACTGGTTATACACTCATTATTGTGTAAGAGGAATCAAGACAAAGAATTAATCAAGTTCCTGTTCACTAGCAGCGTAATAGATTAGCCAACTAGCTTACGTGTCAGTAGCACACTGGCACGATGGCGGCTGGCGAAGGATGGTAAGCAGTGGGAGGTGTGGCCTGCGTGAACTATGATGCGCAGTAATCAGTGCAGTTCTCATAGTGGTGGAGGACGATTGTGTTCGTTACACGTCCGCGAAGCGGCACGCGGTACAGTACTTGTTGTGTAAAAACACTGCTAAGCCATAAAATATAAAATAAATTAAAAAATATTTTTTGATAGTGGCAGCATTTAAAGAAAATATATGCTTTTCAAAAATCTTACGTGGGTCACAACAAATAGCCTCGCGGGCCAGATGCGGCCCGCGGGCCGCCAGTTGGACAACCCTGAGTTAGACGATGGCTGTGAAAGTCTAACGCATTTTATCACGTTGGGATCTATTTTTGTCTAAAACCAAACCTAACAATGAAAAAGAAGGAACAAATAATTGTATTTATAAAATACCTTGTGAATGAGATCAGTTTTATTTAGGTGAAACATCAACGACATTAAATGTTAGAATAAGTGAACATCAATATTATATTAACAATAGAGAATTTGATAGATCTCCAATATGTAAACACGCATGGGATAATGAACATAGGGTTCAATGGAATGATTTAAATATAGTCCTAAAATAAACGGATGGTAAAAAGAGAAAAATCAAAGAAACGGCTCTAATTATGCTAAATGAGGCCAATTTTGTCGCAAATTAACCGGCAGAATGTAGTAGAATCTGGTTACCCATATTGAAAGAGGAAGTTATTTAAAGGAAAATACCAGTATTAGTAAGTCAGTAACATAAAGAGAATACATCATTAATGTTTTTTAAATAACAAACATAAAAATCAAAATTTGGTGTCAATTGAAGGTAAACTGAATGCACAATCAAATACTTTCCATGTCGGGATAGTATTATGAGGTTTTTTCCTGGTTTTTCCTCATAATTTACTATGGAATCACTAACAGGAGATTTTTACTGTCATCATGACATGTGTTTGTCTTTTTAAAGACGAATTAGATGCTATGATTTTTTCTGGCGGATATTCTCAAGTTATAGTTGATTTTATGTAATCGAATCAACTATCTTATAAGTAAAGTCGTCCCAGGAGCAAAACTCAACATTATTGGCAATATCATTTTAAAGTCGTGTACTTTAAAATGTGTAATGTATGTCTGAATTGTCAATATAAATGAGTCAAATAAAATTTAAATATTAGAAGAATTTTTTTCACTAAGTAACAAAAAAACAAAATTTGTTTAATTTGCTAATGTTTGTGTTTTGACAACGATTTCCGAAGTGGAAATTAAAACGTTAATAAACGTACTTTAACCTTTAATTGTGGCTTATTCCCATTTAAATATTAATTACTTTAAAATGTCACAAGAAAACAGCTTCAAAATGTTGACAATGGCCACTCGGTTGGTATATGCCCTGTTTCGTATATTTTATTAAAGAGGTTTAAAAGAGCATACTTAACTTTATCGTCAACTGGTTTGATTATTTCGCTAGGAATTTCATCTGGCCCCGTTAATTTCCTATTCTTTGCTAAATTTTTTAGCTTTTTTTTATTTCATCGAACGGTATTTTTGGCCCTGTAGAACTATGTTCCATTCCCTCAACATATCCCCCCCCGTGACCTATATGATCTAGTTATTTCTTGCACTTATTTGTACATATTATTATTGTACATATTATTATTATAACATTCTTTTTGTGCAGTTTTTCATTTGTAAGGTAGTTGCTGCTGTACTGTACATTTATTGTTCATCCCACATTTTTCTTACGATTTCTTTATTGATTTTGCTGTATTCTTCAAAGTTTTAATTTTTCTGTTTTCGTTTGTTTTCAATTAGTCTCAAGATTTCATTAGTCATTCATTGTAGCTCAACTTTACTATAGTGTATTTTTATGTATGAGAGAGTAATAAAACAATAAATTATGTATGCAAATCCGTAAACTGTTGATACGGGTGACTCAATGAAAAACAGATATTTATCAACAAGTTTACAGAAGTATATAGGAAAACAATTTGAAATTGAGCATGACCACCAGGTATAAAGGTTGGAGCCGAATAGAATACAATAGTTGTGAGGGTTACTAATCCCTAAATAAGGTTGCCAGTGTCGGAGTGATGGAGGATAACAGGTACTAATGAATTTGCAAGAAATGTATGATGTTTATTTTATTGGTTATATATAACCAATAAAAGTTTAATAAGTACCTACCTATTTGCAAAATAAAGTTTAATTCTTTAGATAAAATAAAACGTTTTATTTTATCTGAAATGAGTGCATTCCACGAAGTAAGGGTTTCAACAATCAAACATTTAATTCTTTAATTCCAGGAATCTACGACAGTAATTGACTAGATAATTACCTTCTAAACTTATTCCACAGAAAATGTGATAGTGGGTTTTTCCATTTTGTAGGAAGGTCCAAGTGGCGTATTATTCAAAATTCTTAACAGTTCACTAAAAGTAGGTACTTCAGTTGCAAGGTGCAGTTTATTGTGTATACTAGTGTTATGGAAAATTTGGAAGTGCCGTGTAAACGCCGAAAAATTGGTCCTTTAACAGTTAATGAAAAAACATTAATATTTAATTGTTTTAAATCATTTACAGACATACGTTTATGTGAAAGTGTTGATGAGATCGTTGAGTTAGTTAGCAGTACACTTGGTACGATTTACAGAGTTATTAAAGAAGAGAAATTTGGTAGTTTTCAAATGCCACGTAATGCTCCAGGGAAACCAAAATTTCAAATAGAATATCATTTTAAAGAAGGACTTCAACGGAAAGTGCATGAATTCTTCTTTAGACAAGAATTTCCAACATTGGATAAAGTTCTTGTCTCAGTTCGAGATGATAAGGATTACCCAGAAATGAGTCGAAGTACGTTATGGAAACTTTTAAAAGAAATAGGCTTCCGCTGGAAAAAGAATCCCAGAAAGTCTATTTTATTAGAAAGAAGCGATATTGTCATATGGAGAAGACATTTTCTAAGAACCATAAAGGAAATGAGAAACCAAAAAAGAAAAATATTTTATCTTGATGAAACATGGATCAACGAGGTCATACACCAAATAAATTTTGGCAGGATGAAACTGTTACAAGTCAAAGGCACGCTTTTGTAAATAACTTATCTACTGGTTTAAACCCACTATCAGGAAAGGGACGCAGGCTGATAATAGTACACATTGGCAGTTCAGACGGTTTTGTTGAAGGTGGTTTATTAACTTTTGAATCAACTCGTACCGGTGACTACCATGAAGACATGAACGCTGATGTCTTTCAAGAATGGTTCGAACAAATGATAGATCTTCTTCCTAAGAACTGTGTAATAGTAATGGATAATGCAAGTTATCACTCCAGACTTATAGAAGGACTGCCCACAACCAAGTGGTTAAAAAGACTTGCAGAATTGGCTGAGTTCAAAAAATATTACGTACCATCCCGGATCTATAAGAAAGGAACTTTATTCGTTGTGTGCCCTTCATAAAGAAAAATTTAAAAAATACGAAATTGATGAAATTGCCAAAAATCGTGGAATGACAGTACTTAGATCCCCACCATATCATTGTGAATTAAACCCGATTGAACTGGTATGGGCACAGATAAAGAGTGAAGTTTCAATAAAAAATACCACTTTTAAAATTCATGATGTTAAACAGTTGTTTTTGGAGGCTGTAAATAATGTAAAACCTGAAAACTGGGAAAAGGCAGTAAATCACACTATTAAAGAAGAGGAAAAAATGTGGTAGCTGGACAATGTTACTGATAAAATGATCGAGCCAGTTATTATAAATCTTGGTTCTGAAAGTGCATCTTCTGAATCTGATTTGGATTTGTAACAACCTAGCTGTAAGTTTTATATTAATATTTTTATTCATCTATTTAACATACCTTAGACGGTTTTAAAAACTCTTTTTCTCTTTTGTAATTTTTAAAAATTAAAAAAAATGTGAATTTTTTAAAACCCTTTTTAATGTAGGCCAGTCAGTTTTAATATAGTGTGTGATAAAAGAGGTCACTTTTGTTTACATACACATAACACTTTATAACACTGAAATAATTCATTTATTTTTTACAATTATTCAAAGTAATTTTTCAATTAATCTTGAGCACGCCCATGGAGTGGTCGGAGATACCAGTTAAAATTATGCTAATTACTCTCTCGTTCATAAAAATAAACTATAATAGTTTTATACTTTTTGATTGTTTCTTACATGATGGTTTTGATCTAATTTCAGTGGTATTTGACTGTATATTTTTATAAACAATCGGAATTAAACAAAAAAAAAAAAAAAAACTGAATGCGTAGTTTGGAACCAATGATTAAGGTGTAAACGTGAAAAACAGTCAGTACCTACCTGGCAAAGGCATTCACGTAATCATTAGCTACCAAAGTGGAACCTTATAATATTTAACTAAAGATTTTATTGAATAAAATTTTTTTTTTTTTTCGATGAGTAATCCTTTCTTAAAGTGTTTATCTTTTGTTCCCTTTTACAACACACCGCATGACAAGGTTCAGTATTTCATTCATGAGCATGGCGGAAAATCCCATTAGTCTCATTAGTCCCATCAATCCCAAAATCCGAATGTGAATTTTTAATCCACTAACAATGTTGAATAAAAAATGATTATTTATTGGAATAACGGGGCTTAGTTAAAATGAAAAAAGCAGAATTTTAAATGAGAAGTGGACCAAAACCCTTTCCATCTAAATAATGCGCAAGAAGATGTGACTTATAGGATGGTCCGTTTTCATGTTAAAAAATTTATGCTAAAAGTTGTCTATTTTAAGAAAACAGTAAAAAAGGTGGGTCATTATAAAACTAAACGGTAAATAGAATAATACTCGTTTTTAGCGCATTTTCTCTCGAAATTTGTCGATTTTCTGTATTTTTAAAATTTAAATAATGTATAAACTTAAATAAAGTGATTTTATTATATATTTATTACGTTTATAGAGTTTAATCTTCATTTCTACTTTATTTTTGTTTGTACGCGTTACAGTATGTTTCTTCTTCAATATTATCCTCCTAAATTGTTTACATTCTCGCAAAATCTTTTTCTTGGTCTGTCAATACTTCTTCGTCCATTTGGTGACTTATCTCGTGCTATTCGTACTATTCTATCCTCTACATTCTACGTGTTCGTTCCACTCCTGTTTTCGTTTTGTCACCCATCCATTGATGTCTTCTATATTGCATGCTCTTCCTATGTTTTCGCGTTGTTCCCTATCCAACAGACTTTTCCTTGATATTTGTCGAAGTATTTTTATCTTTGTTGTTTATAATAGTCGTCTCGTTTTATATGTATTAGCTCTTATCCCTGCCGTGTATGTTAATATAGGTCTAATTGCTGCTTTATATAATCTTGTTTTTGTGTCTTGTCTTAGGCGTTTGTTCTTCCAGATTGTGTCATTAACCCTAGAACACTAACCTTAATTTCCACTCCCGTAGACACTATCCATTCGTGATATTTACGATTTTTTTTAAACTCCAAAAAAGTAAAACAAAAAATTAAGATGATATTTTAATTAATTTTTTAAAGGAACTAAGGAACATTTTTATATCTAAATTGTACAAAAAAATTTCAAAATTTATGCATCTACGTCACAGGTAACGCAACAACAAGCACGGTGTTCTGAGCAAAATGCTCGTTTGCAGTGATTGCAATGAAGTGACGTCATTCTTCTTTTTTTGGAGGGACAGATGTAACATGTAGTACGTTTGTTGAAAGGTTGATTGTCCTCAGTAACTTTCAAAGGAATTTTAATTAAATCACTAATAAGAAGCTTCACCGAGCGTTGCAAACTCGGCATCGCAAAACGCTTTTCAAGCCATAATCTTGTGAGTTCTTGATGAGATCTAACATAAAAGCCTTTCTTGTTATTGGCTCCTGATTATTTCTTGATAAATTATGATTATATATAATCCAAGAGTTTATACACGCTATGTTGATCATGTCATAGAATATACACAGCGGCCATCTTCGAGTTTTTCGGGAGCAACTTCGATGGCCACACATTTGGTCAAAAGTTTCCACACCACCCTTTGTTTGGTTATAGGGCAATATTATTTCAGGTTTTTTAGTAGTTGGACAAACAACTGAGCCTTCGTGCATTGTTGACAATACTAGAACGGTTTTGTTCTTTTTGGATTTATAGGACACTAACGTCTTCTCTCGGTCAAAGTAAAATTTTGAATTTCCGATTTCTCTGTTTTTAAGATTAATCATTTCAGGAGATATATCTCGTTTATTTTGCCGCAAAGTATAAATAATTGTAAGGTTGTAAGGAGGCTTCAAAACAGTATCAGCAAGGTTCACTAAAGTGAACCAATTGTCCATTGTGATGTTTCGGTAACTTCCGTAAATAGTTTCAGTCAACTTTTTAACATAGTATTCTCCTAGAGATTCCCCATTTGTGTGCGTATGTTTGCCGAGATAATGGTCTGCGTTCAACATGTACTTGGTACCCGCGTCGCAAGTCATGACAATTTTAATTCCGTACTTGGCCGGCTTATTCGGGATATACATCCTGAAAGGGCACCGGCCCCTAAAAGCTAATAACTGCTCGTCAATATGTATATAGCTACCTGGTCGATAAGACCCTTTACAATTAAAAATAAATTCATCCCATATTTCTCGAATAGGGGCAAACCTATCTAAATTTCTTCTTTTAGTTCTTGTGGCTTTATTATCGAACCTAAGATTATGTAGAAGAAAATCAAATCTTTTGTAGCTCATTGTTGCTCTATAAACGGAGCCAGACATTTTGGAATCAAACATCTCTCTACTGTGAAGATGATTATCTTTTTATGCTCCAGAAAATATAAGTAGTCCAACAAGAGCATTTAATTCATCCCTTGTTACGAGAAAATTAGTATGTTTAGCAACTTTAAAATTTTTAGATTTTAGACTGATTTGAGTATTGGTGTGCAACAGAATGTTTTCGTACATAGAATCATTCATCAAACACTGAAATACATCTAATGGTGTATTAGCATCTTTTGCCTGTCCAGATGGCCCTTGAACAATATGCAAAATATTCCTTTTGGTGGTACGTTTCCGAAAATTAGATACAGTACACCAGCGATGACCATTTTTGCCTTTGAGACTTGTAGTCAAATTGGAAGTATGAGGATCAGATTCTTCCACAATGTCTTCGGTTTCTCGCTCTTCCAATTGTTGAAAACACACTTCTTGATTACCTTTTTCGTTTTGATGAGGCTGAGTTATAATTTGTTGAAATGAATGTTCTTGTTGAATGTCAGTTTCCATAGAAGAAATCTCATATTGAACTCTACATGAACTACTATTCATAGAAACAGAGGTAGAGCAGTTATTAGACTTTCTTTTTTTCGTTTTAGGACTGCTATGCTCAAAATCGCTGCTTTCGTCACCAGAAAATTCTGGCTCGTACTCAGATTCAGACGGGCTGAAATTTTGTACTCTGTCTTCAGTTTCTGAATAATTAGAAGTTTCTTTATTTGATTGTAGACTCTCATCATCAAATTCACCCATCAATATTTTTTGCGTCTTCCAATTCCAATTCTAACTGGGTTAAGGGCCTTTTATCTTCAAATTTTCTAGCCATTTTTTAATTAAATTGTCTGTAAATGACAAAAGAAAATAATAATACCAAAATAAAAAAACTTACGTTAATACTAACCTTTCCTAAAATTTACAAAGCAACTGAGATCTTGCGGGTAAACGACTGCACAAAAAAAGACAACTACACCGTGAATGTACTAGGCAGTCTGAATAACGAAGCTACTCATATACCTATGCTTCCAAAATTCATGCAAGGTTGCCAATTCTTAAGAAAACAATCGGCGTTCGCATATTTTACAAATGGTTAGTGTTCTAGGGTTAAGAAATCCCGCCATTTTACTTGCTGTTAAGCTTTGTTGTTGTACTTCTTCAACATCTTCGTAATTAGTTATATCTATTCCCATATATCTAAATTTTGCTTCCTGCTTTATTATGTTCCTATCAATTCAGATTTTACATCGTAGCGGGTATTAAGATATTGTCATACATTTGGTTTTTTTCTGCTGATATTACCATATTATACTTCTTGGCTGTTTTATTAAGGATGTGTGTTAATCTTTGGAGCTCCTCTTCTGTCTCGATTAATGTGGCGTCATCTACATAACATCATTTGGATTTCTTTCTTTCCCGTTCTGTAATCACAACCTTTACGTACTGCTTGTATTCTTTCGTCCATTATTATATTAAAGAGAAGTGGGCTCAACGAGTCACCCTGTCTGACTCCGCGTTGTACTGGTATAATACTGTGTTAGTTTTCCATTTATCTTTGTCTGTAGTCGATTATGAAAGTAGATATTTTCAATGGTTTGTATAATATTGATTGGTATGTGTCTTCTATCCGTTAAGGTCCTATAGCCCCTGATAAAACTAAGAAAGTGCTTAATTTGGTGAAAAAACGTAAGCTTCAGTACCTCGGCCACGTGATGCGAAATGAAGAAAAATATCGAATTGGTTGAAAAACCTTCTACAATAGTTTGGGATGACCTCCACGGAGCTGTTTCGCAGAGCAGTCGAAAAAACCACGATAGTCTTGATGATCGTCAACATTCGGACCGAAAAAGGCACTAAAGATGAAGAAGAAGAAGATATCCCGAGTAATATTCTTTTTATCTGTTATAATGAAATCTCATTAAAGCCCTCATTATTAGAGTTTAATAGAGCTTTATCATGTCAATTCTCTTAGTGACTTTATATAAAAAAAACGTGTTTATTTCGTAAAGAGAATACTACTGTAGAAATTTCATAGGCATGTCTAAAGCGACATGATATATTAAGGCGGCTGAAAGTGTTTCAAGAAAAATTCAGCAACTTTAATGCGCTATTTGGAAATAGCCAGAGGTGTTGAAATAGGATAATAGTAGTAATATTTAACTTCATCCAAAATGTTATCCGAAGTGCATTAAGTGTTGAAATAAAGATTAACCCTTAAACGCGTAACAATATGAAGTTTTCATGTATGCATGCCCAAGGGTGGGTAAAAAATGTACACCTCGAAAATTGCTATTATATTTATTAAGAGTTGTTACAAATGTTAAAAATGGATTAAACAAAATTCAATCGTAATTGATAATCTCTAGGTAATACATTTTGTACGGGTGTATACTGGTAAGGTTGTAGGTTTTCTTTTGTCAGTACTCGAAAATTTGAACAATGAAATGTGGCTTATTCCAGTCATTCCTGATAAACGCCAAGGGCTAAGTTTAGGATTATTACATATCGTCCTCCTCATCAACTGGTAAATCACATCACTTTTAGGCTTAACCTCCTGCCTATAGTAATGTTTTTTTTTCTAAATTTAATAGTTTTAAATAATTGATGGATTCGACCGTTACTTGATGGAAATTCATTTTATGTAACAATAAAACACTGAAAACTTTGTTTTCAAACTTCCACAAAATTTATTTTAAATCTTATTACTATTGCTGTTTCGGCTAATTGCCTTTCTCAAGTGATCTATTTTTGGCTTGGGTTTACAAGTTTATAGTCTCTAATGAAATAGGTTGAGGAGGGGAGAACTGTTTGTCTCAAGTTGGTCATTCAGAATTATATCTGTGTTTTTTAATTTGTTGATTTCCATAGATTCTAACAAAGATAGCTTAAGGCCTTTATTTTGAATGTGAAGAATTTTAAATTTGTCATTAAAAGAATGATTATGATCTAGAAGGTGAAGTGCGTATGTCGAATCTGTTTTTCTATTTTTGAAAGTCCTTTTATGTTCTTCTATTCGTTTATCAAAGTTTCTACCAGTTTGACCGATGTAAGTTTTTGGGCAGTCGCCACATTGAAGTTTGTACACACCACTATTTAAGTGTTTTTTATTTTTGTTCTTGTTATTTTTAATATATTTGCCTAGATTGTTATTTGTTCGGAAAGCTGGTGTTATTCCTTTCTTTTTTATGTGTTTGGCAATTTTTGTTGTTATTTTGCCTGTATATGTAATCGAGCAGAAGGTACTGGGTTTTTTCTCTGGTGGTGGAAATACTAATTTCAGGGCTTTCTTGTGTAGTTTTTGATTTAACATTTTATTAATTGTTTGTTCGTTCTTCTGTGTTTATGTTTAGGTATTAATTAAAATATATCTTCTTCATCGTTATGACAATCGTTGTCCATATAATTTTGTTCAATTAGTGGCCCTCCTAATTTTTTTTATAGTCTCTCAATTGCCAAATATTTTTACTGCCTTTATTCTTTCACGCTGTCTATATTGAAGCCAAGCATTGACGACTGCTAAATCTTTGAGATCCAGGCGCAGATATATTTTCAGACCATAACCCTCTAATAGCGCAAAGGAGTATTAAACTAAAAAGATTGGAGCAGAAAAGAAGAGCAAATCTGATAGACGTCAGTCATTTATGTAACCTGGAGGTAAAGGAGAAACTGCAAAAATGTATTAATAATAATTTGAAAATACTTCTTGAAACAGAAACATCTCAGCCAACCAACAACATAGATAAAAAATGACAATTTTTTATCTATTTATTAATCATTTCATTCATTTATTCATCAGTCATTTATTAATCAATTTCTAACAAATAGAACTTTTAACGTAAGAAAAAATGGCAAAATCTCTAGGACTTTCAAACAAACTGATAGCGTTCCCCAAGGATCGGTATTGAGTCCTACACTCTTTATTCTTGTTTTAAACGATATATATTAAAAATTTGTCAAGTTTGCACTTTACGCAGATGACTTAATAATTTTTTGTCGAGGCAAAGACACTGTTGCCACTTGCAAACTACTTCAGAATACTACTGACCAATTGCTTGAATGGACTTTAGTAAGTAGATTTAACTTTTCTGTTGAAAAGACAAAAATCAAGTTTTCTCGCAGACAGCCTATAGATCCTAAAATTACCATAAATGGTACTTGTTTACCTGCAGTAAAGAGTATGCGGATTTTAGGACTTACCTTCGACAGCAAACAGCACCAGACCAATTCACAATTTCCAAGGCAAACCTTTAAATAATCAATTGCTAACAACAGATTTGACCAAATTTTATACACAGATGCTTCTAAGAGTCCTATAGATGTTGGATGTGCTGTAACTTGAAACACAGATTTAATCATATCTTGCAATCTCCCGCTCTTCTGGTGCATACATAGTGCTGAATTATTCTCTATTCTCTAAGCTACAAACTTACTATCTCCAGAATATAAAAAGGTATCCATATGTACAGACTCTTTAGCGTCTATCGATTCTCTCAAAAGTATGAACACTGTACATCCTTTAGTTCAAGCTATTCAAAACTCTTTCGATAGTTTAATCTCAATGGGAGTATCCATGATCTGGATTCCGTCTCATGTAGAAATCCCTGGTAACGAACTAGTCGACCTATTTGCAAAACAAGCCTGGTCTTCTAATATGAAGACTGAAAACATACAACTACATACAGATTTACAGTCGTATTTTAAAAATATCATCCAAATGTCTTGGCAAAATCACTGGAATAAAATCCCTTCCAAGCTTCGTGACATCCATCCCAGCGTTAAAAAGCTTCAGTTTCCTTCCATGACACGAAAAATCAAAATCTTAATTCGCCAACTGAGAATCGGCCATACAACACTAAATCATAAACATTTAATGACTTCCCATGATCCACCTACATGTACATACTGTGGTAATATTCTATCTGTTAAACATATTCTCGTAGACTGTCCCCACTGTAATAACGAAAGAAAAAAGTATCTGTTGAGTCGAAACCTACAAAATCTTCTCAGTTCACCAGATCAATTCCAAAACCTTACTAACTTCCTCTATGAAACCCAGCTTTACCAGGAAATTTAGAAGAAACGTAGTTTAGAATCTGATAATTTATAATTGTACCAATATTTAATGTATTTATGTAACAATTATTTGAAATCTTATCACTACAGCTGTTTCGGCTGATTGCCTTTCTCAAGCGATCTATTTTTGGCCTGGGTTTACAAATTTATAGTCTCTAATGAAATAGGTTGAGGAGGGGAGAACTGTTTGTCTCAAGTTGGTCATTCAGAATTATATCTGTGTTTTTTAATTTGTTGATTTCCATAGATTCTAACAAAGATAGCTTAAGGCCTTTATTTTGAATGTGAAGAATTTTAAATTTGTCATTAAAAGAATGATTATGATCTAGAAGGTGAAGTGCGTATGTCGAATCTGTTTTTCTATTTTTGAAAGTCTTTTATGTTCTTCTATTCGTTTATCAAAGTTTCTACCAGTTTGACCGATGTAAGTTTTTGGGCAGTCGCCACATTGAAGTTTGTACACACCACTATTTAAGTGTTTTTTATTGTTGCTCTTGTTATTTTTAATATATTTGCCTAGATTGTTATTTGTTCGGAAAGCTGGTGTTATTCCTTTCTTTTTTATGTGTTTTGGCAATTTTTGTTGTTATTTTGCCTGTATATGTAATCGAGCAGAAGGTACTGGGTTTTTTCTCTGGTGGTGGAAATACTAATTTCAGGGCTTTCTTGTGTAGTTTTTGATTTAACATTTTATTAATTGTTTGTTCGTTCTTCTGTGTTTATGTTTAGGTATTAATTAAAATATATCTTCTTCATCGTTATGACAATCGTTGTCCATATAATTTTGTTCAATTAGTGGCCCTCCTAATTTTTTTTATAGTGTCTCAATTGCCAAAATATTTTACTGCCTTTATTCTTTCACGCTGTCTATATTGAAGCCAAGCATTGACGACTGCTAAATCTTTGAGATCCAGGCGCAGATGTATTTTCAGACCATAACCCTCTAATAGCGCAAAGGAGTATTAAACTAAAAAGATTGGAGCAGAAAAGAAGAGCAAATCTGATAGACGTCAGTCATTTATGTAACCTGGAGGTAAAGGAGAAACTGCAAAAATGTATTAATAATAATTTGAAAATACTTCTTGAAACAGAAACATCTCAGCCAACGAACAACATAGATAAAAAATGACAAAACGTAAAAATGGCGATAATAGGTCCTGCGAAGAGAATTCTGACTAAAGAAAAACCAAAAATAAAGCAAAGATGGATGACTGATAAGATCCTTCTTCTCATGGACAATCGGAGAACAATGAAAGTAAAAAACGAACAAA
Source organism: Diabrotica balteata (assembly GCA_918026665.1). NCBI lineage: Eukaryota > Metazoa > Arthropoda > Insecta > Coleoptera > Chrysomelidae > Diabrotica > Diabrotica balteata. The sequence goes on from OU898285.1 coordinate 20,241,552, forward strand.
GGTATAAACAAATACAAAAAGAAATCAAAATAGAAATCAGAATAGCAAAAGAAGATTTTATAAAAGAAAATGTGAAGAAATAGAGCAATTGCAGGCAAACATAATATTTTTAATGTACATAAAAAAGTGAAAAAACTTGCATGTACACAAAAACGTAAGCAGCCAAATACCCTGTATATTGTCAACGGAAACATAATAACAGAAATACAAGAACAGCTGAAGGCATGAAAAAACTATATTGAAGAACTCTTTACAGATGATAGACAACAATCTGAGCTAAGTAACATACAAGGAGACGAAGGTGCAGAAATAACGGAAGAGGAAGTAATGTACGCACTAAAAAGAATGAAAAATGGTAACGCCCCAGGTCCAGATGAAATACCAACGGAAATCCTTAAACTAATAGAAAAAGACTCGATTCACATTTTAGTTGAACTTTTCAATAGCATTTATACATCAGGAAAAATATCAGAAGAATGGCTTTTATCCACCTTTCTTATTATACCAATATATATATATATATATATATATATATATATATATATATATATATATATATATATATATATATATATATATATATATATATATGTATATATATATATATATATATATATATATATATATATATATATATGTATATATATATATAAATATATATATATATATATATATATATATATATATAAATATATATATTATATATATATATATATATATATATATATATATATATATATATTATATATATATATAATCAATAACCCTTCTACCCTAAGGTGTTGGGTGAACTCTTATTATACCAAAAAATATAAATGCCAAACAATGCGGTGATTACCGTACAATCAGTATGATGAGCCATGTACTGAAAATATTTCTGAAAATTATACACTCTAGAATACACAGAAAACTGGAAATGGACATCAATAATACCCAGTTTGGATTCCGAAATGGACTCGGAACAAGAGAAGCGTTGTTTGCACTGAACGTTATGTCTTAAAGATGTCTTGACATAAATCAAGATGTATTCATGTGTTTCACAGATTACAACAAGGCCTTTGATAAAGTGCGGCATGATCACCTAATCAGACTCCTGACAGAAAAGAATTTAGATAAACGAGACATCCGACTAATAGCAAATATGTACTACAATCAAAAATCAGTAGTGAGAGTAGAGAATAATACCACTGAAGACATTAAAATAAAGCGAGGTGTGAGACAAGGGTGTATACTGTCACCAACCCTGTGTAATCTCTATTCCGAACACGTAATAAATAAAACACTCTCTGAGAAATCCGTAGGTATTAAAATAAATGGTGTTAGATTAAACATTCTGAGATTTGCCGACGACACCGTTCTGATCGCAGAAACACTTGAAGAGCTACCGACATTGGTGAATAAGATAGTAGACTGCAGCGAAGAATATGGACTATCTTTGAACATAAAGAAAACTAAATTTATGGTAATATCGAAATCAACACAAAATGTCCATAATTTATATTTACATAATGAAATTATCGGTCGAGTTAGCAAATACTAATATTTAGGCACTTTTATAAATGAAGACAACGATAGCTCAGCAGAAATCAAAATAAGAATATAAAAAGCCAGATCATATTCACTAAAATGAAGAGAGTGTTCTGCGGAAGAGATTTGAGCCTTGAAATGAAACTTCGCCTGATGAGATGTTACGTACTTTCTGTGCTGTTCTACGGAATGGAGTCATGGACGTTGAAAAAGACCGATACCAAAAAATTGGAGGCATTTGAACTGTGGATGTATCGCAGAATTCTGAGAATATCATGGACCGAGGGAGTCACAAATGTCGATGTCTTGAGAAAAATGAATAAAGAAAAGAAAGTCATATTTACGATCAAAAAACGAAAACTGCAATACTTAGGACACATTACAAGAGGCGAAAGATATGAACTGCTTTAAATAATTATGCAAGGGAAAATAGCAGGAAAAAACTCCATAGGAAGAAGACGAAACTCCTGGCTAAAGAATCTACGGAAATGGTATAGCTGTAGCAACAACGAATTGTTTCGGTCAGCAGTTTCATAAATACGTATAGCCCTGATGATCGCCAACCTTCGGAACGAAGATGGCACTTGAAGAAGAAATCTTTGAGGAGCAAATAACCCGTATTGTTCATTTTTGGTACGACTACGCGACGGACAAATGGCAAGCATAGGATCTACTAAATCCACCCCACCCATATTTTTATTATACTTCTTAATTACTTCTGGTCGGCAAACTTGTTCATAGGATTTTTTTTTGGCCACTGCTTACAATAATCTATATTTCCCGAGAAAAAAATAGTAGATAACATTATTACTGATTTATTGTCCATCCACCGTGTGATGGACATCTTGCCATCATCTCTGTTTTTGATTTCATAAAGTACCCTTTAAAGATTTTGAAAAAAAAAATTCTGGTTGCTTGAAACAATCTTTAGGGATCCGGTTCTTCATAAAGGTTTCAGTTCCATAAAGTCCACGGGACAATAATTCGGTACAAAGCTTTGATAGTGAAATGTCGGTCAAAGTATATTTTATTCTCTGGTGACAGTAATCTTTCTAGATACGATACAGCTGACTCTACTAATCCAAAACAGTAACTAGATAATTGTGGAATTATTGAATACTCTGGATATATAACTATATCACATACAATTCCTTGTGGAGTGGCCAGAACAAAAGCTTTTAACCCTACAGGATTTGGTTTATTGGAACAAATCTGACGAATTGGATATCTACCGGAGAATGGAATAATCATTTCGGCGATATCTAATGATTCAGTGGATTCTTGAGAGTGATAACCTTCACATATCCTATCAAATAATACTTATTTTCCAAATCTTATCGCGTCTATGTTCCACATTTATTTAGGAATCAAAAACTACTTTTAATGAAGTTCTGATGGCATAAAAGCGTTAACGGCTTATTACTCCTGCAACAATAGAAATTCTTCATTTTTCCGCCGAATCATCATTCTGTTAGGTTTCTGGCAACATGTTGCCATCTTCTAATTTTTAATATCCGTAAGTCGGTTTCAACTCCATCTAACCACCTAATTCGCGGTCGGGCTTTGCTTCTTCTTTCTACAGGTGTTCCTGTGGTTAGCTTATTAGCAATCGTATTTTTTGGCATTAGTATTATGTGTCCAGCCCATCTAAGTCGCTGTGTTTGAATGAACGTTATGCCATATGGCTCATTAAAGAGCTGATACCATTCAAAATTATATCTTCTGCGCCACTTCCCTTGGTCGTTTATAGCTCCAAATATTTTGCGGAGTATTTTACGCTTAAATATTCCCAAAAGTATTTCATCTTTCTGCGTTAGAGTCCATGTTTCTGCTCCATATGTGAGGACCGGCCTCAGCAATGTTTTATATATAATAATTTTAGTTCTTCTGTGAATGTTTCTTGAGCGGAAATGCTTTTGGAGTCCATAGTATGCTCTATCTGTAAGATTTATTCGTCTTTTGATTTCTTCGCTTGTTTTATTGGTAGCAGTCAATAGCGACCCAAGGTATGTGAAGTTGTCAACACGTTTAAATGTATGACTTCCAAAGACTGTTTCTCGTTCCTCATTTGCTATCGGATCCTTTGTAACCAACATGTACTTAGTTTTGTCTTCGTTGATGACTAGACCGACCTGTTTCGCCGCTGTTTTCAGTTCTAGGAGATATTGCTCTACATCCCGCTTGCTACGCCCTACTATGTCAATGTCATCAGCATATGCTAAGACTTGTATCGATCTATTGTAAATAGTACCGCCATCCCTAATTCGTGTATCTGGGACTGCCTTTTTTAAGGCAATATTGAATAGGAGGCAAGCCAGAGCATCCCCTTGTCTGAGTCCATCCTTTATCTCAAAGGATCTAGAATTCTCTCCCTGTATTCTAACAGTGGCTTATAAGTTAGACATTGTTATTCTCGTTAGTCGGATAAGTTTCTCTGGTATACCAAACTCATGCATTGATTGGTATAGCACTGTTCTCTTGACACTGTCGTATCCGGCCTTAAAGTCGACGAATAGGTGATGGGTTTCAATATTGAATTCTAATGTTTTCTCGAGAATCTGTCTTATTGAATGAATATGATCAATTGTTGATTTTTCTGGAGTAAATCCAGCTTGATATTTACCAACTATGCCCACTGTGTACACTTGCAGTCTTTGGTAGAGAATATTTGCTAGTATTTTGTAAGCAGTTACGATACCTCTATAGTTGCCACACTGGAGCTGGTCACCTTTTTTATGTAACGGGCATATCACGCGTTGAGATCATTCACAAGGCATTGTCTCATTATGCCAAACAAAAAGTAAAAGCTTATGCAGTGTCTGTAGTAGGGCATCGCCACCATTTTTGTAGAGCTCACCGCAAATTTGATCAATTCCTGGTGATTTATTATTTTTAAGCTTTTTAATAGCTTGGGCAACGTTTTGGATGGTAGGTGATCTTTCGTTTGGGTTGAAAGGATTCCAATCATTTCGATTTGCTAGGGTGTTATCTGCTTCGTCGATATGATGGCCATTAAATTTTGCATCGAAAAATTCAACCCATCTGTTTAGGATTGAGGCCGTATCATTTAGGATGTTTCCTTCTACATCCTTACAGATCCTTATTCTTGGCTTAAACTCTTTGCGCATTTTGTTTAGATTTCTGTAGAACTTTCGAGTTTCATTTTGATTTCTTAGCCATTCTGTGCTTTCCAATTGCTTTTGCTCAAATTGTCTTTTTTTTCTTCTATGTTATCGTTTTTCTTCTCTTCTTAGGGTCCGGTATTCTTCCTTTGCTCTTCTTGTGCATCCAGCTTGATTTGTCTTTGGATATGGCCTGTTTTTGTTATCTGTAGCTTCTTGGCACTTCTTGTCAAACCATTCGTTTTCTTTAACTGGTTTGGTTTTTCCCAATATTTTTGTTGCTTTCTCAGTTTTTATGTTTTTATATTTTGTCCACAGTTCCTCTACATTTTCCGCCCAATAGATGTCTATTTATAGTTGATAGAAGATACTTCAAATTGACATTACCATCGTAATGCCGATAAAAACTTTGATTTTGCATGAAGATAACCCCAAAGTTTTTCCTTTATTTAAAATAGCGGTTCTATTAGTGGAACTCACTATTTCCAAAAGAATAATATCATTAATATATTAATAAAGAAATGCATCCAATTCCCAGGAACCTACATCATTTAGAAAATATGCAGGCTGCAACAATGGTGATACCTCCGGAGTAAGTGTGCCACACTATGTATTAGTTAAAGCGTCATTTTTATTAACTCTAGATTGCATGCTTGTCGTTTATCTGTCTCTTTCCACGTTACTTTTTCTTGCAATACGGCCACGGCATCGCTCTCGTTTATGTTCCCGTCCTCGTCTTAAGGAATGTCTTCCTCGTCCTGAAAAATGAGGATGAGTTACAAAAGACGTATCCGAAATAGCTGGGAAAGAAACTCATCTAGAAACATTGCTGGAATTACTTTCTTCTACAATAGGCGAAATAGATCTAGATATATCTTCAGAATTTGTTCCTGCTTCATCAGAACTGGATGTGTCGTTATTATTTTTGAAATTTGGATCATTATCATAGTCATCACTTGAAAAGTTATCATCCGATGCATCTGAATTACAAAGCAACTCTAATAATTTCTCTTCTGAGAATGCTGAAAATAAAAACTGTCACCAACAAATGTCCTTGCATTCTGTACGCATATGCCTACATAAAGGATATAAACATTTTATCTGTTTACAATAATTTGCAACCTTTTAAGAACACAGTGAATAAAAAATGTGCTGCAAATTATTTATGATTAAATAAACATTTGAAGATAAAACTTACCCTTTTTTCTACAAACACACTCACTACGACTGTTTTGTGCCATTGTCGCAAAACTAATAAAATTATGCACGTACTATCGGTTTCTTAGTTTCAAAATATTCCAATAGAGTGTCCAAAAATGTCCAATATCCAAACCCCCTTTTCGGAGGGCCATTTCACCCGCTTTCGTCAGTTCCCGATCTAACTTTCCACCCGAGTTGGATACTGGATCTCCAGCTGGGTTGTTTGGTGAACAGTGAACACCAGCGTGAAGATGAGAGTCTGATTTGAGTAGAAAAGGCTAGTTGGAATAAACTGGAATCAACTCCATGTATTCGCATTTTACCCCTTTACCCGCAAGAGCAATTATATTAATTATTATAAAAAACACTCTAAAATGTTTTTATTATCAATCTCAGAGACACAAAAAGATTAAGAATTTTTTTGGTGTTTTATTATATACGGGGTGAAACGAAAATGATACACCGCCAGTGGCGTAGAATTTGCGAAGGATCAACCATTCGCTTTTCCCGAAGGATTCATGTACCGACTCTTCCTGACAACTATTAAAAGGATATGTCAAATTGTTATGAAGTAACAATATAACAACAACAGGGCACAAATAATTTTTAAATTTTTGACTTAAACACCCTGCAAGTCAATAAGGAGCCACATTTTATTTAAGTGATTAGAGTCAAACCTTAACATTTTAAACTCAGGAATCTACAGTTAAAATATTTTTAATTAATAATGAAACACTCTGTATGCTTTTCATTTAAATCCGTGTATTAATAAAAAATTTAGAACAAAATGATACAATTTTTTTTTTTTATTATAATTATGTTTATTTACAATCTACATCAAAAGTATTAAGTAAATGTGATTACAGGTTTTGCGCGTGAAGGGGAGACATCCAATGATGTCTCACCTTATTCTACTTTGGTTTAGTTCTGAAGAAGGTCTTGAGGCCAGGTTCTATGTAATCTTCTTGTGGCTGGTCCATTGTTGTATAGTTCCCTTACTAACTCATTTTCGTGGTGAATGGTACGTTCATTTTGTGACTCCGTGGCTCGATGAATTTCTTCTCTGATGAAAGGAACCTTTAAGTCATTATGGAGTGTTTGGTTACTTACGTACCATGGCGCATCCACTATCGATCTTAGTACTTTAGACTGGAATCTTTGGATAATATTCAGCGACGTTGGTTTTGCACAGCCCCATAGGTGTAGTCCGTAGAACCAGATAGGTTTGAGTATGGCTTTGTATAGAAGAATTTTGTTTTGGATGTTAAGTTTTGATTTACGTCCAAGAAGCCAATACATTTGTCGGAATTTTAAGTCGAGCTGCCTTCTTTTGGTCTGGATATGTTTCTTCCAAGTGAGTCGTTGATCAAGATGGAGGCCAAGGTATTTAGCGTCTGTTACTGTTGGTATTCTTATATTTTCCATCCTTACAGGTGGGCATATATTGTGACCGTTGGTAAATGTTATTTGAGTTGATTTTGTTTTATTTACTTTTGTTCTCCATTTTGTATACCAATCACTGAGTATGTTCAGATGATGTTGCAGGTTTTGTGAGGCTTGTATGGGATCTTCATTTACGGCTAGTATTGCTACGTCGTCAGCAAAACAAGCGATTGTAGTATTATTGGTCTCTGGTATATCGGCTGTGTAGAGTGAGAAAAGCAGCGGCCCTAGAACACTACCCTGCGGGACTCCGGAGTTGAAAGGACAGAGGTTGGATTGTTGGTCTTTGAATTTTACAGAGAAATATCTATTTGATATGTAGGATTTAAGTAGGAGGAAATAGTTACTGGATAGTGCTATTTTTACTTTGTAAAGCAGACCTCTGTGCCAAACTTTGTCAAACGCTTGTGAGATGTCTAGAAATACAGCGTTGCAGTATTTCTTTTCTTCAAGACTTTTTGATATTTCATTTATCATTCGATGAACTTGTTGGGTAGTGGAGTGATTTTCCCGAAAACCAAACTGATGTTTTGGAAGTAATGTAAGGAATTCATGATCTGCGTATATTCTTTGAACTAGCAATCTTTCAAAAACTTTGCTTACGGTTGGGAGCAGGCTGATAGGTCGATAAGATGTTACTTCATTGGGCTCTTTTCCTGGCTTGAGGATCATAATGACTTCAGCAAATTTCCATATTTTTGGAAAGTATGATAAGCTTAGCATGCGGTTAAATATAACTGTTAGCAAAGTTATGGCCTTACGAGGAAGTTGTTTTAGTACTTGTGCCGAGATTAAATCATAACCTGGGGCCTTTCGTGAATTGAGTTTGTTTATTTCTTTCCTAACTTCTATAGGAGTAAAACTTTTACTTGGGAGGGACATTTGACATGCTGCGCTAATTAGTTCTTCCACTTCTTCATCAGGGTCTGCCGGCTCTGTTTGAAATACGTTTGTAAGATGTTCAGCAAAAACGTCAGCTTTTTCTTTGTTGGAATAGGCCCATTCGCCATTTGGTTTACGGATAGGAGGAATAGTTGTGTATGGTTTCTTTAGCTTCTTAGTGGCCTTCCATAACGTCTGGTCATTTGCTGTAAGATTTGTTATGTAATGTTCGAAGGTTTCGTTGTTTGCAGCTTTGATGGCTACTCCAAGTTGCCTTCGTAGTCTATTGAATATATGTAGGTCTATGTTATTTCTAGATCTTTGCCAAGTTCTCAGCGCACGACGTTTTTCAGCGATGAGTTGGCGAATGTGCAGGGGAACATTTGTGGTATGTGTTGGTTTGCGTTCAGTTCGTGGTGTAGATTGCCATGCCGCTTTTTGCACAAGTGTGGTGAAGTATTGAGCTGCTGTATCTATGTCATGTGTAGACTTGATCCGCTGATTAAGATGGGTGTTTTCTTCTAGGTAGGATTGAAAATCTGCCCAGTCGGTGTTTTTTGACGTGAGTCGAGGAGGTGGTGGGCTGTTTATAACTGTGGTACTCAGGCTCATAATAACCGGTGTATGGTCCGATGAGAGATCATAGCTGGATTCTATTAGACAGTTGGTTCTGGACACTCCTTTGCTTATGTAGTAGTCCAGCAGATCTGGAAGTTTTCTTGGATCACTTGGCCAGTACGTAGGGATTCCGTTGGTGTGGCAATCATAGTTGTTGTCGGTCATTGCTTTTAGAAGATTACGACCTTTTGTTGTTATGAGTCTTGAGCCCCAGTGTATGTGTTTCGCATTCCAGTCTCCCCCGGCAACGAATTTGCTGCCAAGTAATTGGAAGAAGGCTTTGTATTCATCTGTGGAGATTGTGTGACGAGGTGGGCTATACATTGCAGATATGTTAAAGTGCCATGGAGTTGAATTTACTTGAACGATTGTTGCTTGTATTTTTTCTGTTGCATAATTCGGCAATACATGATGTGATATGCAGCTGCGGATGATTACCGCCGAGCCACCATGAGCTGTACCATCAGGATGAGGTGTGCTGTATGTGGTATAGAGCGGAATATTGAACGTAGTCAGATCGGTAAAGTGAGTTTCTGAAATAAGCAAAACGTCAATTTTATTTAAGTTTAAAAAAGTAATTACTTCTTGCTTATGGTTTAGCAGGCCGTTAGCGTTCAATGTGGCAACTCTAAGTATGTTTAAGAATTTCTTTGGTTAATGACTTGTGTTAGTAAGTTTAATATCATACTGTTTTGACTCATGAGTTGTGAGAACATGTTTTTGAACTCATTTAGGAATGTTAATAGTTGTTGTTCTATATTAGTTTTAGGTTCTGAATCGTGATTTGTTTGATTTGCTGTCACGTTTGCATATGTTCTTTGATGGTTTTGTAGAGTATTTAGCTGATTTGTTTCAGTATATACATGTGGACTGTTGAATGTTGGTCTTTGGGGCTGTTGGTTTCCTCTTTTCTGCAAATGTCTGTTTTCTACTAGTTCCCTGTAGACTACACAGCCTTTATAGTTAGCAGGGTGACCTTCTTTGCATAGTGCACACTTAGCTGGAGTGCTTCTAGGTTTTTTACAATCTTTTGTATTGTGTTGTCCTCCACATTTAACGCAGTAATGCGGTTTAGTGCAATATGTTTTACTATGACCATATGCTTGACATCGCATGCATTGAATGATTGAGTTTCTCTTATTTGGTGCCTCGACTGCTATTTTGGTGTGACATAAGAATTCTAGGTTGAATATGTCTTTGTTGTTACTGTTGGGTTCAAGATCTATGAAAAACAAAGATAAAGGTTCCTTTGTTTGCCTGTGTCGAATGTTAGTTACATTGCGAACTTTATGGCCGGCTTTTTCTAGTTCCTTTATTATATCTGTTGTGGGTATAGAGTGATGAATATGTCTTATTACTACTCTATAGGCACGCTCTTCCTTTATTTGGTAAGTGTGGTGAATGATTTCTTTTTCTCGTAAATGTCTTATCAGTTTACGGTATGTATCTATTGTATATGTTATAATCTTGACAGTGTCGTTTGGTAGAGTTCTGGTATAGTAGGTTTCTTCCTCCACAATTTGTGCAAAGTTATCGACCATATCTTTAAAGTTTTTGACGCCATATATGAATATTGGAGGTGGTTTTGGTATTTTCTGTTGTTTTTCTGTTTCAGTCTGTTCAGAGCTCTCAGCGTTAGATAAAGTACTGTATCGATTTTGTATTTTTGTTGGTGGTGAGCTTGGAGAATTGGGATCATTATTTTGTTTTGAAAATTTACGTTTTTTGACTACTTGCCATGAGTTTTTATTTTGGGTTTCTTGATCGTCGTCTTCACTAGACTCCATATCCGTGTTTTCTGAATGACTAATTGCAAGTTTTAGCTTTGTGTTTGAGGTCTGCCCTACAGTAGATGGGTTGCTTGGGTTGTAGTAAATTGGTTGGGGTTGTGGGGGAAATTGTTGTGGTTGTGGTGGAAGAGCGAATTGATTTTGTGGAATGTTTGATATAGGAGTATTTGCGGGTTGCCAGTATATGTGGTTTGGTGCATGTTCGGATGTGTATTCTAGTGGAGAATATTGTTGAGGAGTTGGGTACATGTTCTTAAATGTTTGTTAATAGTGGACCTGCTGCTTACCTGCAATTTCTGCTGATACTACAATAGACACTGACACTGATTGTTTGTGTTCCGTGTATGTGAATTGTTCATTGTAGAAAACAGAATTTGGTACGCCACTGCCACTTTACTGTTTATTTTAATAACTAGAATTTTTAATAATTAGATTTTAATTGTTCTTATCGGTGGTCACTTTTTGCTATCGCACTCGGCGGAATACGTCCTTACTCTACGATATACAAGTGAACACTATGATACAAATTAAAATTTTTTTATTCCCTCAAATTTTTAAACAAGAAGAAAATTAGATTCGTTATAGTTTATAAGCCACATTTTAAACTAAACATGTGTGTTATATTTAATACAATATTACACTTTAATTAATAAAATCCGCTTATCTTAAATCTACTAATTAAAATCTGATGTAATACGTGAACTGCACATGGTAAACATTTTCAAAACATCAAATTATGTGACTAAGTCCAGTGTATATTCAAAAATGTTTGCGCATATGAAATCCTAAAATACCCTACTCATTGCGCCATTTAAATCTCTCATAACCATCAAATTCTCGTCCCATTTAACTACCAGTATACAGTATTTAAAATTCAGTCATCTGGAACTATTTTGCTTTATAACATTTATAGGTTTTTATACAGTTCAATGCGGCAGGACGTTAGACCAGTCAACAGAATGATATTCGATTGTTGGTTGTTACAAATTCAGCACTGAAAACTATAGTTTTCACTATTTTCAAAAACTTTATTATTTTGCTCACGAGAGTGGCTTCGGAACTTCGCATTTTGACAATTAAACTAAATTTGAAACTAACTAATAGGTAACTAACTTAAGAATACAATGTTTCTTCTTCTTTCTTGTACTTCCTCTTTATAAACAATTCTGCTTGTTCATTGGCGGATTAATACCTCTGTGGAAGGTTGTCATTCCATCTTTTGCATGGTCGCCCGATACTTCTTCTGGTGATTGGTGGATCGCGAAGATAAGAATACGGCAGAGGCCAGAAGAACCTGCCTGTCGTAAGAGGCGACTAATGGGAAGATAACGAGAGGTGGAGAGCCGTCGTTTGAGGTGTCGGGTTTGTAAAAACGCACTTGGGATGCTTAGTCATCTCGGTCACCGGTCTACAACTCGTAGTATCCGAGACGACCATCTTGTGGGACCACTCTATTCTCATTCCACAAGAGCCAGGTGAGGTTGAACGAGCTGGTCCTGTATATACCTCTCACGACCTTATGTCCCTTATGGCCCTTATCTTAACGACTTAAGAGTGGTAGAAGAGTGACCCTCGGCGGCGACCTGCCCACGTTCGAGGTGGAATTCCTTCGCCTGCGTCATCTTTCCGCCCCCCGGGGGGAGGGTCTCCTGACGGGTGACGTACCCGCAACACAGGTACTATCGGTAAGGTGGAGTCCCACGATTTTGCGGCATCGTGCCGCCTTTTTTGGTGTCGGACTAGGGGCAGTGGAGTCGCTAACGGTCGTATGCCGAAAAGCCAGGTAGACCAGGGTCCTGGCAAATTTATATTTGGACGGGCACAACTCACGCTATGCTATTTTGATGACACAGGTCTGCTCCATCTATTTATACACTGTACGTTACACTTCCTTCTAATGTCTTTCAATAAAGAAAAATTGTTAGAAATTTTGGAAGAAATCACGATCCTTAGTAATGGAGGAACAACAAGATTTATTTCTAATTAAAAGATATTTAATAATTTTAATATCGTGTATTTTCACCACTGGCACCGATGCAAGCCTGTATTCGAGCTCTAATACTGCTAAGTCAATCAATAATTTATTAAGGCAGATTCTTTTCTACAGGCTACTGTACCTTCATGATACGTTCTAGGAGGATTCCTTCAAACATGTACAGCCCTGGAGAGCACATATCATGCATGTGTAATTGGATTTATGATTTATTAGGATGTTTACGCTTATTTTATCGATTATAAGAAAGAATTTGATACTATCAAACATGAAAAACTCAAAGAACTATTACATCTTACAGGACTTGACACTAAGGACATCCACGTCATAAAAAATTTATATTGGAATCAAACAACCCAAGAATGAACATATGGTAAGTGAAAACGTAACCATTTCAAGAGGGGTTAAATAGGGCTGTATTCTTTCGCCACTGCTTTTCGACCTGTTTATGAAACAAATATTTCTAGAGGCACTGGAAAAGTACAACAAGGGCATTAAGATTAATGAAGTACCAATAAGTAATTTTCGATATGCAGATGATACTGTTATACTGGCCGAGAACATCGAAGATTAGCAGATGATGCTAAATAGAGTAAATATAACTGGCAACCGATTTGGACTAAAGATTAATAGAAATAAAACTAAATTTATGGTGATCAGTAAAAAGAACATTCAACATATCGACCTGAATATTGAAGCCGAACGTATTGAAAGAGCACACTGATTTAAATATCTGGGATATACAGTAAATGATAAGTGGGACCCAGACGTAGAGATTAAGTTCCGAATTAAAATAGCAAGATCCAAATTCATCAAAATGAGAAAGCTCTTAAGCAACCGCAACCTAAGCGTTACCCTTTGATGGCCCACCACGAAATGTTACGTACTCCTAGGCTTCTTTACAAAGTAGAAGGGTGGACGTTAACAGCAGCAACTATAAAGAAGTTAGCGGTTCTAGAAATGTGGCTGTATCGACGCATACTCAGAATACCTTGGACAGACAGAGTGATCAATACAGAGGTATTAAGACGAATAGGTAAAGAGATGGAATTCTTAACAACTGTTAAAATTAGGAAAGCATCATATCTGGGCCATGTGTTCCGTAATGATAAGTACAGTCTGCTACAGGTTATCGTGGAAGGCAAGACTGAAGGCAGAAGAGATTTGGGTAGAAAATAGAAATCCTGGCTAAGAAACTTGGGAGAATGGTTTCAAATACCAGAAGCTGCGAACATAATACATGCGGCACAAAACAGAGAAACCTATCGTTTCTTCTGTCCCAAGATAGTCATTTACCGCTCGATTAAGTCTTATATGGGAGGGCATAACTACAATCTCTGTGAACTACCTTTGTCCTGTTAGAGCCTCGTCAATAACTGTAGCGAATTCTAAACTTTTACAACGTACTGACCTTGATTAATTTGCTGATCAGTCAGCGTTTTCACTGGAACTGTCTGCATCATTGGAATCTTCCGCTAAATCAATGATAATCCTACTTTCATTTTCATCATATGTGACCATTTTTGCCCTGTCATCCTGAATTAATTTTTCAGTATGGTTAACACAACTCGCCCACACTGCAGGTGTTGCCTCTGCTAATGCATCGCCCCAAACTTTTTTCACTGTTTCATCTCCATGTTTTCGTCCATGTTCTCCAATATGACGATCATAGTATTGTTTAGAAATGCCCCAGACCAACTCAATCGGATTATATTGACAGTTATATGGAGGCAATCTCAAAACCTGATGCCCATGTTCTTGGAGTAGCTCGTCTATAACATACCTGGTATTTTGTGGTTTATTCTTTCGACAAAGACTCAATAGCTCTGTCTTGCCCGAATCGTCGTCAAAAATTATTTTTTTCGCTCGTAACTATTCTTGTAAGTCCGATTTTTTCCAACTGGCATTCGGTAACTTTTCTATTAAAAAGCTATGGTATTAGGCATTATCCATAATAATTAGAGATGGTTCCTCCAACATTGGTATCAGTTTTTCAGAGACCCACCTTTTAAAAGACTTTTTATCCATAGAATCATGATAGTCTGCACTCTTCGATTTCGTAGAAAACAGTAATTCAGCATCTTTAACAAATCTTTGCCTACTTCCGAAATGTAAAACAACAAAGCGTTTACCTGTATTTTCGTGTCATTTTCTGATGCTTTTCACACGTCATCTTGCCAAGTACATTTATATGGCCCTTTTAGAAATATCCATGTTTCATCTAAAAAAAAACGAACTGAAGTGGGCTTGGACTTCTCATTTTCTTGAAATTTCTCATATAATGCCTAAAAAAATACAGTCGTTTGGGGACAATACATGGTTTCACATATAGAACTCGTCTACTATTTTCTAGTTTGTATGAAAACCCACAATTTTTCATAAGACGCCACAAACTTGTATCAGAACCGTCATAGAGATGCTTGTTTCTTAATTGTGTATTTAGAACTTTAATTGTAAAGTGCTCTCCTTTTGCTTTTATGCCATACAGTACATTTCTAATCTCTCCTTTTATAGTATCGCTGACATCATTACGTGACTCTCCTGGTGTAGTAAGAGCTGCCCCTGTCTTGTATTCACTCTTTATTCTTGTCACTGTGCGAAGATTGATTTTCAAAGCTTCCGCTACTCGTTCATGTACCGATGATAACGAAAGCAAAGGTCGGTTGTTTTCTTTTTCTTTTTTAAAATACTCCAGTAAATGAACTACACATTGTCGCATTTCTCCTGTTATCGTTTTTCCCGGCATTTTTTTTATTAAATAGAACAGTTAGTTATTCACAACAAAAAATAATAAGTAAAACTGTTCGGAACAAATTCCAACAATGACTGACTAAAATCGACTAAAACAACATAAAATATCAATGGTAATTGCTACAATTATAAACCTATTAGCCAGATCATTCAAGAACAATGCCACAAGTCATTATTGCAATGGGTATCGGAAGAGAGAGTTAATTTATAATAAACTGGAATTTTTAAGGTGTCGAGAGTATTATTTTATGTAATGGAATTCCACACAGTAGGAGCTCAAACTATTAATTAATTAAAAACTAAAAAATTCATTTTGAATCCTTTATAAAAGGTATATAATAAAATTCCCAAACGGGCTATCACAACTATATTACAAAACGTTTTCGGATTGTTAAATCCATCATCAGTGTAAACCTGAAAGTAAATAACCACTTTAATTAAAAAGAACGTTGAAGTTAAAATGTTGACTAAGGTTAAAGAACATTGTGGTTAATACTTACGAGGTATATATGCTATGAGCCACCAAAATATATGGGTCAAAACCCTTTAAATGATATAAATTTACCATACAATTTATATATAAATAAACCAGCTCATATATAAAAAAAGAAATAGACCAATTTATAGAAATTACTATTTGCATGTCGATAATTTAAGTTCCATCAACAAGACACTATTGGAATGCCAGTATATTAGCATTCAATGGCTTATCAATAATATGATTGAAAATGATCAGCCTGGACATGACAGATTATTCAAAATTAAACCTGTTCTAAGCCAAATCAAGGAACGACTACTCATGGTTCCGAAAGAAGAATTTCTAGCTATAGACGAACAGATTATACCAAAAAAAAGCTCAAAACCAGCTAAATGAGTATAACCCAAAAAACACACAAGTGGGGCATCAAAAACTTGATGGGGGATGGGGAAAACTCCGGGATTCAGCTATGACATTAATTTGTTTGCTGGTTCCCAGAGTAATATTACACCTCTAGGAGCACCAAATCTTAGTATGAGCAGCAACGTGGTTGTCAAATTAGCAGATTCGATACCAAAACATCAAAATTACCATTTTTGTTAATAATTTGTTCACCAGCATGCCTCTTATGATATATCTGACCAAAGAGGGCATTTTACCTTTGGGAACAGTAAGAGTTAATCGTGTTTCTGCAGTTGTGATGGAATTAGATGATGAACAAATACCTAGGAACTTGGATTTCAGACAATAATGATTAAACAACCGAAACAAGAGCTAGGATAGAAATAGCAAGAAATGCGTTTGTAAAAATAAAAACAATTCTCTGCAACAAAGATCTTAGATTAGAACTGAGAGTAAGAGCATTGAGATGCTACGTGTTTTCGATACTGCAAAATGGACGTGAAAGCTGGACATTGAAGCAAGAACACATAAATAAGTTACAGTCCTTTGAAATGTGGTGTTATAGGAGTATGCTTAGGACAGCATGGACACGGAAGTAATGCGAGAAATGGACAAAGAATCAAGAATCAAGAAATGGCTTGATCATTTTCCCTATTAGGATGAGAGCACGAGGCCAAGATGTAAATTTCCAGGCCGTACAGGAAAAACATATTATATAGTATGTACAAAATGCACAATACCGTTGTGTATTAATAAAGAAAGAAACTGTTATTTGCAGTTTTATACTGTGTAGTGTATAATATAGCTTCAAATTAGTTTTACTTTAATATTATATTGTTGCATGATGTTCCATATTTGGCACCAAAATTTTTTTTTGGTAACCCTTTCAGTCACAACTTTTTTTGAGCTATGGGAAAATTCTCATATTTGGTATATAAAATAAACTATTTTTGTTGATAATTTTAACATCATTTTTTTTTATATGTCATATGTCACTTGGCATATGACATGTCCATGTTGATGGACATTATGACTTAAAGCAAAATAAAATAAACCTGAAGATTTTAGAAATATATTTGAATATCATTAAAATGACGAAATAAACAATATTCTTTGTAAATAACGAATTAATCATTTTACATGAAATTTAAAAAAAACAGTTACGACCACTTACAAAACATAAGTGAACATTACATTTCACGCAAAATGTATGTGATTTTCCCTTACAGTTCTCCATTTTGTAACGTGTACTATCTTTTTTTTCATCTATTTTCGGAAAATGTCCATAGCTGTCGAACCGTAATTCAATATATGGCCTTGCTTCAGTTTTGGTTTTTTTATTATTTGGTGTACCAGTATTTTCTTGACCAGATGGTCTGCCTCTCTTTGGTGGAACCTTATGTAAAATGAGGTGTTGCCCAATACCTACTCATTCTAAATTCCCACAAATCCAGGATTTTATTGTGTTGTACGCCTATCAGTTCAGCTTGTTTTCTATATTCCAACCAGGAATTTACTGTCGCCATATCTATAGCATGTGTTATCATACGTACAGTCCATTTTCTGGATCGTCTGTAGGATCTGTAAACGCTCAATAAAAAATCTAACTTATCAACACCACCCATGTTGGAATTGTAAAGCGATATGGCTTCCGGTCTAGATACATTTATATACTCTTTTGACGTCTTATCCCATCTCTGGCACAAATCCATTTTTCCCACTGCAACAAAATTTTAAGCCACTAAAACTGGTTTATTGTCGAACCATTTTGTAATCACAATTCCATCTTCACTAACCGCTACATCAAAACTACCTCTACCATTTTTTTTTAGATCTTTATCAGATGTTAGTTTTGGTCCAAAAAATCGGTTTATTCTAATTGTTCCGACAGCCATAATAGATTTATTGTTCAACCATTGAAAAAGGTAATGAGAACTAAAGAAATTATCAAAGTACAAACCGTGATGAGTTTCTTCAATTCTCTCAACTAGCTGCATCACAGTTCCAGCTCCTTGTCCAAACTGTGCATAATTTTCTTTTATTTCCGTTACAGCACCTTGATATATGATGAAATCGTAAATGGTACCAGATTGTCCAGCCAATTTCCATAATTTGATTCCCCATTTTTTCGGTTTATTTGGGAGGTACTGCTTGACATTGATCTGTCTCTTGAATGGAACAATTTGCTCGTCAATGCAAAAATTTGTTTCGGTTTGAAGTTCCCTACAACGATTTCTAATGGAATTATATATTTCTCGGACTTTCCACATGCGATCTGTTTCGTCACCTCTTGCTGTTACATCTACTAAGTGAATGGTATTGCGCAACTTAGAGAAGCGATTGAATGTCATATTATCTTTTACAATTGAAATACCTGTAAGCTGGGACCAATACAGTCTTGCTCTTGGGAATTTTAGATTTCCCATAATAATGTAAATGCCTACAAATCGCTTTATTTCTTCTTTATCTGATGGAGAAAACCGAGTAATATTTCTTTGTACGGCATATAAGTTAGTCATTTCTGAAATCTTCTCAAACAGAGCATCAGGTATGTATTTCATAAAATATTCAATAGGAGCAGGTAATTCATCAACTTGTACTTCTTCTGGAACAAACCACTGTACTGGCCTGGTAAGATAGGTAATATTTTTTTTCCAACAAACATCTTCCTTATTTGTGAGTTTGAACTCTTTACAAAACTCTAGCAGTCTCTCCTTTGCAGTTGTTCGTTTTTCAGTGGTTTGGTTGGAATTTTCTTTGGTTTTCATGTCCTCAGACATTGGTTGTTCTGTAGTCACTTCATTGGGATATTCTAGATTTTCTAACTCACCTCTTTCTGTTGACTTCTGTTCTTGGATCAATCCGTCAAAAATAGTTTCCTTAATATCTTGGATATCGTCGCCAAATTCTGAGGAAACGTCATTTAGATCCGCAATACTGTTGGCGTCATCAGCATCTGACAAACGTAATATTTCTGAGTCATCGTCTTTCATGAGTAAATCCAGAAGTTTATCCTCAGTCAAGGGTCGTGACCATCTCTTTTCTTTACTAGTTGACGGTAAACTTTCCATTTTATGGATATCTAAAACAACACGACCTTGCTAATTTTTATATGCATAAGTATACCTAAGTCATTTTGTCCATCTACAATGGACATATAAATATACACCACTTTGTTTTGATACATAATATAAACACACTATACTAATGCTCTTTACTTACCCAAATCAGCAGGTATTTGTACGAAAAAACAAGTTTATTCAATAGAAATCGTTCCATTAACAAACAGGTGTTTTCACCACCACGACAGCGTGCTAAATGCAACCTGTTTTGCGTTTTATATAGCTTCGCAAATCGACTAACAGATGGCTATCAATGTATTCAATGCTTTTTTTATGCATGTATTCACACATGGACAAAATGATTTGGGCGATAATAACCATCGATGTTTTAAGAAAATGCTTTGAAAATCGATGTCCATCGGTGTGGACACGATGACCGAAAGGGTTAGTATAGTTTTCCTCGAATCTAGATTTTTTTCAAAATTTTCACGTAAAAATAGAATTAAAATTCTTCTCTGAGAAATTTTTTTGACAAAAAACAAAAATTCATGCGGTAAAGGGTTAAGAATCAAAGTCCAATATGATTAGGCGAATGAAGCCATAGGTTTTCCAGTCAATATCTCAACCACACACACGCATTGGCGTTAGTTGGTTTCCAGAGACTTTTTATTTGACGTTATTCCCTTAACCTTTGCTAGTTTATTCCTGTGTACAAAGTACAGCTAAGCGAAGGTTATTAATTTCAGTAGTTTTCATAATATTATTCCGTCTTAATAAAATTTTTGTCTGATTTGTTTTACTAAATAATATATGTCCGTTCCCCTTTTTGTTTTTTCTTTTAAACATGTAGACGGAATCTTGTAAAGTTCTCCCCTAAAATGACAAATAACATTTATAAAAATTTCCGTCTAACATCATAATGGTAAAAATTGCATTAAACAAATTTGATTTTGAATTTTTGTAAAGTCTGCTGCGAGGATGCTTTGTAACGCGCGCTGTGTCGTGTGAGGAATATTTTCTGTGACGATGAAAGCGATCCCGTCAGGTCGATGCCAAAAGGGCTTTTCATGAGGGGTTATGGAGTATGCACGTACGATTATCGGCAGATGAAATTGGCAGGGAAATGCAGCAAAGGGAGGGCTACGAATTCTTCAAATTGACAAGAAGTGAGGACCAGAATTCTTACGCGAACAATTTTTTAGGCTTCATATTCATATTCATATTTCTAATGTACTTCTATATTATTAACAATTTAGAAGTATGTCAACTATGCATTTGAAATTAATTTTGCAGTATGTAATATACTAAAAGTTGGTATATGTTTATATAAACTAAATATGTTTTATTATACAGGATGTCATCGTAGGTTTCCGTTTCCCAACAACATCGACAATCGGCTAAATCTTGTGAACTGTAACAGATAGAGCCTCGAAAAAAAAAAAAACTAAACAGCTAAGGGCCGGTTTCACTAACAACAAATAAATCACTGAATAGTTAATCGTGGAATAAAATTTATTAGTAGAATAAATTTTATTCCGTTTCAATAACTATTTGTAATCCACAGTTAGTTATTCGTCGAATAAGTTCAAAGTGTAATGATTTTCCACAGACTGTACTCGTTGACACCTCACTTGGCCTTCACCTCTTAGGTGCTTGGCCAATTATAGCGCATCGCACTATTTTCCACTGTAATCATATACATAACCTATAATATTTGATATTGGTTGATTAATTTGTTGAAATAATAATAATTCTCAATGCCAATGGTCAATGTCAATACATATTTGAAACGATCCTGTTCCATAAAAACGAAAAGCAATTAACAATTGATTTCACCAGGGAAGTAGGTACGATGCCACAAAAAATACCTACAGAAGAAGATGCCAGGATGCCACCAGCAGAAATCCAGGAATCCGAGAGGAAAAATTGTCAACATCAGGCGGTGCAAGGGCGGAACGTCGAGAAGAAGAACATGAAATATTAACAATTTGAAATGGCAATAAACGTTTTTATTTTTTATTACAAATGATTTCTCACATCTATGGGTCTATTTTTGTTGCTTACAGGATGCAATTGGTTACCGATCAAAATTAATAATTGATCCACTAAATTTTTTGATAACCTAAACCTAGTTTTAAAGTCCACATTATCAAATTCAGCAAAAGGGTTTCTTCTTTGCAGCTGCAAGTATGGTCTTTTCCTTCGCTGCTCATTTTCGCCATCAGAGGATGATGATGATGAAGATAATAATCTAAAATAAATATATATGTATACAAAATTAAAATTGTCTGATATAATTACGTTTACCTGCAATATATTGTTGAAAATTTCAAGTTAAGCTAATGAATTTTCTTTATTATTGACATTGAAAGTGAGGTTAGCTGTCAACTTATTCGAAGAATAAATATTTATTTGGCCGATATTGGACTAATAACTTATTTGGAGTTTAATGAAATCGTAGGCTTCCACGGCCAGAGTCAGAATTATAGTTTATTCGTCTTCCGGGTTTGGACCGTGTCATTTGTGAGTGACCCAAAAGTGGGTTCATCTCTATTTGGAGTTTATTCATAGAATAAGTCTTATTTGACGTTGGTGAAACGCAGATATGTCAGTTTTATTGGTCGAATAACTTTATTCATTGAATAGACTGCTATTTGTCGTTGGTGAAACCGGCGCTAAATCCACCAAGATAAATTTATTAAAATTCTTTATAAAAGGTATATAATTTATAACTCCTTTCGGACAATATCACAGAAAGTTTTCGAACTAAAAAGTCCATAATCATTGTTTTGTTACCTGGAATAAGTATCAACATTTAGAACCTGAGAATTATATGGTATGTGTATGATGTTTATTGTTTATGGTTCGGGGTTAAACTGTGTATGTGTGAATTTATTGAATGTAGAAACACAATAAAGAGACAATTATAATTTATTGACGAGTACTTATTGGCCAGTATATAGTAAGATAAGATGTTGGAGTGTATATTTGATTATTAGTTAAATTGTTTAAAATTCATTATATCTTATATATACAGGGTTACGCAATTGAACTTTTACCAACTTCACACCGATATATCTGGCAAATAGATAATGACAACTACGTCAAAGTTGGCCTGATAACACTTCAGTATATTGTTTATAAGCCGTCAAAAGCGTTTGCATTTAAGTTTTGTACATGTACCAAACTTAAAAAAAAAGAAGATATTTTTAAGAAACTGGAATGGAACAATAAGGGTATCAACGTCTACGGATCAATTACAGCAAAACAAAAATACTGAGCCGAGACCAGACAAATGTAACAATACAAAATCATACCATAGAAAATGTGGAACATTATGTATTTCTAGGTCATGTTATCAAACTAGGAAAACCAAATCAACATGCTGAAATTAAAAGAAGAACACAACTGGCTTGGGGCGCTTTCGGCAAACTAGCACATATCTTGGAAAACACCTCCATTCCTATAAACTTAAAGAAAAAGGTGTATAACACATGCATATACCTGTTTGTATCTACCGCTTGGAGACAGTAGCACTTACCAAAAAATCTGCCAAAAAATTAGAAACAACGCAAAGAGCAATGGAACGAATCATGCTTGGAATATCACTAAGAGACAAGATTAGAAACACCGAGATAAGGCGTAGAACGAAGATTAGGGATATTGTGGAAGAAATTGCAAAAATGAAATGGCGCTGGGCAGATCACGTAGCCCGATATAATAACAACAGGTGGACACGGAGAATTCTAGAATGGAGACCAAGGACGACAACAGGAAGCATGGGAAGACCTCAAAAAAGATGGGTAGATGACATAAGAGCAGTGGCAGGCAAACAGTGGATTAGATTGGCGCAAGATAGAGAAAGATGGAAGCAATTGGGAGAGACCTACATTCACGAGTGGATGGAAAATGGTTGACAAAGAAGAACAAACTTTATTGGCAATGGAATTTAAACGTAATATCTTATAATAATCTTACAAACTCCTTCTGATGACGGGTAGACCCAGAAACACGTGTCAGGGAGTGGTAAGAGACTCAAATTAAATCGAAATGCAACATTCTTCGTATATTTATCGTCCCTACTCGACGCAATGAGTACAAAAATTGATGGTAATTTATATGGGTAAATTGTTGGTACATAGTGGAATATTTTTATTCTCAGTACCGCTCTGAATGGCTTGTTTAAGCTTGGGTACACAGTTTACTTTAATTGCTATCGACGTATCTTCATCTTGCCTCACTAGAGGTCTCTAGTTGCATACTCTGGTAGTTATTGTCATGTAATTGCCAGAGTAATCGGTGCGTTTTGATTTGGTTTGAGTCTTCTTACAAACTCCTTCTGATGACGGGTAGACCCAGAAACACGTGTCAGGGAGTGGTAAGAGACTCAAATTAAATCGAAACGCAACATTCTTCGTATATTTATCGTCCCTACTCGACGCAATGAGTACAAAAATTGATGGTAATTTATATGGGTAAATTGTTGGTACATAGTGGAATATTTTTATTCTCAGTACCGCTCTGAATGGCTTGTTTAAGCTTGGGTACACAGTTTACTTTAATTGCTATCGACGTATCTTCATCTTGCCTCACTAGAGGTCTCTAGTTGCATACTCTGGTAGTTATTGTCATGTAATTGCCAGAGTAATCGGTGCGTTTTGATTTGGTTTGAGTCTTCTTACAAACTCCTTCTGATGACGGGTAGACCCAGAAACACGTGTCAGGGAGTGGTAAGAGACTCAAATTAAATCGAAACGCAACATTCTTCGTATATTTATCGTCCCTACTCGACGCAATGAGTACAAAAATTGATGGTAATTTATATGGGTAAATTGTTGGTACATAGTGGAATATTTTTATTCTCAGTACCGCTCTGAATGGCTTGTTTAAGCTTGGGTACACAGTTTACTTTAATTGCTATCGACGTATCTTCATCTTGCCTCACTAGAGGTCTCTAGTTGCATACTCTGGTAGTTATTGTCATGTAATTGCCAGAGTAATCGGTGCGTTTTGATTTGGTTTGAGTCTTCTTACAAACTCCTTCTGATGACGGGTAGACCCAGAAACACGTGTCAGGGAGTGGTAAGAGACTCAAATTAAATCGAAACGCAACATTCTTCGTATATTTATCGTCCCTACTCGACGCAATGAGTACAAAAATTGATGGTAATTTATATGGGTAAATTGTTGGTACATAGTGGAATATTTTTATTCTCAGTACCGCTCTGAATGGCTTGTTTAAGCTTGGGTACACAGTTTACTTTAATTGCTATCGACGTATCTTCATCTTGCCTCACTAGAGGTCTCTAGTTGCATACTCTGGTAGTTATTGTCATGTAATTGCCAGAGTAATCGGTGCGTTTTTGATTTGGTTTGAGTCTTCTTACAAACTCCTTCTGATGACGGGTAGACCCAGAAACACGTGTCAGGGAGTGGTAAGAGACTCAAATTAAATCGAAACGCAACATTCTTCGTATATTTAAACGTAATAGTGTGATTGCGTTATATTTGGCTGAAAAATCACAACCAGCTATTGTTCGTCAGCTCAAACACCTCAAAGTAAATAAAATATTTGTGTATCGCACCATAACTCATAATGATACTGATAGCATTGCGAAACGCTAGGTTGGTGGACGAAAAAAAAAGCGACTG
Organism: Diabrotica balteata; assembly: GCA_918026665.1. Classification (NCBI taxonomy): domain Eukaryota; kingdom Metazoa; phylum Arthropoda; class Insecta; order Coleoptera; family Chrysomelidae; genus Diabrotica; species Diabrotica balteata. Next base: position 20,266,472 of record OU898285.1, read on the forward strand.
AAATGGTTCGGAAAGTGAATGCACGACTTGAGCGAAATCCACGTCGTAGTGGTAATCAAATGGCCAAAGAACTGAAAATATCTTATCAAAGCATGCAACAAATATTGAAAAAGGAGCTCAAGGTTAAGCTTTACAAGTTCCAAAGAGCACATAATCTTACACCATTGCAAAAAAAAGATCGGCTTGAAAGATCAAAGGAGTTGCTACGCCTGCACGAACGTCGGGAATTTCCGAACATAGTGTTCTCTGATGAGAAAAATGGGTGCGGTAATCGCTGCATTCTCTTGCGGTTTCTTTTTGGAGAGACAAATAAAAATCGACGTTAGCCACTCTTTGGATAATACGCCGGAACTATAAATTTAGTTCAAGAGTGTCACTAAAACATCATTGTGCTTCTCAACCAGAATTTTTAGTATTCCTATAAGGAGCATGTCAGGCCCAGGGCTTTTTCCATTCTTCATTATTTTTAACGAGTGCAATATTTCTTCTTTTGTTATCTATGGACCTATTACTTCTGACGTAAGTTGTATGTGCTCCAGATCTCCTCATTCATCATTGAACAATTCGTCAATATGTACTGCACATCTTTGTACTTTCTCGTCACTTGTGTTATAATAGTCCCGTGTCTATCCAGAATTGCACGAGTGGGATTTTGTTTTTTAGTCCTGCCAGTTCTTTAACTTTCTTGTGTTGGTTAAATAGATCATATTAATTTTGAAGGTCTTCGATCTCTTTGCATTTCTCTTCAAAGTAGTTTTCTTTTGCCTACTTTATCATTTTTCCGATCTCGTGATTTATCTCTTTGTATTTATTGTTGTCTTTGTTTTTAAAATGTCTCCGTTGTTCCATCATATTAACTATCTCTTCATTCATCCATTTTTCTCTTCTCCTTGCGGAAGTCTTTATTATTTCCTAACAAGGTTACAGTAAGCAATGTTTTAGTCGATCCCAGTACTCGTCAATATTATTGGTGTTTGTGTTCAATTTGCTGCAGTTCAAATGCAGTTCATGTTAAATGCATTCTTTTACTTTTGGTTCTTTAAGTTTTCTTGTGTCTATTGTAGGGATTCTTTAATGTCTTTTAATATTTTTAAGGGTAAGTATAATCTTTATATTGTTCTGAAGCCATTTTCTTGTGGCATTATAAAGTAATTACTATTTAAATATGAATAAGCCACAATTAAAGGTTAACGTACGTTTTTTGACGTTTCTATTTCCACTTCGGAAATCGTTATCAAAATAAAATTTGTAACACCAGCAAATAAACAGTTTTAACACCACTACGGTATCTCTCATTGATTATAATGTAGTCTATCTGGTTCCTGATTACTTTCTCTGATGTGTCTGAGGACAATCGCTATGTATATAGTCGTCTATTTGGTAACTTCAAAAATGTATTTGTAATAATAAATTTCTGCTCTTGACAGAATTGTAACAGACAGTCTCCTCTTTTGTTTTGATTTTCTAGACCATAGTTTCCTATACACTTTCCACTTGATTCCTTTCCAATCTTTGCTGAGATTACCTAGGACTATCGTAATTTATCTTGTTTTCGTTATTCTAAGTGCATCTTCGATATCTTGGTAAAATAATTCCACTTCTTATTAGTCGGCATTCGCTGTTGTTGGCATGAGATGTCACTAACTTCAGTACCAATACCCTTTCTGAGATAGAGAAAGAGCATTCCGCCGCCCTATTAGATTTATTTATTTATTTATTTTCTACCTATTTAGAAAACAACCTGAGATGGGCCACCTTGCTTCCAAGGACCTTAAATAAAAAGTTAAGAGTTCAATAGCTATTATTGATTATCAATATTATTAATAAAATAAATAATGAAGAAGAAAAATTATCAAACATTCTCTACTTAGATGAAATCAATGAAAGAAAATTCAAGAAATTCTCTCTTTTAAATCTCTTTTAAAAATAAAGGTCAAAGCTTGATCAAATGATGGTTAATTTTATACTAAATGTATTATTAAAGAAACTTCTTAAAGATTGGATCAAACTTACAATTTAAGTTAATTTGAGTGTTGACACAGTTCTGAGGATTCCTTTTCATTTCTCTACTGATTTCAAGATCTAGTAAATTCATTTTTATATAATTATTATTGGGTATACTGTGTAGGATCTTGCTATCTCTATGAGGACTAAAGCCATGCTTTGAAGCATGTATATGATTCCCAAAACTAGATTTATCAATCTTAGACAGATGTTCTTTAATGCGTATATCCAAAGGTCGCATTGTTCTACCCACATAGGTCACCGGGCATTCACCACAGGATAATTTATAAATACCACTTTTTGACGATTTGTTGATTTTGTCTTTAGGGTGGGAAAAAATAGATTTGATATTTTCTTTAACTTTGAAAGAAAGTTTTAGATTAGGGATGTTTTTTAAGATTCTGGCTATATTATCTGAGGGATAACCTATGTACGATATTGATCGATAAATAACTGTCGAGTTAGAAATGTTATGGACAGTGTTGTATGCTAGTGATCTATTCCTTTTATTCCTTAATTTGTTGAGTATGTTATCAACCAAAGTAGGGGTATAACCGTTACTATAATCAAGTTGTTTAATAATTTCTAATTCTGATTTAAAATTTGAATCTGACAGAGGTAAGCTAAGTAAACGATGGATATAGCAATAAAAGGAGGCCATTTTCTGTTGAAAAGGATGATTAGAAGATCTAGGGATGGTATGGTCAGTCTGAGTTGGTTTTCTAAAGACTGAAACATTTAATTTGTTATATATTCTAGTTAATGTTAAGTCTAGAAAATTAATAGAATTGCTGGATTCTGTTTCTAAGGTGAATTTTATAGCTGGATGTAAGTTGTTAAGTGAAACTAGGATATTGTCTGCATCTGAGGAATTTCCATCTATGATAGCTAACACATCATCCACATATCTGAACCAATATAAAACTTTTTAAAAGAGTTTTGATTCAGAGAAATATTATCAAAGATATTAATCTCCAGGTTATTCAGAAATAGATCTGCTAGCAAAGGTGATAAGGCATTGTCCATTGCCAATCCTTGTGCCTGTCTATAAATAATATTGTTGAAAGAAAAGAAATCTTGTGAAAGACAAAATTTAAGTAAACCCAATATGTGAAAAATTGTATCTCTATTAATGTTGTTTTTAGTAAGTAATTTCTCAACTATGGAAATGGTTTCATCTCTAGGTACATTTGTAAACAAATTATTTACATCAAAGGAAACTAGAAAGAAGACTCTAGGTAAATTTAAAACTGACAATTTATTTGCTAAGTCTGTAGAGTTTTTGACAGAAAAAGTGGGTTGAACAGATATTGAGGATTGTAATATAGAATTGATGAATTTGGACAATGTAACAACTGGTGTGTTATAAAAACCAACCACTGGTCTCATAGGGGTGTTAGGTTTATGAGTTTTTGGTAAACCATATAGTCTTGGTATTTGCGGATTTGACAAAGGAAGGTTTTCTCTATCCTGTTATGTGATTGTAGGAAATCTTTATGTTTAGATAAGATAGCTTTAAGATTAGTAGCTAGTTTATTTAGAGGATTTCTATCTAGAATGTCAAAGTTATTATTTCTTAGGAATTCTTCTGTTTTTTGAACATAATCATGATGGTACATGATAATGAGGCAGTTACCTTTATCAGCTTTAGTAATAATAAGATTGTTACTATTCAATTTTGTAGATATTTGTCTAATCAAATGTAGTTGTTTAAAGCATTTAATTTTTATGTTATTAACATTATTATTAAATTTGATATGATCTTTTTGTAAAGAAAGGAAACAATTGCTTTTTAAGTTGGTTTTAGAAATGTAGTCTAAAGGTAAGCTTTCTATTACAGAATCTATGTCAACTAAAAAATTCTTCAAACTGTTTTGTTGTTAAATGGTATTAAGGTAGAGAATTTTAGTCCGTTAGACAAAAAATCAAATTCTTTATTAATGAATGAGCAATTTGTTAGATTAACTATGCGTTTGTGAAATCTAAATTTAACGGAACCATTCGATCTATTAGTGTTTTGAATATTATTGTTGTGATAATTTTTCTTATTTAGTAAATTGTGTAACTTATTATTTAATCTATTGAATTTGGAATGTTTAATGTATTTTAGGTTATCTAAATGAATAGATATGGAATCTCTAAAATTATCAAATGAAACCTCTCTTACAATGTTATCATATAGTATTTTAAGCTGAACATTAATCTTATCCAAATGAGCATAGTTTCATTTTAAAGGAATTTTCTTTCTATTTGAGACTTAAAGTTAAAAGTAGCAGTGAAAGGTACCTTACATTTTGCAAAAGTTGGTGTTACTTTGAATTTGATGCATTTTTGAATGAACCAGATGTCGATGTTCAGCGATTCTCTCTTCTTTGACAGTCTAAGGTATTTATCTTAAATGATAAGTATCTATAAGACACTTATCATTTAGAAGACGCATTGTCTTCTAACCAACCTACCTTCTTCCTATTCTCGAGGTCGTCCATCAGCCAATGAAAACATTGATATTCGCTATGATCGACTAGACCATTTAGTAATTCCACAGGAAAAACCAACTCGATGTTGTTTGTGCCACGATAGAGCAAAAATGAGGTGTTCAAAATGCAACATAGGCTTACATGTTTAATGTTTTATTTCATACCATACTGAAACTTAATAGTAGTTTATATGCCTGGTGTACCATATTTTGTACAGTATTTTTTTTACTAATGTTTTGTTAATTGATACAACACGTAAATTTGGAGAAAAATATTAAAAAATATTTTCATGTAGGTTTTAGGCATAGCTGGTTTAATAATAAATATATATTTAGCCCTATTCTTTTAAATTCTAAATTAATTTCAGTAGTTTTATATCCTTTATATCTATTAAGATATTAACCAATATAGATTATTTAATTACCTGTTTGCATGCATCGTTCCACCACGGTAAAGGTAAATGTTCTGAATGAAAAATTGATTTTCCAATTAATTTAGTCGCTGCATCAATGATGACTTTTTTGAAAAAGTCTAAAATTTTTCCAAGATCCATAGATGATAAAGAAATCAATGTTAAAGACAGTATCCAGTTGGCTTTATTTAAGAACCATCTAATGATGTGTGTATAGTGATTATCGTTCAACAGATTGTTAACTAATATGGAAAGTGATTATATAGATCAGATAAAGCATCCCACGATAAACTAGGTTGCAATGTTGGTTCACAAATTGACAAATCAATTGCTGAAAACCCTCCTGTTGCTGCATTATACCAGGTATTCTTGCTGTCATTAAGTAAATTTAAATGTAGGTTATTTAGAATAGTTTCTGTTTTCCTTTCCATTTGTGTGATTTTTGTGACCCCAAAATGAATTGTGTGTATTAAAATCATCTCCCAGTATTTAGAGGTGTAGGAATCTGACTTAGAAGATTAAAAATATAAAAATGTCTGCTCTACTTGGATCAGAACTAGGAGCCACGTAAAGACTGCAGTTGTTAACTTTTAGTAGACCTATTAAGCAGAGGAATATTATTTCTTAGTTTTCTTAAAAAGTATATTTTTTACTCTCACTTAAATTTTACATTTTTCGTATTGGCATTCTTGGTAGCTAATATTGGCATACTTACTCTTACCGTGACTAATTACATTTTATGTAACAATAAAACACTGAAAACTTTGTTTTCAAACTTCCACAAAATTTATTTTAAATATTATCACTACAGCTGTTTCGGCTGATTGCCTTTCTCAAGTGATCTATTTTTGGCTTGGGTTTACAAATTTATAGTCTCTAATAAAATAGGTTGAAGAGGGGAGAACTGTTTGTCTCGAGTTGGTCATTCAGAATTATATCTGTGTTTTTTAATTTGTTGATTTCCATAGATTCTACCAAAGATGGCTTAAGGCCTTTATTTTGAATGTGAAGAATTTTAAATTTGTCATTAAAAGAATGATTATAATCTAGGAGGTGAAGTGCATATGTCGAATCTGTTTTTCTATTCTTGAAAGCCCTTTTATGTTCTGCTATTCGTTTATCAAAGTTTCTACCAGTTTGACCGATGTAAGTTTTTGGGCAGTCGCCACATTGAAGTTTGTACACACCACTATTTAAGTGGGTTTTTATTTTGGCTCTTGTTATTTTTAATACATTTGCTTAGGTTGTTATTTGTTCGGAAAGCTGGTGTTATTCCTTTCTTTTTTATGTGTTTGGCAATTTTTGTTGTTATTTTGCTGTATATGTAATCGAGCAGAAGGTATTGGGTTTTTTCTCTGGTGGTGGAAATACTAATTTCAGGGCTTTCTTGTGTAGTTTTTGATTTAACATTTTATTAATTGTTTGTTCGTTTTATTCGTTGTTTACTGCTATTTGTTTAATTATATTTAAAGTCTGTCTCAAAGTTGTATTTTGACATCGGAATTTCTGTTAATCTATGTAACATACTATGATAAGCTGCCAGTTTATGTTGTGTTGGATGGGATGACGAATTGTGTATAGTCGTGTGAGTATGGGTAGGTTTATGAAATATGGAGAAGTCATGTTTGTTTTGAAGTCTGCTAATTTTTAAATCTAAAAAATTTATGGATTGATTTTGTTCTGTTTCTATTGTAAATTCAATATGACTGTGAAGTGAATTAATAATATGATAAAAATTGGTCGAGTTGCCTGTTAGTTCCTGCGAAACATACCAGTACGTCGTCTACGTATCTCCACCAATATAAAAACTGTTTGAATACGGGATGTTTTGAAATCTTTTCTCTAGATGATCCATAAAAATATCTGATAACAATGGGCTTAGAGGATTACCCATTATAAGTCCTGCACTGTTATTTGTATATATTTTATTATTAAATTCAAAGTAGTATTGGTTTATGCAAACTTCAAGAAGATGTAAAACTTCAGATGTAATTATTGGATTTGTACTATTTTGGTCTAAAAGGTTTTTTACTAGAATAAAAGTTTCTGCAGGAGGGATACTAGGAAAAAGATTTTTTACGTCAAATGAAATTAATCTGGAGTTGTTAGGTAATTGAAAATGTTGTATTTTATTAACTAGTTCTATTGTATTTTTTATGGTAAATTTAGGTGAAAATTTAGTGTGGTCTAAAATAATCTCTAACAGTTATTTTGACATTTTATATGACGGAGCTGTATAAAAAGAAACTACAGGTCTTATTGGGTGATCCGGTTTGTGTAGTTTAATGAAAGAATATAATTTAGGAGGTTGTGGGTTCAAAATATTAAGGTATTTCTGTTCTATTGGATTTACTATTGTTTTTGAATTTTCTAACGCTAGCTTAATTTGTTTTTGATATTTTTCTGTCGGATCTTTGTGTAAAGTCCTTGTGTTTTCCTAGTATCCCTCCTGCAGAAACTTTTATTCTAGTAAAAAAACCTTTTAGACCAAAATAGTACAAATCCACTAATTACATCTGAAATTTTACATCTTCTTGAAGTTTGCATAAACCAGGACTACTTTGAATTTAATAATAAAATATATACAAATAACAGTGCAGGACTTATAATGGGTAATCCTCTAAGCCCATTGTTATCAGATATTTTTATGGATCATCTAGAGACAAAGATTTCAAAACATCCCGTATTCAAACAGTTTTTATATTGGTGGAGATACGTAGACTACGTAATGGTATGTTTCACAGGAACTAACCGGCAACTCGACCAATTTTTATCATATATTAATTAACTTCTTAGTCATATTGAATTTACAATAGAAACAGAACAAAATCAATCCATAAATGTTTTAGATTTAAAAATTAGCAGACTTCAAAACAAACATGACTTCTCCATATTGCATAAACCTACCCATACTGACACGACTATACACAACTCGTCATCCCATCCAACACAACATAAACTGGCAGCTTATCATAGTATGTTACATAGATTAACAGAAATTCCGATGTCAAAATACAACTTTGAGACAGAATTAAATATAATTAAATAAATAGCAGTAAACAAGGAATACAACGAACAAACAATTAATAAAATGTTAAATCAAAAACTACACAAGAAAGCCCTGAAATTAGTATTTCCACCATTAGAGAAAAAACCCAATACCTTCTGCTCGATTACATATACAGGCAAAATAACAACAGAAATTGCCAAACACGTAAAAAAGAAAGGAATAACACCAGCTTTCCGAACAAATAACAACCTAGGCAAATATATTAAAAATAACAAGAGCTAAAATAAAAAATACTTAAATAGTGGTGTGTACAAACTTCAATGTGGCGACTGCCCAAAAACTTACATCGGTCAAACTGGTAGAAACTTTGATAAACGAATAGCAGAACATAAAAGGGCTTTCAAGAATAGAAAAACAGATTCGACATATGCACTTCACCTTCTAGATCATAATCATTCTTTTAATGACAAATTTAAAATTCTTCACATTCAAAATAAAGGCCTTAAGCTATCTTTGTTAGAATCTATGGAAATCAACAAATTAAAAAACACAGATATAATTCTAAATGAGCAACTTGAGACAAACAGTTCTCCCCTCCTCAACCTATTTCATTAGAGACTATAAATTTGTAAACCCAAGCCAAAATAGACCACTTGAGAAAGGCAATCAGCCGAAACACTGTAGTGATAATATTTAAAATACATTTTGTGGAAGTTTGAAAACACAGTTTTCAGTGTTTTATTGTTACATAAAATGAATTTCCATCAAGTAACGGTCGAATCCATCAATTAATTACATTTTACGTTATTTTTTTTTCAGGATTTTAATTTTTTCCATTGCTTGTTTGTACATATTTCTTATCTCCTGTATTTTATGTTGCTATCTCTGTTTCCTAGTCTTTTGGTATTTCTTTCATTTATTTAGCTTTATTTATTTTAATTCTGATTTTGTTGTTTTTAGTTTTAAACTTTCCAAATTCGTTGTATGCTCTGGTCGTACGATGTTTTTCACTGGAGTCGATCATTTTTAGTAGCTTTTATTATTCTTATATGGCTGTCAAACCACGCAAACCATGCAGGCTGTCGGATTTCTGACCCTTATCAATGTTACAGGTATTATTTATATTTTTTTCTACGACTTTTGTTTTATATGCAATATGTCATAAATTCTTATTATCTGAAATCTCATTGGCAACATCGGAAATGATTTGACTACGTGTCCCTTATCTTTGCCTTCGATTTTGTTTAGTTTTCCAGCTCCAGTTTTGCATTCGTTTATTACTTTAAAAACTTTTAAATGGAATGTATGTCTTTTAATTGGTTGTTTGTATAACAATATAACAAGAAGAGCACAACTTCTTTATTACAGTTTCTTTAACTATTGCTTTTATTTTTTTTACCTTATGTCATTATGTATTGACATTTCAAGTTAGGGTTTTGTTTATAATTTAAGGCAGAAAATTTCGAATTTTGCCTTTAATATTGTGGAATTGGCAGTTAAACTGCATAATTTATATAATTAATTAAAAAATTATATTTCCCTGACGTATTTTCCATTTGGTGATAGTTATTAAAAAATTTCTCCACTGAGATCTCATACACGGACCAATTATATACAAGCTATACGCCCCCGAAGAAGCTGAAGCTGTTTTCACTTGAAGATCATTTTTGTGTGGGGGATCATCCCATTCTGGGTTTGTTTTACAGTTTCTGGTGTGACTTCGCTGATTCCACTACTTTTCGTCATTCTTCTCTCTCTTTGATTGTCCTTTCTATATTTCCAATTTCTATACTTCTTAAGCCTTATTTCACTTATTGTCTTTATTTCAGTTAAGGCCTGCCTCTGGTTCTTTTACCTAGTGGTATCCATTCCGTTTTAACTACATACTAACGGTTAATTCTTGTTTTTTTTTTAATTATGTGTCCATACCAGTGCCGGATTAAGGGGGGGGGCTATGGGACTCTTAGCCCCCGGCGGTAAATTTTGAGAGGCGGTACGTCGCTCCCATCACGCTTTTGTTTTATGGGGTTGATTTTCTAAAATATCATGGTAATAATAATAAATTACGTAAGATGCCACAAATAAATAGCTTCAGAACAATATTAATAAAACTTCGTCTCGTCACCGATAAGATCCGTGCCTGCAGTAGCAGGTCGCACAAAAACACGTTTCATGTTTCCGGGAAATCCACTGCGCGTGGCGAGAGCGTGTCCGGCTCCAACACGGTATGTCGTCAATCGTTAGTCGTGTTAGCGCAGTTTTCGAGACTAGTCTCAAATTTTACTTATTTTTATTAGTAAACTGTTTTCGTGACGTTTCTAAAACATGGGAAAAGGAAGGGATGCGGAAAGGAAGGAGGTGCATTTGGAAGCGACAAAAGTTAGAAAAACAACAAAAATTAAATGCAGTCTTCAAAAAAAACCCCAAGATTCAGCTTTTTTTACCAAATCCAGGCAAGATAGTATACCAACGAACACTTCTTTTCAAGACGATCCAATTGCAACAGTTTCAGATGTTTTAGAAGGTAGGTTTATGAGACTGTTTTAGTTACTTTTTTAATAAAAAAAAATTTGCAGCAGGATCTTCATCACGTCGAGATGATTCATCCACAGCAAATTCAGACCCACTTTGTGATATCGAGTTACATCCTTAAAAGAGTTCTCCTAAACGTCAAATTCTAGTCGAAAGTGGTGTTAATCAAGTTGATTTACAAGATCCAAAATTCTGGCCAAGAAATTGTGTAGATGAAATGCTGAAAGAATTCAAAACACAGGATCTTAATTCTTTAGACTTGAATATTCAAAAAATATTTAACTTTTGAATATTCAAAAAACAGGGAAACAAAATAGGGAAACAAAACAGGTACTGCACTAAATCACTATTTTATAAGGTTCTAAAGAATGGTGAAAAAATTCGGCGTGACTGGTTAGTTTATTCCAAAAGCACAGGCTCTTTATTTTGTTTATATTGTCGACTCTTTTCAAGCAAAAATTGCACTTTTTCTGTTTTTACCGGATTTGACGACTGGAAACAGGCTAAAGAAAAATGTGACAGTTATGAAAGATCAGTCGTTCATTTAGAACATCTTAAAAATTTTATTTCAAGAAATTCATTGAGTATGAGAAAGATCGATGATTCTCTGCGGCAACAGATTGGACATGAGACCACATATTGGCGAAACATATTACAAAGAGTCGTTTGTGTCATAAAATTCTTAGCTAGTAGGGGACTACCTTTTAGAGGAACTGACGAAAAATTTGGTTCGACTAGCAATTTCAATTACCTTGGATTACTAGAGTTGTTGTGGGAATATGAACCTCTTTTAAAAGAACATAATGAAAAATATGCTTCAAACATCTGTGGTTGAGTATCTTATTTATCAAAAACAATTTGTTTTGACTTAATTGCTTTCGGACCACATATTAGAAGAAATTGTATAACAAATTCATTGTGGCAAATATTATTCAATCAGTGTTGACTCTACGTCTGATATAACACGTACAGATCAACTGACATTCATTATTAGGTATTGCTCGGACACCGGAACACCTGTCGAGAGGTTCATACATTTTTAGACAACACTGGCCACAAAGCCGAAGATATGGAAGCCAGCATTGTAAAAAATTTTGTCCAACCTGAATATAAATATCGATGACTACAGGGGACAATCGTATGACAATGCGAATAACATGTCTGGCGTTTATAGCGGTCTCCAAGCCCGAATAAAATCTAGGAATAGTTTGGCAAAATACGTACCATGTGCAGATTCCCTTAATTTGATTGTACAGCATGCAGCAGAATGCACTATGGAAAGGCAATTTGGCAAATAATCTGAAATCTAAAGGAAAAGCTTATGAAGATCTTGCCATCACTTTCTCATTTTTATTTTCTCTACCTCTTTCAGAGGATAACGTTATTTCAGACAAAGCGTCGGTATTAGTGAATATTTATTCGAATGACTAGGATACATCTCTACCAAGTGAGTGTATTTAATTAAAACATTTTATAATGTCACTACTAGGCCAAGTTGAGTATAAAAATCCAATAAATCACAGTGCTACTTTTGTGATGGAGCTTTTGCATAAAAATAATATAATTGCAACCTTCCTAAACGTAGAAATAGCACTAAGAATCTTCTTATCGTTGATGGTTACTAATGCAACTGGTGAAAGATCATTTTCCCTTTAAAACGGGGTCAAAAATTATTTGAGAAATTTGATGACGGCAGAAACATTAAATTCGTTCGCTGTTTTAAATATGAATAATGATCTGCTTACAAAATTAGATTTTAATAAAATCATTGACCTGTTTGCAAGTAGGAAGTCCAGGAAAATTTGTTTGTAAATAATTATGTTAATTTACTTTATAAGTTGTGAGTTTGTGTCTTTGTGGCTTTTTGTAATAATATTAAAATAGTTTTAATGAATTATTAACCTAAGGCAAGGCGCTCACCAACATCATCATCTTTGGCTCGACAATCCTCTGTGGATCTTGGCCTGCTCTAAGATTCGTCGCCATTCTGTTCGGTTTTTGGCAACATGTTGCCATCTTCTGATTTTTTAATATTCGTAAGTCGGTTTCTACTTTATCTAACCACCTAATTCGCGGTCGGTCTTTGCTTCTTTTTCCTACAGGTGTTCCTGTGATTAGTTTTTTAGCAATGGTATTTTCTGGCATTCGTATTATGTGTCCAGCCCATCTAAGTTGCTGTGTTTTAATGAACGTTATGACATCTGGCACATTAAAGAGCTGATACAATTCAAAATTATATTTTCTGCTCCACTGCCCTTGGTCCTTTACTAATAAGCTTATCTTAAAATTACTGCAAATATAGTTTACGTCCGCAGAAGGAAAGCGCCATCCAGAAGCACAAATTTTGGATTTTCGGTAGAGCCTTCAGCCTCCGTTAGTCGCTATTGATCTCACACACCGACGACAGAATTATTCATTCGGGATTTACAAATAACTGTTATTTTTCTATCGCCACTTTCTGTACCTCTCCCTATCAACCAAACTCGTGTTAGTGTACACCTTCCTGGCTACAGTTGTGTGAGTTTTATAGTTATTTTCAGTGCAAGACTCCGTAGCGACTAACGGTGTAGCTATTACTTGTTGCAGAACTTGCAGAACAGGTAAACATTTATCATCTTATTATTGTATTTTATCGGTAATTCTTGTGTCAATTCTTATTTATAGATGTCCTTTGAAGCCGAACAACTTTAATTCCAAGGCTTGTTGGAATTATGGACAATGGTACCTATCGATGATGAAAATTATTTTGACGATGAGGGAAGTGAAAGCGAAATCGATCAAATTGAGGAACGTGATGGTAAAAGTGAATTGGAACAAGATGTGACAGATGAGAAAGAAGAAAGTGGAAGTAATACCTTAGCGTTTATTGGAAAATATAGAGTGACTAGACCGAAAAAGCTATTCCACCGTGAAATGTTAGAACAAGACAAGAAAATTACATAGTACGTAATACAAACTAATGTTTGCACTTTTAGAACGATATCCGAAGTGGAAATTAAAACGTCAATAAACTTAATTTAACCTTTAATTGTGGCTTATTCCCATTTAAATAGTAATTGCTTTAAAATTCCACAAGAAAATAGCTTTAGAACAATATTTACAATATATTCTATACTAGTGTTTTTAATTTTGTATCTGTTTTTTTGTCAATAAAATATTTTCAAAAATATTTTTCAGTTATTCCTATACACAATATAAAATATTTGTATAAATTTTATATTAAAAACTATTTTTTTAATTGTCGGTCTCAGACACCGTCGCGACTCTTGATGCTCAGTTTTTCCTAGCGACTAAAGGTCGATTCAAACACATCAGTCCCGTCACAGTCCCGGCGCCGAACCGGTCCTGTTTGGTAACAGAACTATTAATTATCTGACAGCTGGGAAACTCTTCGTCAACTGATGAATGTGAATGTCGGCGGCATATTTCTATTAAAGAATATTTTGTATGACGGATTGTTCGGTTCGGCGCCGGGACTGTGACGAGACGTGACTGATGTGTTTGAATCGACCTTAACGGATGGTTAAGTGACACTGAAGATGGAATCTAAATCAACAGACAGTCAATTAGTAATCTTCGCTATGCTGATGATATAGTCATAATAGCTGGTAGCCAAGAAGCGCTACAACGACTAATAGATAGAATAAACACTGAAGGAGAACGACTGGGTTTGAAGAATAATATAGACAAGTCGATGGTAATGGTGTTCACTAGAACACAAAATATGCAATTAAGTATAAGAGTAAACAACAAGAACATCCAAAAAGTCCTCAAGTTCAGATATCTCGGTAGTTGCACAACTGAAGATCTAGATCTAGACATAGATATACGTAGCAGGCATGAGCAAGCCAGAACAGCCTAATATCGATACGATTTACGTTTCGATATCGCTTTGTAAAATGTTACGTTTACTCCATACTGCTATATAGTGTAGAAATCTGGAACATAAAGGCCAATGTGATAAACCGATTGGAGACCTTTGAAATGTAGGTATTTAGAAGACTACTTAAAATTACCAGGACAGATTACACAACAAATGTCGAAGTATTAAATCGAATGGGCAGAGAACGAGAATTGCTGCCAATATAGAAGGAAAACGGGGCATCGGAAGAAAGAAATACTTATGGCTTAAAAACATAAGAGATTGGACAAACTTCGATGCCAATGCACTCTTTAGAGTCACACAAAATCAAGAGGAGTATGCCAGAATTGTCGCCAACATCCACTAAATGGATAGGGCACCATAAGAAGAAGAAAAGAACTTTGAAGGTTAAATTTAGTATAAAAAACTAGATAAGGAACAAAAAAAAATTAAAATGTATGCAAAGTAAACGACATACGACCAAGATGATAATATTCTTTCTGGTATGGCCATGAAGTATACTATAAAAAGTATACCTTTGTGGTATAGTAGTACCCACAGACCAACACACATTATCCATATACCACTAGAAGGGCATTCCAAAAGGTGAAGAAATTCCGGCAATCCATTTTATTTAAAAATATGAAATTATTACTATATAGTTAGGTGATAGAACTGTATCAAAAATATTGAAACTAAAACATATTATTATTATTTTGCAAAAACGTAATACATCTATTGTAACAATGTATATTATAATATTATAATAATTAATTTAGTTTTTGTGTAATTCATTATGTATTGAATAACCAAATGTCCCTGATCTTTAAAATAAGTATAAGTATCTATTGTAAGAAGACATTACAAACAATTAAAAGGATAACTTCAGCAAGCGACAATATGTCGAAATAATTGTGTGATACAGTTCTTTCAAGATTCTATTTATGTCGTGTTGATTTACTTGGGTATCTCCATAAAAAGGCAGCGTGAGTACACAATTCTCAAGACTTTTGTGGCCTTTTACTTCATCTTTTAACAAATCAGTGGTGTAGCGCGAGGGGTTGCTATTTATGTTTTAAGGAAGACTCTTAAAAGCCAATATGTATGAGCAAAAATAGATTTGTTTTAAAAAATATTTTCATACGTACTAAAATATATCAAATAGAGTTATCGGTAGAGTGAAATGGTAGATGATAAAACAAAAATGCGGCTTTTTTATACCTTTATTAAAACCCCAAATGTCATAAGAATTTATTAGAAAAGTCATCTGATTTATGCGAAATCAATAGATAAGTGTAATTAGAAGTAGCGGTGATGATTTCTCTGTATATAACGTCTTTCTTGCGTTAGTTCAATAATATTTCAATTTAGATTTATAAATTGGATAAATTATTATTTTATAATTCGAGTTAGGCCATTTGATTTAAGTGTACAAAATATTGTACGATAGGAAAATGTCATACTATTTATTTTTAAGGGCTTTTCATTGAAGGATACGCTTAGTATGTTAGAAGATGATGAAAATTTAGTACCAAATGTAGATAGTATTACTTTGATGTCTCCAATAAATATATGTGATGTCCTAACAGACGAAGACTCGGTAATGAAGATATAATGTTGATAGATAATTTACCTGGGTCGCAATTACAAGCTTCCGCTGAAATAAATGTGCAAAATAATGACGGTGACGCATTAGTAACCGATTCTCAAGTTAATATTTCATTACCTGAGCAGGTAGAAAAAAAAACAGTTAAAGGGTCTAAGAAAAAAAATCTACCACTGGGCAAAAGAAGACATTCAGATGGAAAACTAATGTATCATTGTTAACGAACTTCCAGAAAAACATGATTCTAAGAGTATCCTTGAATGGTTTATCCTTTTTTTTTATGAAGAACTGATACACTTGATAATGTCAGAAACTAATCGATATGCTTCATAGAAGAATCGCTAATAAGAAGTTCGAGAATATGAAGTCAAAGCTTTTCTGGGAACTTTCATATTGAGTGGAAATGTCAACATTCCTCGCAGGAGAATGTTTTGGCAACGTGACAGAGATGCTAACAATCAACTTGTGACAAAATAAGCTCTTACGAGAAATAAATTTTAATTTATTATATCAAATTTTCATCTGGCAGATAACTCAGCAGGAGTTCAACCAATTCATCTTGTGAATACCGTAAAGCGGTATTCACAGAAGAAGAAGAAGACGATCCAGGTATGAAACAAAATAGACAATCTTCCTCTGTAATACTAGTAATATTTATTATTTCAAGTAGAACAACCTACGCATCTCGTACATGAGTTTAATGTAAACATGGGCGGAATAGATTGAAGTGATCAAAATATTAGTCTTTAACGCATTTCTCTTCGCGACAAAAATGGTATTTTTCATTAATCAATCAATGCATTGACATGGCTGTTGAGAATGCCTGGCAACTTCAATGTTTGCATGGAGGAAAACTGGACCAGTTATCATTCAGAAGGCACATTGCAACATCATTGTTACAACGAAATAAAAAACCTACTTCCTATTCTCGAGGTCGTCCATCAGCCAATGTAAACATTGATATTCGCTATCATCGAGTAGACCATTTAGTAATTCCACAGCAAAAACCAACTCGATGTGGTTTGTGTCACGATAGGGCAAAAATGAGGTGTTCAAAATACAACGCAAGCTTACATGTTAAATGTTTTGTTTTATACAACACTGAAACTTAATAGTAGTTTATATGCCTGGTGTGCCATGTTTTGTACAGATTTTTTTTGACTTGTTTTTCATAAATATTTTGTTTTTATGATAAATATGTTTTTGTTAACTGATATAACACGTAAATTTAGAGAAAAATATTAAAAAATATTTTCATGTAGGTTTTAGGCATATCTGGGTTAAAGTATACAGATCTCTCATTCGCTGTCGACTGTTTTATCGATGTTTTGTATACATATCAGCATCAAAGACTTATTTAAGGACTTTTGACATTAATAAATAACAGACAATATCACAAATTTGACTTCTTCTTATGGTGTCCTATCCAATTAGTGGATATTTTCGACAATTCTGGCATGCTCCTCTCGATTTTGTGTGGCTCTAAAGAGTGCATGGGCATCAAGGTTTGTCCAACCCCTTATGTTTTTAAGCCATGAGTAATAATTTCATCCGATGCCCCGTTTTCCTTCTATATTCCCATTCATAATAAGCTTTGGGAACTGGTACTTGCAATTTCAAAATATATGATCCAGATAAGCAGTTTTTCTTCTTTTTATTATTGGCAGCAATTTTCTCTACCCATTAGATTTATTACTTCGACATTTGTTGTGTAATCTGTCCAGGGAACTTTAAGTAGTCTTCTTAATACACACATTTCAAAGGCCTCCAATCGGTTCATCATATTGGCCTTCATGGTCCAGGTTTCTACACCATATAGCAATATGGAGTAAATGTAACATTTTACAAAGCGATATCGAAGCGTTAAGTTGTAGCGTTTTTTTATTTAATGTGTATATAAAAGATTTCTGTAGTACGCTCCTGTTGTTTTTACCAAACAAAACAATCGAAATAATATTTCAAGTTTTTTTTGACGAGATTTTTAAATGCGTATTAACGCTGCAAATATGTTTTTATCTCTGTGTTGCAATGTTAGGTGAAACAACAAGTTTTTTGTTGCCAAAGAGGTATTATGTTACATGAAGTCCCCCTAATATTCCAGTTAGAATAATCAATAATGCGTATATTTCTACCGATTCAAAAGTAAATATAGATGTTATTTGTCTGTGATTAGATTCAAATATCAAACCTTTTGTTACAAAGTCAGGTAGAACTCCGGTTTAAAATACGTGCTATTTTGTTAATTTGTATTATGTATATCTATTTCGACGAAGTTTTGTTGTATATAAAGGGATTATAATTTATGGTGCCTCCTGATAAAAAAAAGGTTTTATTTGTCGTTCATCGTTAGGAACGAATAACAAGAGGAAGATTGTTTGTTTTAAGTTTGTGGATGACAAGCTAGCTGTAAGACGGAAGGGAAATTTTTTGGCTTTGAATTTGTAAAATGTAACGCGGATTAAGAGTCGACGATTAGATTTGAAACGGGGCAGACATGTGACAATTGAGTCCAAGATTTGATTTGAAGAGGGGTCGAGATTTAAGTTCCAAGCAAGGCAGACGTGCTACAATGTAGAGTCCAAGATTTGATTTGAAACGGGGCAGACATGTGACAATTGAGTCCAAAATTTGATTTGAAACGGGGTCGACGATTAGATTTGAAGCAGAGCAGACGTGCTACAATGTGAGTCTAAGAACCTATTTGAAACGGTGGTAGACGCTTTTTGCGGATGTGAAATGTTGGGCCATTTTTGAATCAAAGAGGATTCAATTTTCTTTTGAAATGTCTTAGGACCGGTCAATGATAATACTATCAGATTTGAATAAATACCGGAAGCTTCTAAGAAGTATGATATAGGATGTCCCCGTAGTCGGCTTGATTCTTCCACCAAGTTCCTGTTCCAATCGTTTTGCCCTGGACTGTAGAACTAGTTCCTGATGGTTGCTGCCTTCCAGTTTTGAAAGTTTTGTCCAAGATGTAAAGCTTCCCCAGAGATGTAAAGTTTCAAAATGTTTGTATAAAAAAAAACATTAAGGTAACAATTCAATATATTAATTTTTCAAAGTAAAGACAGATATTTTTTGGCTAAAGTAATAATTGCTTTCATAACAAATTAAAAAATTGTAATATGTATGGTTATGCTGTTAATACTTTTGTTTTTTGTCATCAAAATTAAATGTGATACCTGACAGCAAGCTTTAATTTGTTTTTTTGTTATGACAACTTTAATTTGATTATTATGTAGAAACGATATTTCGTATATAAGGTTAAATTTTTTTATGTTTTCATTAACAAGGATCCTTAATTTTTGATAATCTAATTGGCCATAATATAACCTAGAAACTATTGGAATTTTTGAAACAATCTTTGATGTAAACTAAGACATGTAAGTTTTGTTTATTTTGTTTTATGATATAGTATGTTTGTTTTGTAACCCATAATTTTGATAACTGTTTGTTAGAGACAAAAATAAATGTTTAATTTGTTTCTCTGATTTATTTTGAGTTTTATTTGAAAAAGATATTTTTTTCTATATTTTTGATGTTCTATAATTATTTCCCTAGTTACAACTAGTGATTGTAATAGGTATAATTAGGCACCTCAAGTGGCGCTCTGCATTAAATTTCTTGAGGTGTTTCCGTTTATTTTTATTCTGTTTGTCCCAAGAGATTTGTATAAGTACCCCTTTATTTCTTTTTTTGTAGTTGCCTCAATCCAACCCCCAATATCTTCAACTTATCCACGACCCAGCTCTCCAACCACCAACTGAGTGCCGTACGCACTTGTTTCGATTATTTTGTTTGCCCAATCTTCTCCCCTATGTTCTTACCCTGAGGTAAGAAAAATAGTCGTTACAAAGTTAAGGCTGTTGTTGCTTAGAAAGGTTCTCATAATAGTAAATGCTGTTCTGACTTGCTCAATCCTGCTACGTATCTCTATGTCTGGATCTAAATCTTCAGTTATCCAATCTTGGGGACCTTTTGGATGTTCTTATTGTTAAATTGACTTCACCTTTCACAAACTGTTTTTTTTTTAATAACAGATACTCATATACTGTCTTCAACTCCTCCCTGGATTAATAACATACCAAAAATTAACCTATCGCTTAATAATTTTAATAAAAATGAAACCAACCAACCCAATTCTAATGCAATTTTTCCTAGAGCTGGTTAACATGAAGTCATATGACGAGATTCCCTACACAGATGCATCTAAAACTGAGACGGGTGTCAAATATCCTGTAACAACTGCAAATTTAGTGCCAAATGAAATAAAAAAATCTATTTAATAATATAACTTGTAAGTTAAAATGTAATTCTTCATATTACGGATCTGTGTAAGTTGTGTATTCTTGTTCACAAAAGAAATTTTCAGTGAAACATTAATTACTTTTTAAACTTTTTTTATACATTTCCAGTTTTATACCGTGTTCAACTTCTGGTTATATAAACTGACCTTAGTTCTCATAGATCGTGAGCTCCATTCAAACTAAAATGCCCTGTTTTATTATTTTAATCAATGAAGAATGCCGGCCTAGAAAAGTAATGCCAATATAGTGTTATTATTTCGTACACGTACTCGCTAATCTCTGACAAGATTATTTCCCTGAAAGGACCTAAATTTACAGATGTTTCAGTGAACAGCGCCTCTAATTAATTAATTAGGAATGTTTTCAGCATTTAAAAGACAAACACACTTTAATTTCAGTAATAGGATTCCAAAAACGGTTCGTCCGATGTTTAAGCGTAGTTAAAACCAATTATTGTTCATTACTTTGACAAGTATGTTTAGAAACTGCACACTTATTGGCTTTAATTTTGTCACACTAGCTGGATGTAAAATATCGGGTTTAAAAAATCACTGTAACAACAGAAAATTTAGTGTCGATGTTGTAACCATAAACTGACGTAATGCCCAAAATTGTACCACTTAACTAACGTGGTAGATCCTTTGTATATATTTGCTTCACAAACCAAACACACAGTCCCTAATTAAACAAAACAGTGGATATTTGTGCATATGGAGTCCGGTCCCGATACTGAGCAGCTGTCAAAGCTTTATATCGGTCTTGACAAATTTATAATTTCCAGCATTTAAAAATAAAAATATAATTTAATTTTTTTTTATTAACAACAGCCAAATTGGCTATTAGCGAAACAATGATAGAGAACAATAATTTATATTGTTACATTGATGTTAGTTTAGATAACATATAAAACGTTAAAATTAAGGTTAAAAAACTTTTTATGTTTGAAATATTGCACTGTAGACCTAAAATATCACTTAGTTTGTTTGGTATACTGTACGACATGCGCTTTGACGTTAATGCTGGACATTTCTCCAATATATGTTTGGTTGTCAATTTTTCATCACAATTATCACATCTTGGTTCTTGTTTTTTTCGAGAACACGTAGCTATTCGTTAGTCGCGTATGACCCAGTCGAAGTCGCGTTAATATTACCTGGTCTGTCCAACTTGTTGGTAATGTGAGCCAGGGTTTTGTCCCTCCACTAACTCCATTTGTAGAGCGACGAAACAATGTGAGAGTGCATAAGTATCGATCGCCAAACGGCACCAAAATAGTACCAAATAAAACAGCGGACATCGATCTTTGTTTTCCGACCAGAGAACCAGTTGTTTTTTTTTGGACATTGCTGCCTTGAGCAAGGTACATCGTTCCGTGTTGTTATCGGCAGCCGCTAGAAGTGTATGATTTTCGTCGGACATATTGAAATAGAATGGACTATAAAAATGTTACTTAATTACTGCTTGCAATCCCAATAAGGACGGTCAACATAAAAGTTATCAACATGTTATTAGTTAAGAATGGATTCTTCTTCCTTCTTCGGGTTCCTTCTCCTAGCGGAGGTTGGAAATCATCATCGTTATTTTAACTTTGTTGGCCGCATTTCTGAATAATTCTAATGAGCTGCAGTCGAACCACTCTCTCAAATTTCTTAGCCAGGACATTTTGCGTCGTCCTGGGTTTCTCTTCCCTTGTATCTTCCCTTGCATAATCAACCTCAGTAATACGTACTTCTCACCCCTCATTAAATGTCCCAGATATTGAATCTTTCTAATTTTAACAGTTTTTATGACTTCGCATTCTTTCTTCATTCTTTGTAACACTTCTATATTAGTTACTTTTTCAATCCACGATATTTTATGCATTCTCCTGTAGCACCACATCTCAAAGGAGTTTAATTTTTTGATTTCAGACTGCTTTATTGTCCACACTTCCATGTCATATAGTAAAGTAGAGAAGACGTAACAACGTAGCATTCTTGTGCGAATCTCTAGATTAAGGTTACGGTTGCAAAGTAATTTCTTCAATTTTATGAACGTGTTTCTTGCCATTTCTATTCTAGATCTGATCTCCTTTACTTGATCTCCATCTTCGGTTAGCCACGTTCCTAAATATTTATATGTTTTTACTCTTTCTATCGTTGTATTATTGATGATCAGGTTATTTACATTTTGTGGTTTTTTTGAGAATATCATTGATTTCGTTTTCTTGAGATTCATTTGCAGTCCGTAACTTTCACATGCATTGTATACATGTTGTATTATGTACTGTAGATCTTCCATGTCACTTGCAAATATGACAGTATCGTCGGCATATCTAATATTATTAATGCTATTTCCGTTGACATAAATACCTTCCACGATATCCAATAAAGCCTCTTGAAAAATCACTTCACTGTAGACGTTGAATAAGAGTGGTGAAAGGATACACCCTTGTCGAACTCCTCTAAGTATACTTACTTCCTCTGTCAGTTCTCCTTCGACTCTTACTCTTGCTTTCTGGTTTTGATACAGATTCGATATAATTTGTAGATCTCTACTATCAATGTTTTTAGTCTTAAGAATACTTAAAAACTTCTCATGTTGAACTCTATCAAAAGCTTTCGTGAAATCTATAAAGCAAGCATATATGTCCTGATTCATATCCAGGCATCGTTGTGTCAGAACATGGACTCCAAATAATGCTTCTCTAGTTCCTAGACCCTTTTTGAAACCCATCTGTGAATCACTTATTTCTGTTCTAATTTCATGTGGATTCTGTTATGTATGATTTTAAGGAAGGTTTTCAATGTGTGGCTCATTAACGCAATTGTTCGATAGTCATTGCAATCTTTAGCATTTGTGGTTTTTGGAATCGTCACAAAAGTTGAGAGAAGCCACTCTTTGGGTATGTGTCCCGTCTTGTATATGGAGTTAAAAAGGTCTACCAAGACATCAATATTATCTTCATTAATTATCTTCAATAGTTCAATTGGTATTTCATCGGGTCCTGGAGCTTTTCTGCCTTTTGTGTGTCTTATAGCATACATAACTTCCTCTTTCATTATTTCTGGTCCCGTGGTTTCTCCGTTAACTTCTAATAATTGTTCTACTTTTTGATCATAAAATAGTTGTTCAATGTATTCTCTCCATCTACGTAGTTTGTCTTTCGTTTCAGTTATAGTGGTACCATCTGCATTTTTTAATATCCCGATTGGTTTGATACGATTTCCTGAAATCATTTCTTTAACCTTCTTATGGGTGTTGAAAGTGTCAAACCTTTCTGCGAGAATGCGAGGCTCGCATTCCTCGATTTCTTGACATTTAATGGACATCCATGTTTCCTTAGCTTGTATTATTTTCTGTTTTATTTGTTTATTAATTTCTTGATATTTAATTTTATCTTTGTTTTTATGTGTTCTTCTTTCGTCCATCTTTTCGAGAATTTCTTGTGTCATCCATTCTTGTTTGGCAGTTTTTGTAAATGTTAAAGTTTTCCGTCCCACAGTCTCGATTGCGTTGCGTTGCGTTGTTGTTTTATTTCTTGGATACTTTGATTTATTTTGTTTTGAGTTTCTTGGTATGTATTTGGTTCTCTTAACTTATCAATGCATATTTCTGGTCTAGATCTTTTCATTAATGGTTTTCTCAATCTTACATTCATATTTGCTACTACTGGGTTGTGGTCCGAGTTTACATCTGCTCCAGGGTAAGTCTTCACTACTGTAATAGAGTTCTTGTACCTGTTCCTTATCAAAATGTAATCTATCTGATTTCTTATGATTCTATCTTTGCTGTCTCTAGGAACTTTCCACGTGTAGAGCCGGCGATTTGGTAATTTAAACATTGTATTCATAACTACTAGTTCTTCTATTTGGCACATCTGAATTAGTCTTTCACCACGCTCATTTCGCTCTCCCAATCCATACATTCTAACACAACTATCCACACTTCCTCTGCCCACTTTGGCATTAAAGTCACCCATTAGTATCAGAACTTTAAGTTTTTGGTTGTTTTCATTATTGTTTCTAATTGCTCGTAGAAGTCTTCTATTTATTGTTCCTCCTTGTCAGCTATTGGTGCATATACTTGAATAACATTCATTTTCCCTATATTGGTGTTAATTTGTAGCATTATAATGCGATTCGAAAGCGGGGTGAAACCAAGTACGGATTTATCTATTTCCTTGCTTACCATTATGGCCACACCATATCGGTTTGTTCTATCAGAATATCCACTATAATATATAGCTCCGTTTCTAGTCCGTTGTTTTCCAGACCCTGGCCATTGTACATCGCTTATTCCTAGAATTTCGATATTTAATCTTTCCATTTCTATCGCAGTATTATCTACTTTACCTGATTGTAGTAAGCTTTGCACGTTCCATGTTGCAATTCTCATATTTCCTCTTGTGGCAATTTTTAAAAGTGTTCTATTATTTACATCACAGGGATTTCGCTGGCTTACGACCTGGGAAGCCTTGTGGCTAACTAGTGATTTACTTCCCATGCCGGATCTTGGTTTCCGCGGCTCATGATCAGTAAGGTTACTGGATTATATGCTCTAAAAAATGGTTAAAATATGCATGCAACGTGCACTTAAAATGTAACCAAACATGCCTTTATTATATGCAATATGCATTTTATAAATGCATTTTAAAAAATATTTTTTAACTTTTAGGGCTTAAAATTTGGTTAGAAATGTTGGAAATATAATGTTATGCATTATTTTGTAAAAAAATTTTATAAAAGTTTGTCGTCGATTTGATTGTTATGATTTACAGGATGATTATTTGTTACCTGTATGTACCTTTGCTAAGTTGTGAATTAATTATTCAAAAAATATTACTACCCTGGTATACTCGTATTATTCTAATTACCCCATAACCGCGCAAGACTTTTCACCACAGGGGGTGGGTGTCTTTAGATGTGTCAAGATGACTTTAGTTTAGAATATTCTTTGTGAATAGATTTTGGTTTCGTAAAGAAAAAAAAATTAAATAGAGATCCCACTGAATTTAACCGTTAGGATTTTCGAGGATAAGCCTTAAAACTATAATTAGATACACTAAGAGAAACTTAAATCACGGATACAATAAGTTGAATATAGTTAAATACAATGAAATCAACCTTTAGAAAATATTACCACTATAATTTTGTAAATGTGAATTAGACTATTTAAATTTTGTCTTTTGTATTATATTTATTAACTGCAAGAATATTCCACTATATATAAAAAATAATTTTAGAAATTTTTACTAAATATTTATTACATACATCCATTTTTTATTATTACAGATGCCAGTGCCACGTAACAATTACTCTGGTCCGGTATTCGGAGTAGTAGGAGGATCCTACAGTTCTGTATCTCTCCAAGTGGCCAACCTTCTGGGACTATTTCACATACCTCAGATATCCCCGGCCTCGACAGCGAAGGCACTAAGCGACAAAACTAGATTTAAATATTTCGCCCGCACAGTTCCTCCTGACACTTTTCAGTCGAGTGCTTTAGTCGACATTGTCAAAAGTGTCAATTGGTCCTATGTATCGACGATCTATTCAGAAGGATCCTACGGGGAATATGGAATTGAAGTGTTCCACAGGGAGGCTCAAGAACGTAATGTCTGCATCGCCACTGCTGAGAAAGTGCCCAGTGCCGCAGACGACAAAGAGTTCGACAACATTATTTTAAAATTGAAAAAGAAAATAAACGCTAGGGGCGTCGTGCTTTTTACTAGAGCTGAGGATGCTAGGTAAGTTTATTTAGACAAATCTGTACTTTAAATTACCATTGTCATATATTTTTCTATATTTTGTTAATATTATTATAGACATATTTTAAAAAGAAAAAGTAACATTAAAATGTAAAAGGTGTACGAAATACAAGAAAGATTGCATAATTAAAAACAAAATATTCAGTTCAAATATATTAACACTTTGAGCGCCGTGTGTATCCAAAAGTATACACACGTGAGGGTCAAAATCGCTGCGTGTATACTTTTAGATACACATGTAAAGTTTTGGTTAGAGCGATGTGTATGGCTCCAACACATAGAGCGCAATACCTAGGTATTTCATTCAAGTAACTGACGTGGCCGGTTATGACGATTATCCAGCCACAAAGTTGACGATTTATATATGAGTTTTGGACTGACCTCACTTGTTTTTTCTTTTTTCTTAACCGATCACTGGGGGGAAATTGGTGTTATTAGTAACAGTTTCCTTTCATTGTTTGGTTTCTTATAGACAGGTCATCTCCCAAACTCATCTTACTCTTTAAATATACCGCTCCATTATTAGGGTTGGTATCTCACTTCGCTGATCTGTCATAATTTCATGACATCAAGGTGGCTGTCTCTTCACGTTTTTTGGCGCTTTTGTTCTAATCTATCGCCATTTTACCGGCGGCAGTCTAGAAGCCTGGAGTGGTAATTTCATTATACGTTACATTATTAAATTTCAATATTAATCACTTTAATAATGTTGCCTAAAGTTAAAATTAAATCATAATTATTATTATACCGTTGGAAGTGCCTCTTTGATGTTCTTAGTTCTTCAATCTTATGTTAATGTTTTTTATTACTTATACATGTATATTAGACCACATGTTCTTTCGCTGTGCTAAGTTTTAACAATTAGTGTTAATTATAGTTAGTTCAATTATTTGTTTATACATCATAATCATATTATGTCCATTTACTCAAGCTTCTTTACATTTTTAATATAAAATTTAATATAGTATGCTTTCTGATTAAGAAAGCGAAACGTCTTCAATAAATAAATGAAGTAGCCATCAACTTTGTCTTTTTTCTCCACCTTTTGACCGATAAAAAAAACCCACCACTCGTCTGAGTTATCCTTAATTTATATTGGATTGACGGTCGTACTCCTTTGGATTGGATTGGACTGACAGCCGAGATATATATATATATATATATATATATATATATATATATATATATATATATATATATATATATATTTATATATATATATATATATATATATATATATATATATAATATATATATATATATATATATATATATATATATATATATTTATATATATATATATATTTATATATATATATATATATATATATATATATATATATATATATATATATATATATATATATATATATATATACTAAGATAATATTAAATATCGAATGAAGAAAGGAAATCAAAATATTTAGAAACCTAAAGAAGGAAGAATATTTTGAAATGGTGGAAGTTGATAATTGAAACATTGTGGTCTATTTTACAAAGCGATTTCATAAAAAGAAGGATAACCAGAGGCTGATAACGGAGACATTGAGTGGCGATTAAAACCTTTATTTTGGAAAACCTATCCACTTCACCTGAGGATATTCTCTTCAGAATATTCCCTCAAGGACTAGTAACTAAATCCTTAAACTAGTTAGCAACTCTCCTGGATTTTGCCGTCACTCCAGATAGACCAGCGCCTGGTTTGACTAAATTAGACTCCCCTGGGTTTGTCCTTACAGCCAAAAACTGATGTAACCGTGCCAACAGGAATTTTCCTATGGACTTATGGGGCTGTAAAGATAAGTTGTTTGACTGTGTAATTTTTTTTTTGTTACTATCTATTTAATTGTTTAACTTTTGTTACTTCCTATTTAGTAG
The DNA here is from genome assembly GCA_918026665.1 of Diabrotica balteata. NCBI lineage: Eukaryota > Metazoa > Arthropoda > Insecta > Coleoptera > Chrysomelidae > Diabrotica > Diabrotica balteata. Next base: position 20,294,312 of record OU898285.1, read on the forward strand.
TATACCCTCTTCATATGCATATGACAAGGTGAACATTTTTTTTTTGATAATTTAATTATAAAATATTCGGGGAGGAAAAAGGGACATTTCATGTGTTATTAGGTTTTAGTTAGGATTTCAAGAGTCTGACCGAACTCACTTGTTGATTTAATATATATATTTTTTAATAGAATACATTTTTTGGATATAATACAATTTTGATTTTGGGAAGGGAAATAAATTTCATGTGGTTTTTTTTTAAACATTATATAAAGAGTATTGAAGACTCATTTTTTGGATATAATATAATAATTGTAATAGATTTATCAAGGTTGATATCTTTACAATATTGTCATTAGTATCTCATATTAGTAGAACTATTTAAAGTTAAATTACTACCTTTTGTGTTAAGACTTTGGCTATCATACGGACTATCCTTAAATTGTTACTAATATTTTAAACTTTATTTGGCCAGTGGTAGTGACTTTTCGCTTGTTGAGGGGCTATAAGGTCCCATTGTATATTTACACCATCCACTACCACTGTTATTTAGCTTTGCATTATATGTAAATTGTGTATACACATATACCTATATACATTTTTTATAAATATATTTATTGTTGCTATTTTGAGTTTTATTTCAGTTCTACTAACCAGTATATAACATAGCAAGACAAGATTAGTATTTAGTATTTTTGTATTTCAGAGTATTATCTCCAGATTCATTTGTTACTTCAAAATCTCAACTATCGTTGAGTTGGCGCCCTTCTTTTCTCTTCTTATTGTTCTCTTTCTATAAATTTATTCCCAGTGACCTTCTTCAGTTGTATCACGTTTGATATTACCAGGTCTCATTTCTTTCTTGTCTCTTTAGCTCATTATCTCTTGTTATTGTTGTTTATATCTTTAAAGCCACAATCCAGTGCATTGAAGCTAGCCCGAACACTCACTTGAGATTTAGTGTCTCTTTGGCCATTTAAATTTGTTCCTCTGAGCTTAGCCCTATTTTTAGTATTTTTTTTTCATCACTTCTCTTTCAGTTCTTCTGAAATTTGGAAGTTCTACACTTCCAAAAACCCAATACTCCCGGAGTATTGAGCGTTTCAATTGGCGTTAATTGAAACAGATCGAGCCCACAACATGAAACTCATTTTATGACAGCCAACATTGCAGTCATAAAATTATGACATAGCAACAAGGTTGAAATACCAACCCAAAATATAGGGCGGTGTATTTGAAAAGTAAGAGACCAAACAATGAAAGAAATTGGTTTTGATAACAACAATTCCTCACTTGATATATCAGTCTAGATCGAAAAACCAGGCGAAAGTCATTCAACCTCATATATAAATATAAATCGTCAACGTTGTAGCTGGATATTCAGCCACAGGTGATCAACGATAATAATTTCCACAGTCCAAGGTTCATAAACTTGGAACTGTAATTTGTAGGGGATTCTATGAATCAATTACATTATTCGTATTATAATATTTAATCATTAAACAATTCACACTAATCTGTGTATAAGAAATAATGAAAGAATGCAATGTAAGTTGCATAAGTTTATGTAAAAATATTGAAATATTTTATTTATGTTATGAATTTATTTTTATTTTAATACGTTAATTATATTGTAAATTATTTAATAAACAAATGTGTTAAATTGTACACCTTACAAGACACTTATATAGTAACTAGATGGGGTTAAGCCCAATTTCGCAAAATTAAAGCATGATATATTTGGCTCAAGTTATTTATGTCAGTTCTGTTATTTAGAGCATTCGGGTGTTTAAGAATTGAACACATTTCCAAAAACTGTCTTTTAACGAGATTGCGTTCAGTGCCAAGAATCTTAACTTCATTAAAATCCACCTTATGTTTAGTATTGATGGCGTGTTGCGCCAGAGCACAAGTGTGCTTTGATAGATTAATGTCACTACGATGTGAAGTGAGACGACCTTTTAATGATCTCCCAGTCTGACCAATATAACAAGAATCACACTCGACACAAGGTATGTGATAAATGGTGTTAACTTGTTCCAAAGTGGACAAGGGCGTTTTGGTTTTTGAAAACAAATTTCTAACTGTCTTAGCGTTCTTGACCGTAATTTTGACAGGTATGTTATTCTGTTTATACAGTTTAATGAGTTTCTCGGTAACTTGAGGAAAATAAGGTAAAGATGAGTAATGGGTGGTAGGATTCTCAAGATCAGTATCAGGCAGAACAATGCTATTAATTGCGCTATTTGATATGGTTCTAAGTTGGTCACTATTGGGTATGTCATCAAACGAGGATCCATAACTTTGTGAGTAAAGGTATTTACTAATGATAGAAGAAGGATATGAATTCTCAACTAGAATATTTCTTAATAATTTAAGGGATTCCCTTCGATTAATCGGATGTGTCAATTTATTTAATGGGCTGCTTAGAGCTTTAATAAGGTTTAATTTTTATTTCATAGGATGACAGGAATGGTAGTTAAGGAACCTATTAGAGGCCATCGATTTTCTATACCAACTTGTGGTTATATATATATATATATATATATATATATATATATATATATATATAATATATATATATATATATATATATTATATATATATATATATATGTTGTATATATATTGTTGTCACTATCGTTTTAATTTAAGTGGATTTCAATTTGAGTTAGGATCTTGGTAAAGCTTGCTAAAATCTTTTTTTAAATAAAAATTTTTGGAAAACAATACATTGTTACAAGAACCTATCACCTTAACAACTTGCAGTAAATATGTAAAGATAGTGGAACAAAATTGTATACCTTAGGTAAGAATCTTAACTTTACGAATATTATTATATGTAAATGTGAAGATTAGCAGTTATCTAGTCAGCACTTCAAGGCTCCCCAAGGGCAACACCATTAGGGCTCGAGATACGTCGACATAAATTAATTAAACCAAAGAGACACAAATATTATTAGGAACATTTGTAATAGAAATATAATATATTTATTTCATCTCTTAGTACGAGCAAATTATTTAATTTAACAAGATTAAAATATAAATTGATGTAACTACTAGTAATGTTTAACATTTTCCGAATTTAAAGGTACAGTTGAAGGGTCAGAGGGGAAAAACGGTTTTAGTCCATTTAGCAAAATGTGTCAGGAGACGAAAAGCAAAGTTTATTCTTTAAATATAAGGTTTAATTTCTAAGTTAAAAACTTCTCGCACGGTGAGGGCGAGCATTATCATCAATCAAAACAAATTGTTCGCCTATTGCACCAAAAAATGGAACAACTTTTGGTACTATGACTCTGTCTCGATATCGTGTAGCAGGCATTGTCTCATTAATTAAGACGACTAAAGGTCTATTTAGACACATCAGTCACGTCTCGTCACAGTGATTGCGGCGAACCGAACAATCCGTCATACAAAATATTCTTTAATACAAATATGTTGCCGGCATTCACACTCATCAGTTGACAAACAGTTTCCCAGTTGTCAGATAGTTGATAGTTCTGTGACCAAACAGGACCGGTTCGGCGCCGAGACTATGATGGGACTGATGTGTCTGAATCGACCTTAAGTCCGTGCGACCGTCAAAACATATGCCTCCCCACACGCAAACGGATCCACCTCTAAAAAGAGTGGTTGGGACTCTAAGATTTTTATTGTAACGCTGTCCTCTTTCCCTTCACACCAATATTCGGCCATCATTCGTATACAAACGAAATCTGGACTCGTTAGTAAAGAGACAATTCCTCCAATTTTCGAAATTCCACTGATAGTGTTCCATCGCCCAGCGATATCTGCATTCACGCTGCTCCCTAGTTAGTCGTGGATGGGTAGCGCGCCATCTAGCCCTTAAATTTTATGCATGCTCATCCAGTAGCATGCCTTAAGATACTGTTGGGTTTCTTCTTGCCGTCAGAACTACAAAACGGTCTTGCCGACGAGTTTTAGATCGTTTTCTTTCTCCTCCTTGCCTGTATGTTGCAAATCCAGTTGCTACATACAGATTTCATGCACGACTTATCACACTTTGCGACACATTTAGACTCATAGCAACTTCTTGTTGAGTTATGCCTTGTTGGATCCAACAAACTAATTGCTCGAGCTGCACTAGTAGTCTAGACGGGATCTGTTTTGGATTGGACATTTTCCATAGGAAGCTATTTTTTGCTGGAATCCCTTCAGGATGTGCCCAATATCGATCATCACGATATGCGCCAGTCGCAAACCCTGTGCTAAATTTTTTATTTAACAAAATCTGAAAACAATTGAAAATTTCTCATTTTTTTGCTCCTATTTTCGTTTTTAATTCGAAAAATATTGATCCTAGAAAAAAAATTATAGGAAGTTAAAAGTTACGTAATTCAATTTTACATAATATTTCGTTAGCTAAAAATTGAAAAGTTAATGTTTATTGTTGAAAAAAATAGCAATAATTGTAAAAAAAAGTATAAAAAAATGAAGTTAATCCTTTAAATGTTTTTGACTTTCTAAACTTGACTTACAAGCTCTATATTCCGCCTAGAAAAACTTTTTAATATGTTTAAAACGTGTGCTAAATTTTGTTAAGATCAGTTGGATAGGTTTTGCATAATAATTTTGCAATTCAGCCTACTAGAAAAAAATCGCAAATTTTCAAATTTATAGTAGGCCCTCAGATAGTTGTTATCATATTGAATAGGTTGTCGTCAAAAAATAGCCTGAAGAGCTGTAATGGCGTGCGATTTCTTTTTGTCTAATTTCTGGTCTGTAGTAAACATCTTTAGGATGCTCGTACAGATTATCTATAAGCCATTGTGCAGATCTTAGTTTTTCGAGAATAAACGACGGTTTGTTTCTTCTTCGCGTAGTACAAGAAGAGTACAGAACAGTAGAATCCTACTCTTCTGCACTCTGATCTTGATTGTCGAAATTAACCTCCACGTCATTTCTCAGCTGGCTTCCTGGTAAATGGTCTATCGTTGTGACATCCTTGTCTCCTGAATCGTAATCTGTTATATTATCATTTGCATTGACTGGAGGAAAAATAATTATACCATCAGGAGGCACTGGAATCTCATCTGTCTTAAGTTATGCAATTAATTCGTGAAATTTTATCGGTTTCCTAAAAAATAACCATTTTGTAGTCTTTATTACCTTAAAAAAAAACAAAACAAAAATAGCTGCACACAAGAAAGTAGGTAATAAAAAACTCGAAGCAATATTTCCACTATAATTACACGTAAGTAAAGCAATGACTAGCAAATCATTTGATTTTTAATTAAAAAAAACTTACCTCCAATTAGCAACATCCATGTTTAATTAAAAAATAAAACATAACAATTCTATTTCGATACGTAAACAAACTTTTAAAGCGAGCAACTGATAAAATATCTCGATCGATATCATTGTTTAAATGTTTGACAGGAAATTCCACAAGCGCCATCTATCAACGGAAAGTTTAAGTTATTAATTTAAGGAAAATATATAGTGCTATGATATTTTGTTTGTATTGTATTATGATTATGAACAATGAGTATATTTAAATAACATGTATAGGGTTTTTGTCGCGGTTCTAAAAGAATTAGTTTGTAAGCACTTATAAAATTATCTTTATTATAATTATTAGGAAACACACATATATCTAATTTAGACAATATTTAAATATAAATTTAAAACAACCTATCTTTAAAGTGAAATTCTTATTATAATAATTAAATTATACTATCAAAATTTGGTACCTTTCTGTCACTGAATGCCTAAATGAAATTGTTTTCCAAAATAAAGGTTTTCATCGCCACTCAATGTCTCCGCTAGCAGCCTCTAGTTATCCTTCGTTTTATGAAATCGCTTTCCCAAATAAACCACAATGTTTCAATTAGCAGCTTCCATTATTTCAAAATATTTTTCTTCTTATTGACATTTATAAATGGGTAAAATATTCTTCCTTCTTTACTTGATTAACTTTTAACTATTAATAATTATTTAAAATTTAACAAAAAACCTGACTTTTTCCAAAAATGAATTGTTACAGTTTGACTTCTCAATACTTAATCTTCTTTCTAATAATCTTTTTTTTTCTTCCAATCTCCAATCTCATCTACGCTCAAAATGACAGCGTATTTATAGATATTTTCAATGTTCACGAATATTCTCGAAAGAAAAGAGGTTAGATTCTTCTATTTTGTAGATATTTAAATTTTCGCGAAAATTCTCACACGAAAAGAGGTTAAATTCTTTCTATTGACGTCTTATTTTAAACTTCTAGATAGTTCATTACTTTTTGTTTAGAATTTTATGGAAATTTAGGCTTTGCAGATCAGAGTTTAAACTTACTTCTTAAGGATGCCCTCATATAAATACTTTTTATAATATTCTCTAGTATATAACTTATAAATTATTTCTTTAATCGCTATTTAAGTTCATTTTAGGATTCTAAACATTTTGATTATCTTCCTTTCTCCGATATTTAATATTATCTCAATAGATTACCTTTTAAAAGGACAGTAGCAGTATGTGGGTTAAATAGAAAATTAACCAATTAATTCATTGATACTTTTGCTCTGTGCGTAACTACCAATTTTATGATAAATTTTATTTCTAACTGTTATCTTTATGATACAATGCTGAATTTGATTTGTTTTTAAAATAATTAAGTTTTTTGTGTCAGTTGGTATTTACAAAATATAAAATCCTTCAAAAGACCTGTAGTCTATTTTAAATTTTACGAAAATAGACATATCTACCTTAGCTTTTATGTTTTATTTTACTAAAATAAAAAGTCAAAAGTTAAAAGTAACAACAAAGAAAACTGAAAGAACTTTTTGTACCTTCTTGGCAAAAAACTTCAACAATCTTCGATAACCCCATAATGTATTTCCGGAGAAGTAGAACGAAAACTTTATAGATGGCTTTAAGGAAGGATAACAAACCATAAAATATGTTGTTTATATACACTTTTGAGATCTTTTTTCTTGGGAATTATAACTACAAATCTTTCGAGAATTATTTGTAAATTTATTTGATTGTTTTTATGGGATCTACAAGAAAACTTCTCAACCTAAGTCGTAAAGAAACGAGTTGTTTGTTTAAAGAATTTGGTTATTTCTCTATGTAATAGGCTTTCAACAAACTATCAATAAAAAATAAAAGCCGTTCTTGACTCTTGATACGGGAAAATGGATGTCTGATAAATTTCACGAATCGTTTCTCTCACAACGTTAAATAACATAATGTGATCTGAATTACTGAAGGCATTAAAACTTAAAAATTTTAAAATAACTTAAAAATTAAAGAACATGTTACAAAATTTAAAAAGTAAAAAATAAGACGACATGTTTGACAAAAAACAGTCGTCTTCGCAGGTTTGAATTCAGTCACATCTCACGAACAGAAAGAGGTAGTAGGAGGAACTATTGTTGTTTAAATAGTTCGATGTAACTACAAAAAACAAACTTTCAAACTGATGTCTAACAAAATACCGTTTGTGATTTTAAGTACTACCAACCATGTTACCAACTTTAAATTGAGAGGGAAATTTAAAAAAAGTTCATTATGTCAAACAATAAAAAGAAAATAGTATTTAGTAAGTAGGTTTAGAAAAAACAAACAACCAAAAACAAAATGAATATCTGAACAATAACTGAAGTTAATCATGATAATTATAGCAATTAATAATGGAATTTAAGAAACAAGACATGAAACACTCTGAGATGCAGAAGACCTTAGTCAAAAGTCAAAATAAAATTGTAAATTTTGCTAAGATTCTGGATCTCAGATCTTTTATTCAGATTGTTGTTACCACTCCTGCTGATATGTACCATTTCTAAGAATGTTCTCTTAAATTTATTTTTCTCTCTGGCTAATATTTTTACATTGTTGAAATCTATCTTATGGTCTAGATCGATAGTGTGTTCTGCCAAAGCACAAGTGGATTTATTTAGTCTACAGTCACTCTTATGAGAAATGATACGACTAGACAGATCTTGTTAGCTATTTTGATGTTCTTAAATTCTTTGAAAATTTTAGTAAGTTCTACGGTTAGTTTTGGAATATACGGAAGGGCATAAAAATACACACTTGTTTGAGAAGAATTGTTTTGTGCTGAGGGCACTGATTGAGAATTAGTGAGAATGTTATTTCTGTTAACAAATGGAACATTAAAAATTAATTTATTAATCAGTCTTAGAGGATATGAATTTTCAACAAAAATATTCCGTAAGAGGTTAAGATCATGTTGGAGATAATCTGGATGTGATAATCTTTTGACACGTTCTTTCATTGCTAGGACTAGGTTGGTTTTCATTCTAGGAGGATGGTGGGAACGGTAGCTTATGAATCTATTGCTAGATATAGGTTTTCTATACCATTGTGTTTTCACAACATTATCCTCACATCTATGCAAACGCATGTCAAGGAAGGGCAAAGATCCCTCCCGCTCTTCCTCGCATGTGAATTGCAAGTGTGGGTTTTGTTGGTTGAAAACATTTAACGTAAATTGTATAGAGTCTGCTGGTAGTGCCAAGATTAAGTCATCCACGTATCTCTTTATAAAAGGTATTTTAAAATTGATTTGTTGCAAACAATCTTTAATCAAGTCGTCTAAGACATAATTACAAAGAATTGGTGAAATGGTGGAACCCATTGGAGTACCAAAGACTTGTTTGTAGTAACAGTCATTAAAAATAAAAACATTAGAGTCAAAAACAAAAGAAATGAGTTTTTTGATATTAGATAAGTTAAGAGTTGTGTGCAGTGATATGTCGTCCCAGTGTTTCTCAACACTAACCAAAATTGTGTGTAAAGGTAAATTAGTAAACAAAGACACTACATCAAAACTAATCTACCTATCATACTCTATCTTACATATTAATTATAAGCTCGTTAGTTTTGATGTAGTGTCTTTGTTTACTAAATTTACAATTTTATTGTAAATTTAGTAAAATTTACAATTTTATTTTGACTTTTGACTAAGGTCTTCTGCATCTCAGAGTGTTTCATGTCTTGTTTCTTAAATTCCATTATTAATTGCTATAATTATCATGATTAACTTCAGTTATTATTCAGATGTTCATTTTGTTTTTGGTTGTTTGTTTTTTCTAAACCTACTTACTAAATACTATTTTCTTTTTATTGTTTGACATAATGAACTTTTTTTTAATTTCCCTCTCAATTTAAAGTTGGTAACATCGTTGGTAGTACTTAAAATCACAAACGGTATTTTGTTAGACATCAGTTTGAAAGTTTGTTTTTTGTAGTTACATCGAACTATTTAAACAACAATAGTTCCTCCTACTACCTCTTTCTGTTCGTGAGATGTGACTGAATTCAAACCTGCGAAGACTACTGTTTTTTGTCAAACATATCGTCTTATTTTTTACTTTTTAAATTTTGTAACATGTTCTTTAATTTTTAAGTTATTTTAAAATTTTTAAGTTTTAATGCCTTCAGTAATTCAGATCACATTATGTTATTTAACGTTGTGTTTTATATGCTATGAATCTTACTTTCTGGTAAGTTTTTATAACTTTTATGTTACGTCAGCCTAAATTTATAACACAGTAATTTTCATTGTAGACCTTGATAAAGGTGGCAAACAACCACCGAAAGCTCGGATTTCAGAATAAAGCTCTATTTTTTATTGACTACCACACCCAAAAAGAAAAAAGTATTTACATATTTTTTCCAAACTAGTCAAAAAAAAATTTTTTTGACTACTTTATATATATATATATATATATATATATATATATATATATATATATATATGTATATATATATATATTGCTAAGATCTGCTTTTCCTTACTTTTATATTATTGTTTTTATTTATTTAATTACTTTAATTAATTAATTAATTAATTATCTAAGTGTCGCAAATCATATATATAAAAAAAAAACAATTTCAGGGTGTCATGTTATATAAAAAAAAAATAAATCAGCTTAGTTTATACTTATATTTTCTCGTGGCTTCCAGTATCTCTCAATTGTTCCTTTTTGGGATGAAATAGAAAATGGAAATAAATAGAAATAACATAAATAGACAAATACAAAAATATCTTTTATTATCAAAAGAAATAATCTGACAATTTATCACATAAATTCCATGGACTTAACGGTCCCAATGGAAATTGTACCAAATAAATAATTTTAATTTACCAAATATTTCTCGGTTTGTTTTTTATAATATTGATAAAACCACATAAACAAGAAATTTGTATATTCGTAAATTAATTACGCTTCCTATGAAAATTTTGAAATATTGGAATCTTTGTTCATATTATGGTTTTGTACAAAAAAATTCTGAATATATACAAAGAAACTTTTTAAACTTTAGTTATCAATATTAATAATTTTCTGTGACGTTAAAAAAAAACTTTTCTAAAATTTTTGGGATTTTACAATAGCGATAATTTTTGTTCCTTTGATGGTATAAAGTATTTTATTTGAAAGATTCAAAAAAAAGATTGTCACAAAAATTATTGACTGACCTTTTAATTCACACACGACGACGTCTCATTTCGAACAAAAAAGCTCCCCCTTGTTAATTATGCCAATCAAAGCCTTTTCCTTTCTAAGTATCAACCTATCAGCATACCAGCAGCTCTTTCTCAAAAACACGAGCAGGCCTCTTTTACCAGTACTCGTTCAAAAAACTCCAAAATTCTCTCCTCTCTTTCATATACTAACAATCTCCTGAGACCCAAGTAATATTATTTTTACTTGGTATCGCAAATATTTTTAATAGCTATAGTTCTTGTGACTTACTCACTTGTACTTTATAGAATCCAGGAGGTATTTGACTTCTCAACTTTGATCTGTCTCTCGTTCCACCTTTCAGCCACACACTTTTAACTATTAACACTACTGGCAATTAATCATCCCATTAACATACCTTTTAGTTTTCAAGAACCAAACGATGCCATTTTTTCGACAAAAAAGCTTCAGGCTGTGACGGTATTCCCACTATCTTTAAAAAAAAAACTTTACCAACATACATACGAGAAAATACTCCAACTGCTCAACAACATTTGGTCTTCCCAAAAATTTCTGTCACTATGGAAACATTCCCTAAAGATTCCTATCAAAAAAGGCGATCAATCCCTAGACACGCTAAACTCATACAGACCAATTTCTGTCACTAAACATTATGTAAACTTCTACAAAAAATGGCTAATAAAAGATTACTTTAGTACCTTGAACAAAATTAAATCCTCGGTCAATTTCAATTTGGCTTCAGATCAAATCGATGCACCATGGACAATCTTGTACTTCTGCAATCAACAATTATTCCGACTATGCTATCTAACAAAAATGAAGTCATTGCAATCTCCCTTGATATCTAAAGCGCTTTTGACTCTATACCGATTTCTGTGATACTAAACAAACTAAACCAAAACTAGCTATCCGGTAATATATATTCGTTTATAAAAAATTTTCTCACATAGCGAGCCGTTAAAGTAATTACTAATTGCAAAACCTCACAACACACAACGACAAACGGTGTCCCACAAAGGTCTGTCTTAAGCACTTTTTTTCCTTATTATTACCAATTTTAGTTCATTCATACGCGACCGTGTACAATACGGAATATATGCCGACAATATAATATTATTCTGTAATGGAAAGGTCACATCCAGCACAAATACTTTAAAAACATGCTAAGTAAAATAAACAACTGGCCCAGTCAATCCGGCCCTAACTTCTCCCAATCAAAATTCAAAGTTATTCATTTTACCAGAAGACAAAACACGCAATCTCTAACGATAACTTCTCTGAATGGAAATTTTTTTCAAAATACTTCCCTTCGACTCTGTTTAGGACCATTTCGATCCAGTCCGGTGGAAAGCATTTATATAGAATGTTTCGAACCTTCGCTTCATCTAAGAAGACAACAAGTTCTACTGCTCTGTTTCGTTAGAGTTTCAGTAAATCTCACAAATACCACAAAAAACCTTATCTGTAATAGACAATTACCAGTTCCTAGTTATCCTAGAATGGTACCGTCCACTATACAGATGTTAATTCCTTATTTAGATATCAATCTGTTGTCGACGCGCCCTTTGACAGTCCCTCAAACTCCTCCATGGATATGTAAACTTCCAAATCTCAATATCGAGTTATCCAAATATAATAAGAATGAAATATCACCTGCCATTATCAAACAAAGATTCTATGAAATTCTACATCAATGCAACTTTGGTAGATCCTTTACTCAGAAGCATCTTAGATTGAAGAAGGTGTTGGCTGTGTTTTTATAACTAATGGAATAACAGTAACAATATTGTGGGTTCCATCACACATTGGAATTCCAGGTAACGAAAAAGCTGATCAAGAAGCAAAGCAAGCATGTTCTCTTAACGTAACAACAGACATTCAAATGTCATTAGATCTAAAAAAAACAATCAACCATAAAATAATGGACCCCTGGAAGAAGAAGAAAGGACAAATCTATCATTCGAAGGCTCAAAATAGGGCACACACGCCTTACACATGGACATAATGGACTAATGAATTCCAGTAATCAGATTTTGTGCCAGTACTGCAACACCACAACTTCCGTAACATATATACTTCTTGACTGTCAACACTACCTACAGTTTATTTTTATAAACGAGAGAGTAATTAGCATAATTTTAACTGGTACCTCCGACCACGTCATGGGCGTGCTAAAGATTAATTGAAAAATTACTTTGAATCATTGTAAAAAATAAATGAATTATTTCAGTGTTATAAAGTTAGTGTTATGTGTATGTAAACAAAAGTGACCTCTTTTATCACACACTATATTAGAACTGACTGGCCTACATTAAAAAGGGTTTTAAAAATTTTTTTTTAATTTTTAAAAATTACAAAAGAGAAAAAGAGTTTTTAAAACCGTCTAAGGTATGTTAAATAGATGAATAAAAATATTAATATAAAACTTACAGCTACTTGTTACAAATCCAAATCAGATTCAGAAGATGAACTTTCAAAACCAAGATTTATGATAACTGGCTCGATCATTTTATCAGTAATATTGTCCAGCTTCTACATTTTTTCCTCTTCTTTAATAGTGTGATTTACTGCCTCTTCCCAGTTTTCAGGTTTTACATTATTTACGGCCTCCAAAAACAACTGTTTAACATCATGAATTTTAAAAGTGGTATTTTTTCTTGAAACTTCACTCTTTATCTGTGCCCATACCAGTTCAATCGTTTTTAATTCACAATGATATGGTGGGGATCTAAGTACTATCATTCCACGATTTTTGGCAATTTCATCAATTTCGTATTTTTTAAATTTTTCTTTATGAAGGGCACACAACGAATAAAGTTCCTTTCTTATAGATCCGGGATGGTACGTAATATTTTTTGAACTCAGCCAATTCTGCAAGTCTTTTTTTAACCACTTGGTTGTGGGCAGTCCTTCTATAAGTCTGGAGTGATAACTTGCATTATCCATTACTATTACACAGTTCTTAGGAAGAAAATCTATCATTTGTTCGAACCATTCTTGAAAGACATCAGCGTTCATGTCTTCATGGTAGTCACCGGTACGAGTTTATTCAAAAGTTAATAAACCACCTTCAACAAAACCGTCTGAACTGCCAATGTGTACTATTATCAGCCTGCGTCCCTTTCCTGATGGTGGGTTTAAACCATTAGATAAGTTATTTACAAAAGCGTGCCTTTGACTTGTAACAGTTTCATCCTGCCAAAATTTATTTGGTGTATGACCCTCGTTGATCCATGTTTCATCAAGATAAAATATTTTTCTTTTTTGGTTTCTCATTTCCTTATGGTTCTTAGAAAATGTCTTCTCCATATGACAATATCGCTTCTTTCTAATAAAATAGACTTTCTGGGATTCTTTTTCCAGCGGAAGCCTATTTCTTTTAAAAGTTTCCATAACGTACTTCGACTCATTTCTGGGTAATCCTTATCATCTCGAACTGAGACAAGAACTATATCCAATGTTGGAAATTCTTGTCTAAAGAAGAATTCATGCACTTTCCGTCGAAGTCCTTCTTTAAAATGATATTCTATTTGAAATTTTGGTTTCCCTGGAGCATTACGTGGCATTTGAAAACTACCACATTTTTCTTCTTTAATAACTCTGTAAATCGTAGATTTCCCAACACCAAGTGTACTGCTAACTAACTCAACGGTCTCATCAACACTTTCACATAAACGTTTGTCTGTAAATGATTTAAAACAATTAAATATTAATGTTTTTTCATTAACTGTTAAAGAACCAATTTTTCGGCGTTTACACGGCACTTCCAAATTTTCCATAACACTAGTATACACAATAAACTGCACCTTGCAACTGAAGTACCTACTTTTAGTGAACTGTTAAGAATTTTGAATACTCCACTTGGACTTTCCTACAAAATGGAAAAACCCACTATCACATTTTCTGTGGAATAAGTTTACACGGTAATTATCTAGTCAATTACTGTCGTAGATTCCTGGAATTAAAGAATTAAATGTTTGATTGTTGAAACCCTTACTTCGTGGAATGCACTCATTTCAGATAAAATAAAACGTTTTATTTTATCTAAAGAATTAAGCTTTATTTTGCAAATAGGTAGGTACTTATTAAACTTTTATTGGTTATATATAACCAATAAAATAAACATCTTACATTTCTTGCAAATTCATTAGTACCTGTTAACCTCCATCACTCCGACACTGGCAACCTTATTTAGCGATTAGTAACCCTCACAACTATTGTATTCTATCCTGCTCCAACCTTTATACCTGGTGGTCATACTCAATTTAAAATTGTTTTCCTATATACTTCTGTAAACTTGTTGACAAATATCTTTTTTTCACTGAGTCACCCGTATCAACAGTTTAGGGATTTGCATACATAATTTATTGTTTTATTACTCTCTCATACATAAAAATACACTATAGCGACCAGAAGAAAGTACAATCTTGGTAACAACCTAAAAGACATACTTATCTCAAAAAGCAGCAACTATGAAATTGTATTAAACTTTTTAAGAAACACAAAGTTACATATGTTAATTTAAAACAAAATGTGTTATAAAAATGTTTTATAACTTATTTGTACCCAATGTAAAGTACTAACCATATAAACGTGAATGTAAATTGTACCTGTGTCAATGTCTATTAGCTGTCAAGACATATATTTTCCAAATAAAAAATAATAAAGAAAAGTTGACGTAAACTGACAAGTATGTCTGAATTATTTATAGGCAATAACTGTATAGCTAACTCTGTCCTTCAGAGCCCATACTAACAATAATTTTGGATCAGTGGATATAAATATTATTTTTGACTAATTTCTGTAATTAGTGTACTAATTTGTATACAATTTTCATTTTCCCCCTTTATCTCATTCGCTCGTGCCTCAGAAAGTTTTATCTCTGTATCTGTCTGTTCTATTTTCAAATATATTGGTTTAGAAATACCCTTACAGTTAGCAATTTATCATTAAGAAGAATTTCTTTTAATTTTAAACTTAAAAAACCATTTTGAAACTATACCTGTACCCTACTTCGATAAACTAATCCAATTTGTCAATAAAGTTTCAATGGAATTCTGCTCTCCCAATTTAGAGACGAAAACTGCTATTCTCCGTGACAAAGTATTTTATCAGTAATGGGTGAAACCAGGAGAAGTTGAGCCAATGAATACAAGAAAAAACAATTTACTTTTTTATCCAGGGTTCATTTGATTTAAGGCGTTTTTTCAAACTTGTTTTTGATGGTACAAGGAATACAATGAACTTCTTGGTTTAACTTAGCACATTATCTCACATTCTATATTTTTTGTTTTTTAATATGTTATTTTATTATACATTACATAAATATATATTTATATATACATTTATATATATATATATATATATATATATATATATATATATATATATATATATATTTAAATTTATAGTTTGAAGGTTGATAAGGGCTACATTTTAAAATTATTTTGAAATATACAGGGCGTCCTGCGTATCTGTATTTCTTTCTTTCTTTCTCCCCTTCCTTTTACCCTATCAGGGTGTCGGATTTGGGCTAGCTATTTTAATTTCCATTTACCCACCTCTTCCATTCTTTTCTGTTTCCTGCCATTATTTTCAATTCCTCGAGTGATTTTTGTTTAATTTTTTCCGCCTCTACTACTTGTTGTATCCATTTTTTTCTTGTTCTGCCTCTTTTTCTTTTTCCGATGTTCTTTGCTTCATAATTCCGATGTGTCTTAATTTCTTTTCTAGGATGCTTTCATATATTATGGAGACGATACTAAGTAGATTAATTCCTCTATAATTTTCACAAGAACTTGGGTCTCCTTTCTTAAAGATTGGTAGTATTATGCCAATTCTCCAATCTTCGGGGACTGTACATCGGTTCCAAGCCATGTTCATAATTTTGGTTAAAAATTCAACTCCTTTCGGTCCCATTGTTTTTAACATTTCTGCAGTGATTTTGTCATGACCAGCCGATTTACCTCTCTTTGTGTTGTTAATTGCTTCTTTAACTTCTTCTATTTTAATATAATTTTCTTGCCCATGTTCTCCTTCTACTTCTATCATTACAGTTTCCTCTTTCGGCTGTCTTGGTGTTGGGAGTTCGCTGAAGTATTGTCTCCATCTTTCCATAATCTCATTTGGTCTGGTAATCAGTGCGCCGTCTTTACTTTTCACCTGTTTCATCGTTGTTTCTTTACCTTTTCTTAGCGTCTTTAGTGCCTTGTAAAACAATTTTTGGTTACCCCGGCTATCTGCCTCCATCTTCATTCCAAACTCATCCCAGGCTTCCTTCTTCTTCTTCAGCACCATTTCTTTCACCACCTTTCTTTGTCGTTTATATTCTTCGTAACTACTTTCTGTTCTCTTGTTTAAATATATTTTCCATTTCTGTTTTTTATATTTTATTTGGGCTTTTAATTCATCGTCCCACCATCGTGTTTGCTTCTTATTTCTGTTTACATGGTTTATTCCACACGTTTCTTTTGCTGTCGTCACGATGGTTTCTTTAAATTGTTTCCAAGTTTCCTGTAAGTTGTCAGTACTATGTGCATTAGTTAATTTGGCTAGTTTTTCTTCTATTTTACTTTTGAACATGGCCGCGACTTTTTGATCATTTAGTTTATAGTTTTGGATATTCTCGTTCACTTTATTATTTTTTGTTTTTTGTTGGGTGGTTTTAGGGGTTCCTTGGGGTAATCTTATCTTTGCCATTACCAGATAGTGGTCACTATAGATTTCCGGGCCTCTTTTAACTCTGACATCAGTGACCTCTTTCCTAAATTCTCTATTAATGAGAACATAATCTAGAATTGATTTTTCATTTCTGCTTCTGACTTCTCTCGTAAACTTGTGTATATCTTTGTGTTCAAAAAATGTGTTGGTGATAATCAAATTATTCTCCATGCAAAAGTCTATCATCCTTCTTCCATTATCGTTTCTTGTATCTTCCCCCTGCATACCCATAATATCTATGTTATCATCGTCTCTTTTACCAACTCTGCTATTCATATCGCCTAGAATGACTATTCTACCTTTCACATTTTCTATGGCATCATTGAGCTCTTCCCAATATTCTTCTTTAACTTTCAATGGTTCGTCATCATTCGGGCCATATGTGACTAATACAGTTGTTATTTCTGATTTATTTAATGTTATCTCTATCTTTAAATTTCTTTGTGATATACATTTCCAATTTTTAACATATGACATATAACTTGCTCTCATTAGGCATCCTACACCTTCTGCCGCTCTACTATCGATACTGACTCCGCTGTACAAAAATACATGTTCTTTATCCAATTCATCCATTCCTTGACCTTTCTTTTTAGTTTCCGTGATCGCCAAAAAATCTAATTGTGCTTTGTCAAATTCATCTATTAATTCTCTCTCTTTTCCATTAAGGCTTCTGACGTTCCACGTAGCCATTTTTATGTACTTTTGTAGTCTGTTTACCCCTTGATCTTGTATTATATTTTCTTTTTTGTCCAATTCAATTATATCGTTAGACCTTATTCTCGCCTTGTTTGGTATTCCATGTTGATCAGTTCTATTTGGCCGATGGTCTGCTATTTCTTCCTGGCTTTGTTGAGAGCCTTCATCTCCCTGTTCCACGTCCATACTTCTCCATTTATTATAAGTTTTTGAAACCCCATTTGGACTGTATTCCCTTTACTCTTTTCTTCCTTAGCTTTAGCTCTAATTTCTTTTTGAATAATTCTCTGCTGTTCGCTCATATCATCATTTATATATACTTTGTGTTCCCTAATATTTCTTAGTTTGGCTTTATTGTTCATAAGTGTGTATTTTTGGTTACTATCTTTTAGTTCTAATAAACAGGTATTTTCTCCTATTTTAATCGCCCTTTCTATTTCAATCTCAATGTTCAGGTGCGTATTTATAAATCTTTGCATATTGCTCTTCACTGTTTCTACGTTATTTGTTTCTATTGGTAGTCCCTGAATTACTACATTATTTCTTCTTTTTTCGTTCTCAAGTCTTTCAATTCTGTCCATTGCTTGTATAAGATCTTTCTTGATCTCTTGATTTTCTTTTCTGATTTGCGTATTTTCCTTTTTCAAATCTTGAATTTCTGTTAGACATTTTTTTTGTTCTTGTTTTATTTCCTTCATTTCTGCTTCTATAAATCGTTGCAAGCCTTGGATCATATCCATTATTTTTCCTGAGTTATCTTCTTTTTTCTCTTTCATGTCTGGAGATCTTTTAGTTTTTACGCACTTTCCAAAACCAAATGTTTGTGAGCCTTTCCTTCTTTTGCCCTCATCCGTGGTGTACTCGTCTTCACTATCCATTGCTATCTAATTGTGCTCGTGATATTAGCTATTCAGTTCAACTATCCAATCGTGTAAAAAGTAGACCCCGGTCAACCCGTCGTAAGTCTTGCTTTTATCGATCGGTTTTATATTAAGCTGTGGTTTTCTTCACAATAAAATGTATAATTCTGTTCTCTTTAAATTCTTTACTATTTTTGCATTACGGCAACACCGCTTTTCTACCGGTCAGAATCCCGTGGTCGAATTAGTTCTTTTGCTCTTATCGCTAAATTAAACAACAGAAACTGGTCGTATCGGAATAACTGATTTTGCTTATTATTGTTTGTAATTAGCTACTTACTATCGGTTTATTCACACTGCGATACGCGTTGTAACTTTACACACACTTATTGCTGCTTTGGCACAATTATTTCACTCTGCACCTCTCGATTTTCGGGTTTAATGCAGGAGCAAGCCAATTGCACTTCATACGCTTGACCACAGCGTTGCCAAGTCTCCATTCGTAAGTTGTTACTATTTCCAATTCTGAGTTTTTACAATTTATCTTTATTTGATTATCTTCCTGATCGTTTATCTCCATTTTTAGTTCTTATATTAGTTCTACCTATATATCCATTAGTTTCTGCATTTTATTTTCGAAATCTGCTATTAGTACTATGTCGTCTGCATACATTAAGGACTCTATTATTACCGGTTGTAATCTATGGTAACCTATTATTGTCTGTAGTTGATTGGTTCTGACTCTAGTGTTTCTTATGAATTCGTTCATTACTATTATGAATTGCAAAGGGCTGAAACTATCTCCTTGTTTAATACCTCTCTTCCAATTAAATGCTTCCGATCTTTCCCCTGTTATTTGTACCCTTTCTTTTACCTCTTTGTAAGTACTTTCTATAATTTTTATCAATGCATTAAGTACATTTATTTTTCTCAAGCATTTCCCTATAATATGTCTTTCTATCGTGTCAAATGCTGCTCTTAGGTCTATGAATGCTAATACTAGTTTTTCCCCCATATCTATGCTTCTTTCTATTAGGTTTCTAATAATATATATGTTGTCATTTGTCTGTCTTCCCGGTCTAAATGCCGTTTGTTCTTCTCCCAATACCATTTCTACTTCTTGTCTCAGTCTCTTCTCTATTATTTTCGTATATATTGTTTGTTTTCCCCATGCCTCTTTATATATTTTCCATAGCCAGTTTATTCCTTTTTCCCATGTATTTTACTATTTCCGGTTGAATTTCATCATCTCCACCTGCCTTGTCTATTTTTATATTTGATAATCCTTCTATTACTTCTTCTCTACTTATTTGCTCTAGCTCTGTGTTTTCTTCGCCTTCATTGTTTAATTGTCTTCATTTATCCCTTCGGTATCAAATTTTTTCTCATAATATTCTTTCCACACCCTAGCTACTTGTTCTGGGCTTATTTGTATTTGGTTTGAAGTATCTCTTACTGCGTTTATTTCCTTTCGTCATCCTTGCCTTATGTGTCGTATTGTCGTTCAGAAGTTTATATTATTTATTATATATTCTTTCTGAAGTTCTTCTCCAAATTCTTTCCATGTTTTTGCTTCTGCTTGTGTGACTGTCTTTTTTACCAATCGTCTCTGCCTATAGTATTTTCTTTATCTTCTTTTAATCCTGTTTTGATGTATTTTTTCCATGCTATTTTCTTCTTTTTTATTTTCTTCACTTCTTTATTCCACCATCTTGTCCTTTTTAATTGTTTATTATATTTTTTGATTCCACACACTTCAGTTGCTGTTGTCTAATAGTTCACTATAAGTATTCCATATTTCTTCCATTGTCCATGTTTCTTTTTGGCACTCTATTTGTCTGTCTTTTGTTAGTTTCCTCCGTGTACAATTCTCGCCCATTTTCTATCTTTAGTCTGTTTACATTTATTTTCTTATACTCTTTTCTTTCCACTTCCTCCATTTTTTCATCCTCCAGTTTTGCAGTGACTATTCTGTGTTGTGTAGACAGTTCCGGTTCCTTTTCCGTTAAGATTTTTAATATATTTTGTTCTAGGTTTCTGGTATAGACTATATAATCGATTAAGCTTTTCCCATTTCTCTCTTCAGCCACCAATGTATATTTGTCGTTAATGGTTTGTTCACTGAATGTGTTTTCTATTGTCAGGTCATTGGCTTGGCAGAATTTTAGCATTTTCATTCCATTTCTATGTAATGTGTCTCTCCCATATTGTCCAATGCATCCTAATCACCTGTTAATGTCCTTACCTACTCTTGAATTCCAATCACCTAAGATTATTGTTTTTTCTCTTCTCTCTTAATTTGTCTAATGCGTTTTGGAGTTTGTTGTATAATTCTATTATTATCTGTTCTTCATTTCCTTCTGTTGGTCCGTATATTTGTATTATTCCTATCTTGTCTTTTAGTTCTATTTGGGCTGTGATTATTCTCGATGATACTGCTTTGGAGTTTGTTATTCTTGATTCTATTCTTTTATTCACTATTATACCCACTCCTTCTTTTGCTCTGTGACCCTGTGGTACTCCGGAATAATATAGACTATATTTCTCATTGATATTGATGTGTCCTTTCTCTATCTTTTTTGTCTCGCTTCTTCCCATTATTTATACTTTCATTTTTTCCATTTCTTCCGTAGCTTCTATTTCCTGACCGGTCAGAGATGTTACATTTTATGTCGCTATTCCTATATAATTTGTATTGTTATGATGTATTTCCTTATTACTATATTCTACTTCTCCATTATTGGTTTTTTTGTTGATTTCATGCTCCCTGGTTTTTGTATTAACATTATATCCGTTATTTATTTCATTACCGTTTTTATTTTTAAAACTAATATTTAATTTTTTCCTACCTTCATTACTAATGCTATGCCCATTATTAATATTCCCCCTAGCTATAATATTATCACAACTGTTAGTATACCTAACACCCATATTCCTATCACAAGTCATATTTCTAATGGGATATTTATCATTTACATTTCTAATACTATTCCTATTACTACTTAAAACTAGACATTTATCATCATTGTCCGGTTTATTTAATAATTCTTCTTTCTATATTCGTTGCTTGGCCTCTCCTGGGTTCTTTTTATGTTGCTCTGGTAGTTTTTTGAACACGCTATTTCCATCACCTTTTCTTCTTTATAGCACCATTTCCATTCCTTGCCGTCCACTGTGATTTTATTGTATCCCATTTTGACCATTTTTCCATTTTTCCTCATTTCTCTTGCTTTATCTCTTAAAGCTTTTATTTTTTCTTTCTCTCCTTTGGTGAAATCCTCTGTAATCCATATTTTTTCGATCTTTTCGAAGTGTGGCGTATCAAAGTTATATTTTTTCTTATGGGACACGCTATATTTTATTGTATTTTCTAATTGTCGGCAAAAAATAAGGTAGTAAATAGATTTTTTAGAAAAAAATTTTCCACTTTCTAATGGTACCTATATGGATGTCCTATAGCTAGGTGTGATAGATTTTGCGTAATTTAAATTTTTTTTTTGATTTCAAAATATCTATAGTTGTTACTCTCGATTTTTAAACCCATCATTTTGACATATACTAACTTACTACATTATAATCAAAAAAAAAAAAATTTTTGAAGAAGACTCATTCTCGACTTTTTAAGCAATTATAACAAATTTTCTCTTACAGCGAAATAGTTGGGCAATGGTTAAATTTATTCCATTATCGATTATTAAACATTTATTTATAGAAAGAGGTTTAAATCTTTGTAAATAGGTATATTTAAAAAACCCTTAGAAGGTCTACATCAAAATAACAACGTTTTCGGAATAATAATTCCATCATCAGGTTGCATATTGCAAAATGTGCATATTGTTGTTAAAAATGAATAATGTTTAATATTTTATTAGATTTAACTTCAGGCAACATATAACCATGCCTCACGTGAGTACCAGCAGCGTCCTGAGGATAGACCTCTTCAATAAGAGGAGGAGGCGTAGGAATTGGGGTTCGAAATGGTCTTGATTTTAAAAACAAACTCAACTCAAGAAAAAAGCAATATTGTTTTGATAAACATTCTGAATTTTGTATTATTTGTTTTCAAAGACAAGAAAAATAACTCATATATTATATTAAATTGTTACAGATCACCATCTGGTGATTTAAGTATTTTTTTTAATAACCTCGAAGGTATTTTAAATTATTTATATAAACCAAATATACGTTTTGTAATATGTGGTGATTTTAATGTAGATACCAGAAATATGACTAACGACCATGTTAATCTACTTAATTTTAATCTTGTTAATTGGCCAACTAGGGTCACAGATACCAGCGTTACAACATTAGATAATGTATTTGTAAATTTCTCGAACTCCGGTTTGTCATGTCTACTTGACAACACTGTATCAGATCACAGAACAGATTTGGTGGAACTTAACTTTGGAACGGAATTGACTTTATACAAGAAAGACAATTTTGTGAGGACTCGATAAATCACTTAATCGTTAACCTTATTAACGAAAACTGGAATAGTGTTTATGGAATCTTAGACACTAATCTAGCGTTTCAAGCTTTTATAAATATCTTTTTGTATTATTTTAATAATAGCTTTCCATCAACAAGGAAAAAAATCAAAACGACTAAAAATAAATGGATTAATAGTGAAGTGAAAAGATTATTACCAGAAAATCATTACTTCGTCTGATCTATATATCTATCTAATAAGCCTTCTTCGGTCCATCTTTGGACATAGACCTCCCAATCCTTTTCCATACTTCTCTGTCTGTCGCTACAGTCATCCGCCTAGAGCCCACGTGCTTCTTGATATCATCTGCCCATCTCATTTGGAGCCTTTCTCTGCTTCGTTTATATTCCCACGGTCTCCAACTTATAAGAATTTTGTTCAATCGGTCTTCGGTTTGTCTTATATTGTGTCCGGAAAATCTCCATTTCAATTTTGCAACTTCTTGTCTAATATCCCTTACTTTTGTTTTCTCTCTTATCTACTCGTTTCTCTTTTTATCCAGAGTTATTTTTCAGACTTCGTCTGATAATCCCAATAAAATTACATGAAAAATTGTCTAACAAGTGGAAAACACTGCTAATACTTATTTAATGTATGATGACAATAATATAATTACAGATCTCCAAAAGGTAGCATACACTTTTAACACAGTTTTTAAAAATGCACCCATTGATATCGTGTCGAAAATTCCATGTAATACAGTAGACAAAGACAGTCAGGCAATTATTACTGATCATGAAAATTTCTTTCAGTAGTACCCATTTACTGCAATTTGCAGTTTGCTGCAGTTTGCTGCAATTGATTGTCCAGGAAAAAATAGACAGTAAGCGAGGGTCAGGCAGGAGAAGACACTCGTGGCTCCAAAATCTGCGAAAGTGGTTCGGGCTCACATCGGTCGAACTATTCAGAAGACCCGCAAACAAGATCAGAATTGCCATGTTAATAGCCAACGTTCGCAAAGGACAAGGCACTTAAAGAAGAAGAAGAAGTCAAATATATTATCGTTGCTGAATGGACTAAATTATCCCAAATCATTAATTAAATAAATAAATAAAAAAAAATAGTATAGGTATTATTAGTATTTGTCTATACACAAAAACAAAACACTTTCTGTTAATTTCTATAAATTAACTATGGAAATATTGTATATACCATCAATAAAAATACAAACAAATTTCGCAAAAACCTAATCCATATCATTTAAGTGCCGGTAGTTTCAAGCTACACAAAATGATACACAATGTAACTTTATGTATTGGATGAAATTGTTAAAGTTTGTTATATGCTCTATTGCTCCATTCCAATACTGAGCGTTAAAACTACCATGTAACCATTAAATTCCAGTTTTGTCATAGTCGGTTAACTGAAAAGAAATGTTTCTTACCAGATATGTGAGCATCAACAAAGAAGCGAGAAAACATTTCTCAGGTAATGATTTTTTTATTACTCTTCTACATTTATTAAAATATATCCACGTCAATTTTTATATATCGAAAGACACATTTTTTAAATATATCCACGTCAATTTTCAAACTTCGAGATCGAGATGACATTTACATTTTACATTTAGGTATTACTTTTGCCATTTGCATATTTCAATACATAGACATGGACGGGAAATTCCATACCTTAGCACTAAGAGTGAAGGTTCCCTAAAAAATGCACATTAAAAAGAAACAACTGAAACTAGATACAAGATATAAAAGAGCGTGAGTGTCGTATGACACCTGACAAAAGCGAAATCTTTTATGCTTTATACAGAATTTAATTTTTTTTATTTAAAGTCGCTTTTATCCGAAGGTTATTAGCGACATTCCTGTAACATTTGTAACAATCTTAAATTAAGCATTTGTACCAATCAATTATTGTAAAAATTAATTACAATTTGCAAACAATTAAATTAATTAACAATTAATTAAATTTAAATTAATTTTAATCAAATTTAAGTTAAATTTTGTGTAACATGTTTATACAATTTATCTAATCTAATAAATTGTCTCAAACAAAATTTTTATCGACTAAAAACTTCGCGGGCTGTACTTATTACAGGGAATTTAAAACAAACAGACAATACACAGTGTTGCTTTATTTACAAATGGAAACACACCGTTGGTTAATGAGGCAAATTTTTAAAATTATTATCTAGGGAAAAATTTGATAAAGTAAGAAAGGTCAATCTTTGCACGAATTTTCTTAAGCCTAGACATTTCTATAAGTGGTGTAGACAGTCAATATGCAAAAAATCTCTTTCTAACACCATATGTTATCATGGTACAATGAATACAAGGTATGATATTGCGCATGACATTTGACAGCTGGTCCAGGAGTGTGACGTCGTCACGAACACTCGAACCCATTATTATAGCTTAACTTACACATTAATTTTGAAATTGATGTTCAAAAAATGATAGAATTATTTTTTAAATGTTTTGTTTTGGTTAAAATCGAATAATAAATATATTTTCAATAGCATAAAACCTTTACTTTTTTTGGGAGTTCAGGCGAAAGATTTATTTTTGTTTTCATACATATACTAATAATATACGCACTCTTTTTCTACATGTAAATAGCAGTAGATTTGCATAAAATAAAATTCATAAAGATAAAATTCATCCAGAATTTTTACTCCACTGTGACAAATATGCTAGGAAATGGCTGGCCGATTTCTATATAGATATGTTAAAATCAGGAGAAATCCCCATTCATTAAAAAAGGCCTCCATTATAGCCATACTAAAACCAAAAAGGCAAATAATCAGCCTTAAAACTACCGTCCGATTGCTTTGCTGAGCTGTGTTTATAAACTGTGGAAACGCTTAATCTACAACAGAATTAGTAGAAACGTATTTGAATTGATACCTATTAAGCAAGCAGGATTCAGACCTAACCGCAGCTGCACAGATCAGATCCTATCCTTAACAACACATATTGAAGCTGGTTTTCAAAGAAAACAAAAAAAACATCTGTTTTCTGTTGCTTTCATTGACCTATCAGCTGCATACGATACTGTCTGGAGACAAGGACTAATCTGCAAACTAATCCGTGCCGTCCCGTGTCAAAAGGTAACTAAACTCATTGATAACATGCTCACCGACAGACGTTTTCAGCTGGGAACCCAGCTGTTCTCCGAGTGTAGAGGTTCTCTCTAACCGGCTCTGGAACCCGATTGAGCCATGTGTTACCTCTAGTCAAATTTAATTTAATAGTGAACATCACAGTTATTTTACAACACAATGTACAATCTTTCATAACTAAATGTAATTTAAAGGGTTTTTACCCTAGTATTTTGGTGGCTCAGGCATTGTGACCTAGCATTTTTCAATTTTAAAAACCTGATGATGGACTGTGTGGTCCAAAAACGTTTGTTTTATTGATGTGGCCCTTTTAAGGGTTTTTTAAATAAATATACCCATTTACAAAGATAAACCTCTTTTTGTTATACGTGGTATACAGCCAGCTACAGGAATTTTTCCTTGTGAATTTTATTTTAATTTTATTTCAGTCTGTTGTGGTTGTGATTTTTTGTGTCCGAGTTTTTCCTGAGATGATGGGTTTACCGGTTGTTTGAGTTTCACGCCAGTTTTATGGGTAACTGGTGTTTGTAGTTGTGGACTTTCAACTTCTCGTTCGACTAAAGAAGTTATTGGGGTGCTAGGTTCACTTTGTGTACGATGTTTGCTTCGTTTCCCTTCTTCGGTGTGGTCTAGATATTTTAAATCTTCTATTGTATACTTTCTACCATTTACAAATAGAATATCTTTTTTAACGTAACAGTTTGGTTCGTTGCTTTTTTTGAACTTGAGTAGATATTTTTTTATAAGTTTGTGCTCTTGTCTTTGAATTTCTGTTTGGTCGTTAACAATGCTCATTTTTGAACCTTTTAGGTTTTTTTTATTTTGAAAAATTTTTTTTTTTGTGAGGTATGACATAAACTCTATTTTAATTGGCGCAGATTTACCTCTTCCCAGTTTATAGATATTGTTTATATCACGCTCGTTTATTTTTATTTTTAATAGACTATTTATCAACTCTAATACTACATGAAAGTCGAAGATTTCTTCTGTACTATCCAAACCAAATATGATAATATTGTTTTTTCTATTTTGTCTCTGAAGTAGTTCTATTTGTTGTCTTAGATGCGAATTTTCTCTTTCAATATCATTCACTTTTCGTTTAAATTCTTCGATTTTTAGTGAGAGTCTCACCTCGCCAGCATCGATTTTACTTAAAATTTCATTATTTCCTGCCTTTATAGCATCTTCCAGTTGTTTTAAATTTTCTGGTTCAGGTTGATGCATAATTTACAAATTTTCGTGCGTGGCCACCTTTAGTTTGAATTCTTGTTTGGTATAAAAAAAGTTAGTAAATGATAAATGATTATTGTATCGTAGGTTAGAATTATTCTTGTTTTTAGCTTTTATCTCATTAGTTACTGGTTCAATCAGATTTATTATATCATTAACAAGTAGTGTAGTGAATATATATCAACTTACAGTAGTCTGAATTTATTATATTTGCCTTATTCCTTCTCTTATGTAGCAATTTTTGGGAACGTGTGTTGTTAACGTGGCACTACACTAATTACTATACTTATACCGGAAGTGACTCAGACACCAGGGCCTTGTTTGTTATCTAGCAAAGTGTATCGGATGATCATGATCTAGATGATCTCTCGGGTAGGTGAGGTGGAGATTTGAATAGGAAAGGCTATGTATTGCGCATTACTATTCCTTATTTATTATCTCCAAGCCGTTGGGTAGATCAAACAAAACCATTGATTAACCAAGGGTTACATGAAGCCGAACAACTAGCCCAGGACAGAGAAGGATGGAGGGAGATCCTAAAAAAACTGTGAATGCCTGATGGTGTCACCACATCCCAAAAGGGATTAGGACTGAGGAGGAGGAAGAGGATTCCTTACATTCAGATTTAAAAGTTAAAGAAAGTAATAGACATGCTTAAAAAAAAGTGATAGGTCAATAAAGATATTAAAATTTTTAATATGGTGGCACTTAACCTCTTAAAGGATATTTAGAGTGTAGTAAGAAGACAAATTTCAGAGTATCTTTAAAAAATATTAGTCGAACATTAATTTCATCCACGAGTATACGTCTCAGTACTATGGAAATTTTTCTGTAACATTCTCTTGTGACAATTTGACATCGAAATGACAATAATATCTAAGTCAGCGTTTTCAACCTATTACCAGTTGCGACCCAATTTTATTTAATTATTTTCACCGCGCCCCCTCTCAACAATCCAGTACCGACTTACAGGGGGAGAGTGGTACATGAACTTTTTTCGGTGGTACCAAAATTTTTTTAATGCACTTTTCACACACTTGAAAGCCATAAAGACCTCATCGTTATTAAAGTATATTTATTTGTCAAATTTTTTAGCCAGTCTCTCTGGATCCGCCCTTGCACTAAATTTACAGTAAATCCTTATTTACCAAATTACCGAGACTAGTAAATTTATTGATATGTGGCAACACCAATCCAGAACCTATCGTCTCTCTTCGCGAGAAGTTCCGAGTTCGAAGTTCTCCTCTCTCCTCCTCAGACCCAGATCTTAGTCGAGTCAGTTTAGTCCAGGGCCACCTATTCCGAAGTACAAATTCGCGTTAACCTTGCGCAGCTACGTCACTTGCAGCTTAGTATTCACATTGCTCTTAATTGTATACATAAGCACTCGTAATTTAGTCATCCTAAATATGGATATTTTGTATATTATTTTACTGTTTTCATACATTTTAAATAAAAACGAATGTTTATCATGTTTTCTTAGTAAAATATATTTAATTTTTATGCGAATTAGAACAAATAAGGTATTAGTACAAAAAGATAGGTACTTATTTAGGTACCTACATACTTTCACTTTTTATAAACTTTTAAGAAGGAACAAAATTTTTTATATTATGCATAATTGATAAATACATTAAGTTTAAATAATTAAAACAACCGTCACTTACAGAAGTTAGATGCAATTTTCAAAATAAATATTACGATCGCCTTAATATTCTTGCTAAATAACTATATATAAAGCAGTTTTAAAACAATTTGCGTTTAAAAATATAAAACTATATATCTTATGTAATGGTTTTTTCTATTTTTTTTAGTACGTGCTAAAATAATTTTTTTATTAAAATCTTTTATACGGAAGTACATACGCGATCGAAAAAATATTTTCTTAGCATCTTGAGGACAATCAATATTAACACTTGCGGATAACAGACTTGAAATATATTGTTTGCCAGTAAATATGGTATCTCCATTAAAGTTTTGAAAAATGTGCTCTAGTTTTTCCAAATGAGCCATAAATTCGTTTGAAGGTTTACATAGTCCACCTTCTGTCAAATGATTGGTCCAGGTGTAAGACGTCGAACTTGGGTTAGCTAAATTTGGTAACTTGCTTTTAAGCTTGCTACAAATAAATCCTCCTAAATGTTCTAGTCCATCATATCTTAAATCATCGAGTTCTTCACAGAGGACTATGTCATCTCCATCCGTGGGATTGGTGTGAATGATTGTTTTTTTAAGGAAGCTTTTCTATCATACTACCGCTCATAGTTATGTAGGAGTACCATCGTCTTCTACATTACAGTAATCTGAAAAAGCACCTTCATCTTTTCCCATTAAATAAGAACGCAGTCGGTATTTAAAATCTAAAGAAGTTGGATGATCGTTCAAACCACCTTTTGCTCTTATGACTCCAAAAAAATTCTCCAAGGGATCTTGTTTAAGCGCCTCGTCAAAAGGTAGTTCATATTATGTCGTTTGCCTACATCTTCAAGCAGCAACTGCAGAGCTTTATTTGATATAAGAATACCTACAATGTTTTGTAAAATGTTATAAATGTGTTTTTACTTTGATATACTGTTTAACCTTTTTGGAATGGAAGCAATGATTTCTTGCCTTTAACGCGCATTGTTGAAATCATGTCAGACATTCTATTTAAAATATCACTTTGGGCTTCTAACTCCAAACCATAAACCCGGTTTCTGGTTCGAGTGTCGCTCACATTAAATACGTTAAACCAATCGTTCACCTATAACAAGTTAAAACAAATTAGTAATTAATTATAACACTTACTAATTTAAAAAGATCTGCCAATTGTGTCAAAATTTGTGTCTTGATTAATGAGACCAAGCATGCCGCACCTACTAATCGCCTTCGATACGTATGGGAGAATAATTTTGCAGCATGTTTTACTCTCTGCCTTTGAGCTCCTCTCACATTAAGCTTTTCTTTGTCTGTTTTGTGGGTAATTTTAAATCAGAACCTGTCGTTGCATTGAGAATAGATTCAACACAGTCCTTATTCAGTTCTAGTCCATTAAAAATAAATCCTTCATCCACAAAATGATTTCTGATAAGCTTTAATAGGTGTGGCACGTCAGCAAAACATAAACATTTTGACCATTGTGTGGGTTTTTAAAATAAGGTTTGGATTCTGTAATTTCCAATTCTGTGTGCAGTCCCCTATTTCTACCCCTAAATCACAAACCATGGCTACTACTTGGAAACCTAGTGAAAATTTGTAAGTAAATATGAGTGCCTAAATATGGTATGCTGGTATTCACCTGCTTCTTCTACAAATGTAATAATCTCAGATAGGATAGAAAAAGTCATTTTTGTGTCATAATTGTAATAGACAGGCTGTTTCCACTATTTAAATAAACCTGTCAGCATAATTTTTAAATAAACCTGTCAGCAGTTGATGTTTAAGATTTACATAAAAATCAGTCTCTGTAAAATGCTTTGAACAAATATAAGCCGTCTTTGGGTTAAATTTATCTTTCCTACCGGTAGCGTGCACCCACTGTTTAATTAGATTTTCCTCTTTAGGGAAACGAAAAAACCTCGTGTCAGGGCAAGGATTTTGCTTTCTCTGGTTATCAGAGGAACAGCCAAGTACCGCGCAACGCATATCGTAAAAATTAAAAATATAATTGTGAGAAAACTCCGAAACTGATAACTGCACTCTTCGGTTGCTAGTTTCTGACTAATGCCGCTACGCTGCCACTGACGTCACTCCCTGGCCGAAGGTCGAGCGGGAGTATGTTACCTCTGTAGTTTATTATACCATGAGTTTAGTCAGTCCAGTCAGTCCTTCCGCACCTGTTAAATTTATTGTGAATGTTTATGTTGTAGTTTGCGTGTATTAATTACAGTTCACGGTAATAAAAATATTCCAAGCAGTAGGTAAATATACTTAAATTTATGCAAAATCATGGATAAATTTTTAACTAGGCCTAAGCGAGCATTCGATACTAGTGAAGCATCAACAAGTATACAGGCGAGAGTGGTTACAAAAATAAAATCAAGAAAATATTCTCAAGATTTCTTAAATTTTGAGTTTACGTTTATTGAAGTAAATGAAGTAAATGAAAATGAAGAAGAACGGCCTCTATGTATCATTTGCTCAAAAATTTATCAGCCAACAACATAAAACCAAATAAACTTAAAAGAAACGCTTCATAGTGAGTGCAATAATCAACCCCGAGAATGCGTCAAGTTAAAATTAAAATCACATGAAAAACAAAAATCATTTAAAAAAAAAACTTTGACTGTGAATGAAAAAGCTTTACTTGCCTCATAAAACGTCCCATCAAATAGCTAGATGTAAAAAGCCTCACACTATTGGTAAAAAGCTTATTTTGCCAGCTGCAATTCAAATTGTAGAAACTATGTTTGGAGATAATTTTGTCAAAAATTGGAGTCTATACCTCTATCAAATGATACTGTTGCCCGTCAAATTTGTGATTTAGCTGAAGATGTACAGGATCAACTACTCGGGAAGTTGCGCGACAAGCTGTTTTCGATTAAGCTTAATGAGGCAACAGATAGCAATAAAGATGCTCATTTTATTGCCTACATTCGATCTTGTGATGGCATATTATTAGTAGAAGAACTAGTTTTTTTTTAAACCAATAGAACTGAAAGCTACGTCGCGTCGCTCGCATTATTTGCTATCTTAAACGATTATATAAATGAAGCCAAAATAGAGTAGAAGAATTGCGTCGGAATATGCACAGATAGTGCTCGTGCAATATCCGGAAAATGTCATAGTCTACAAGCGCTTGTGAAACAAAAGTCTCCAATGTATATATGGACATACTGTATGATCCACAGAGAAGCTCTGGCTTTTAAAGAAATGTCTCCTGGCCTGAATATTGTGCTAACAACGGTCATAACAGTAGTTAATTACATAAAAATGAGACCTTTGAAAACCAGAATCTTTTCTGCACTTTGTAAATTAAATTAAATTAAATTCTTTATTTTCTTTTTGACAAACATAGTTTGTATAGAATTAGTCATAAATATACATTGCTACAAACTAAACACTAAACTAGACTAAATAAGACATGAAATGAATTTAAAAGCTAAACGAAAGAACATGAGTAAAGACATGTGTGCATTACATTCAGCATTATTCTTTTATTGTGATACAAGATGGTTATCACGTGGAAAATTTTTACAACGTGTTTTTGAATTAAGACATGAAATCGCTTTTTTTGACCGGAATTTTTTAGACCGCTATTTTTAAGAAAATAGACCGGAAGCCGAGATGTTTATTTTTGATGAAATTGAGCTACTTGGTTGACATATTCGAGAAACTAAATATTTTGAACATTCAGCTTCAAGGAGCCAATATATCTATATTAGATACGAGTGATAAAGTTAATGGTTTTTGTAAAAAAAAGGAATTGTGGAGCATAAATTTAAAACAAAACCTAAAAATGTTTGCAAATGTGGATGAATGTATTAAAACTTACAAGGTTGAAGAACAACACGTGAAAGTTGTTTTTGTAACCATTGAAAATAATTTAGCGATGCTAAAATTTTAAAAGATATTTTTTTGCCGACGACAAATTAATACGTAGTTACAAGTGGGTTAGGAATCCGTTCCAAATTACACCGGAAGGGCTCTCTACTGCCGAAGAAGAAACCTTCATTGACTTCACGGCAAATGATGAAATCAAGAAACAGTTTAATAATAAATCTCTCTTTGAATTTTGGACAGGAGTAAATGATGAGTTTTCTGCACTGAAAACCAGAGCGTTCCGTATACTATTGCCATTTTCAACATCCTACCTTTGTGAAGCAGGATTTTCTGCGGTGGCTGCTTTGAAGACCAAATATAGACCGCAGCTAAATATAGAAAAACAACTGCTAACGTCTATTTCTAATATTAAACCCCGTTTCAATAAACTTTGCTTTACAAAACAAGCTCAGGGAAATCACTGATTTATCTCTTCATAATTATACCTGTTATATCAGTGTTCATGTGTATTTTATTTTGTATTCTGTTAAAATTTTTTTTTTATTAACAAAAATCGCATCAGCCAAATTGGCTATTAGCGAACAATAATTTTTATTACGTTTATAATATTAGTTTAGATAGCATTTAAAATATTAAGTGAGGTTAAGAAACTTTTTATGTTAGTAATATTGCACTGTAAACCTAAAATGTCACTTAGTTTGTTGGGTATACTGTACAATATGCGCTTTGGCGTTAATGCTGGACATTTTTCCAATATATGTTTGACTGTTATTTTTTCATCACAGTTGTTACATCTTGGTTCTTGTTTGTTAGAGAACACGTAGCTATTCGTTAGTCGCGTATGACCCAGTCGAAGTCGCGTTAATATTACCTGGTCTCTTCGACTTGTTGGTAATGTGGGCCAGGGTTTAATCGATTTTTTTACATCGCGTAGCTTTGCCGATGACACTTTCCACTTTTCCTTCCACATATATCGCACTTTAAATTTAACCGTTGCTTTCACGTCCGCACTTGTAAATGTCTTAGTACATTCCGCACTATCACTACTTGCAGCTTCTTTTGCAGCGTTGTCTGCCTCTTCATTTCCTGGAATTCCAATATGGAATGGTATCCAAAATAATATAATATTTTTTCCATTCAGTTGAGCGGTGTGGATTTCTTCTTTTATCTTGATGACTAAAGGATTAGTTGGGTAGACATATTGGATTAACTGGACTGAACTTAGAGAGTCTTATATAATTGGTGTTATTGGATGCATTGACAGCAAGGGTAGCCTGGTATAGAGCATACAGTTCAGCAGAGTAAATGGAGTACTCTGAAGGGAGTTTATATTTATTTGTCGATGTTGGGGTTATGATTGCAGCACCAGTACCTTCATTTAATTTAGATGCATCTGTGTATATATGTGTATAGTCCTTGTAGTTGGGAAGCATATCGTTGAAGGCGGATTTAAATAACTGTGGGTTTGTTGAATGTTTGTCGAAAGAAATGAGGCGGGTTAGGCACAGAGGATTCTTTATTTGCCATGGAGGAATTGAGGACAATTGGGAAGAAAAGCATTCTGGGAACGTGTAGTTTAATTGATTTAAATAGCTTCTAATCCTTGCGTAGAGAGGTTTGGCAGTTCTTGGCTTATTTATGAAGAGATTTGGAAACTTTTTTGTAAAACAATTGTTAATGGTAGGGTTTTTTGGGTTAGACCTGATTTTTGCGGCATATGCTACCCTTAAATAAAGTCTTCTGTCTTCTAAGGACGGTTCACCAACTTCACAATAAATACTTTCGATTTGTGTTGTGCGAAAAGCTCCAGATATTATACGTAAAGATAGGTTGTGAAGACTGTCAAGTTTTTTTAGCAGTGTCTTAGTGGCTGTAGAGTACACAGTAGATCCATAATCTAATTTTGATCTGATTAATGTTCTGTATAACATTAAAAGTGTTTGGCGATCCGCACCCCATTCTTTATTGGCCAGAGTTTTAAGAAGATTTAATCGCTTGTGATAAGATCAAATTTGTTATATGAAGTTTCCAGCTTAGATTTTCTTTAAATGTCATGCCCAAGAATTTTTATTGACGTTACACGTTTTAGGTCCTCATCACATAGTCTTAGGTTAGGGATGTTTGTGACATTTTTCTTAGAAAACAGGATGAAACGAGTTTTTTCAGTGGAAAAACAGAAACCTGTTTTTTGTGACCAGAGTTCTAAGTGTTTTATGAAGTTCTGTGTGTGATCAAATATGTTTTGTATATTTTTACCTTTGCAGAAAACTACAAGATCATCCGCGTAGACGCGTGCCTTTATGGGTGATTTTAGATTTATGAGAATATCATTCATTGCCACTATAAAGAGCGTAGGACTTATTACCGAGCCTTGAGGAATGCCATTTTCTGGATACATTATATCCGATGTTGTGTTGTTAGTCCTAACTCTGAAAGCTCTGTTTTGAAGGAAGTTTTTAATAAAGAAGAAACAGTGGCCTTGAATGTTCCAACGATGTAATTTTTTTAATATATAATCGTGCCAGGCTGTATCGAAAGCTCTTGATATGTCAAAGAAAACCGCTAGACATTTATTCCTTAGTGCGAATGCTTCAGAAATGTCACTTTCCAAATCTATGATATTATCTATAGTTGACCTTTGCTGTCTAAAACCACTTTGTTCTGGAATAATTAAATCTTGTCTCTCCAGGTGCCATCTTAGTCTATTATTAATAATTTTTTCTAGTAACTTACACATGGCGCATGTTAAAGCTATCGGTCGGTATGACTCGGAACTTGTTTTAATACTATTAGGTTTTTGTATAGGTATAGCTGTGGATTCACGCCATTTTTCAGGAAATTTGTGCTGTAGCCAAATAATATTAAACAGATTTAGAAGTTGTTTGTGAGCGCTATCTGGAAGGTGTTTGATAAAAATACTAGGAATATCGTCCGGGCCAGCGCTAGTTTCTTTGAGATTTGATAATGCTTCTGTATACTCTAATTCAGAAATGGGTAAATTTAACGGTTCATCTGTATTAGGTATAACGCTAATTTTCTTATTTTCTTCTAACTCTGCTGTTTGTATTTAATGAAAGATTTTTTATAATTAATATTACTGGATCGGTTTTTGTATGTGTTAGCAAGGATTTTGGCAATCTCAGTATTACTAGTAACTGCCTTTCCATTTACTTCGAGGCTTTTGATATTCTGATTACTATTCAATCCGGATAATCTTCGGACTTTGTTCCATACTTCAGTCATGGGAGTGTTTGCATTTACCGTTGATACATATTGAGTCCATGACTGGCGTTTGGCATTTCTAGTAGTTGTCTTTTTGGCTATAGCACGTTGTTTTCTGTATTCAATTTTATTCTCAACAGTTTTGTAGCGCTTGTATTGGTTAAAAGCTCTTTTGCTAGATTCAACTGCTGCTTTGCATTCGTGATTCCACCATGGGACAGGATTGCGTTGTTTTATACATGTAGTCTTTCCTATTGCTTTTTCTGCTGCGTTTGTAATAATGGTAACAAGGTTCTTCAGTGTCTCGTCTATATTTGAGGTACTTTTAAGTGTGCTATCGATTAAATTTGAAAAATGATTCCAGTTAGGGTTTGCTAAATTCCATTTTGGAGTAAATGACTGTCCACATTGGTTCTTGTTATTATGAATCAAGAGTGGATAGTGATCACTGTTGTATAGGAAGTCGAGCCTATCCCAGGTGAGCTGTGGGGTCATACCTGGTTCGCATATCGTAAGGTCTATACATGAAGATTCACCGTTCTGTATATTGAATCTAGTGGGTCTGCCGTCGTTTAAGACTGAAAGGTTGGGCTGTTCAAATATCTCTTCTAGTAGTCTTCCCCTAGCGTTTATAGTAGAAGAGCCCCATAAAAAGTTGTGGGCATTAAAATCGCCCAAAATAAGTCTGGGTTGGGGTATTTGTTGTAACATCTCCGTTAATGCTTCTGAGTCGACTTGCGTTGATGAAGGTAGGTATAAGTTACAAACGTAGATATTTGGACTTGAGTTAAGTTTAATGCAAATTGCTTCTAGATTAGTTTGGAGAGAAATTACAGTGGATTCAATTGACTTTTTTACAAAAATAGCTACTCCGCCGCTGGCTTTTTCGTGGCTAGTTCGATTTTTGCAGTAACTTTTAAATTGTTTTAAAGCTTGTGTTTTTTTATTTTTGAATTTAGTTTCATGAAGACAAATTATATCTGGATTGTATCTAGCCAGAATTATTTTAAGCATCGGAAGGTTATTGAAAAACCGTTGACGTTCCATTGCAAAATTGAAGAGAAGCCCGTGTATAATAAATAAAAATTTAAGCTTGGGATTGTTACAGAAGTTTATGTCTCGATTCCTGAGATAACTCACTTTCAGTCTCTGATGCCTCACTATCCAAGTAGGTCATCTGTAAATGTATCAATAGTTTCTTTTTTATTTTTGTACATCTAGATTTAATGGATCTTTGTTTGAAATAAGGGTATATTGCTGTTAGCATGTTCACTAAAGCTTCTAAATCGTTAGTGTAGTTTTTTATGACGCTGACTGGATCCTGTGCACCATAAACATTTTCAAATAGATCGGATATTTGATTAAAATCAAGAATAA
Source organism: Diabrotica balteata (assembly GCA_918026665.1). Taxonomy (NCBI): domain Eukaryota; kingdom Metazoa; phylum Arthropoda; class Insecta; order Coleoptera; family Chrysomelidae; genus Diabrotica; species Diabrotica balteata. The sequence continues at coordinate 20,331,913 of OU898285.1, forward strand.
ATGGAGGGTTTTGCTCTGAGATGAATGCCTTGGCCGGTTCCATGAGTATGTGAGTTGGCGTCTTTTCCTTACTTTTCTTTGGTTTTTTGGATGGAGCATCATTTGGTTTAACAAACGGATCTAGACTTGGGTTTTCTGAATCAGCGTTTTGCGCTGGAGTAGGTGTGACTATTTCTTCTAAACTGCGTTTTGAGCTATTTTGTGTAGGCTGGGTTGTATCTATATTGATGATTGGTTGTGAGGTTTGAGTTTTTGAGGGGTTTGTTGGAAGTATTTGATTAGGTGTGGATTGCGAAGATATCTGGGAGTGAAGGTTTTGGTTATAATTTTCAGAAACTGATTCTTGGGCTATTTTACAATTTGCTGCGGTATGGCCTTGCCTTTTACATGAAAAACATACCAAGGAATCTTGTGACAAAAAAATCCTATAATTGGTGTTATCATAATTTATTAATATGGATTCGGGTATTGAATCAAGTGGTGGTGAAATAAAAATTTGTCGTCTAAAACTATAAACGTGGCTGAATTCCGGCAAACCAGCACTTATCTTGAGAAATGACATAGGAGACATGATTTTAAGGCCCAATTTTTCAATTTCTTGAGTTAGTAAAGCATGCGGAATGGAGGGAAAACCTTTGACAGAATTAGTCTTTCTGCTGGATTGACTAGTTTGCATGCTTGGACTTGTTGGTTTTTAATTTCTATAAAACCTCCATGATTATTCATAAAATGTTCAACAATGTTTTTGTTTGCTAGGTACATACACATTCTGTTGTTAGAAAGCCGTGAAGAAAATAGAATATTTTTGGGCTCGATCAACATTCCTAATGGAATGAGGTAATCTTGAACTTTTAGGTTTTCCATGGCTGGGAATACAATAGCTTGATCTTTGGTAGGGAATTGTTGTTCACTCACAGCAGAAGAATAAGTTTTAGTATTATTTTCCTTTTGGGAGCTTCTGTAGTCAGAAGTAATGTCAGTTGGGTTTAGCATCTTTTCTTTATAATTTAAATTTAATTTAGATCTGAAATACGGACCTGTTTTAGGACAGGCAATTTTATCATGTCGTTATATATAACGAATAAACTTGTTTAAAGTTTTTATATCAAGCCGACTTATGATAAATAAATACAGTAAATTCCTGTGAAATGACTCTGTTTTATATAATTTTAGAGAACACTTACAGGATGGATGAGAACGCACTTTTACATACTTATATTGATAAAATAAAAAAATTTTAATCAATAACTACTATCTGAAATAACTGTTTTTGTTTGGAGCTGACAAATTCGCACTAATTAGTATACCTGTCAGGACCGAACTCCCTGTTAGAATTTTGTAATTGCTTTGATTTTAGTAAATTAGTCAATGTTGTTGATGTTTTTTTTCGAACAGGCTCACGCCCCCCCCCCCATTAATACTACCGCGCCCCCCTAGGGGGTCGCGCCCCACAGGACGAGAATCACTTATCTAAGTAGTTGTCTATTTTTCGTTGACCAAGTGTATTGTGGTTGACATGAAAGATATATCACTTCTTTTTTTTTATTAGTTATAAACATTTTTTAGATTTTACATATTATTTGTATTTATTTGAATTTTCTTTTCGAGTTTGCTTTACCCTTACAGTAAATTTCGAAAATATGTCTTTCTTATCAACAATCCGTAAATGATCTATATTCAGTTCCTTTGAATTTCACTGAATAGAGCTTTTATCTTCCAGATGATAAATCTACCTACTCGTTTTCGGTTGTTTATGTATTGTATAAACAACAGGTAGCCGTATAATAATAACGCTCCATATTACTCGGCAGACTGCTCAGAACAGAACTGCACTCTCAGATGTGATTTATATTCAATCCAATAATTTGAAAACTCATCCACCGTGACTGAAGGAAATTTAGTCTCCAATTTATTCAGATTACTGAGATGATTAATTAAAACTTGTCAAAATCTTGGAAATTAAAATTCAGTTTTTAATAGGGTGTATAATTTGTGTATGAGGAATTTATCACAGCAGAAAATTTTACCAGATATTAATTTTGGTGTTCAGATATTCTGGTATAACTTATTTATTAGAAATATTTAAAGACATGAGTGGGTAAAGGTGTCATGGCGCATTTTCGAAGATTAGAGTAAATTAACTAAACGCATTTTGTATTAAAACTTTTTTATTTTATTTTTGATTCCAATGATTAAGATAATTTTAGGCCATTACATTTTGTTAATTATAATATTAAAAAGAAACAGCAATATTTTATAAACCTATACTTTTGTGTATATATTGCGGGCTTTAAACCAACAATAAATTCATGAAGAAATTCGCGAAGTCACTTCAAGGTCAAAGTAGACCTGTGTAAAGCACAATTTGACATAAAATTTTGCCGTGAATGAATTCATGAATAATTTGACGAAATATAACTAAATAGTTACGGCAAAGAAGTAAGTCTTTTTTCCTATACTTTTTCGTCTTTATAGAGGACGGGTCTAGAATCTTCAAAAGACATGTCAGTCCAGGACGCCGCCTGACTAACCTTACTGCCAGGATTCGTTCTTCGTATTCCCGGCATAGTTCCCGAGGTCCTTTAAAAGGCCCTCTCGTCGCCGAGTCTACGCCGAACGCCTACCTGCCCTGCTAATCCAGGCCCTCCTCTGTCATCCAGAGATTCGGAAGCGGAATGGCCGCTGTAAGGCCAACATTACTTCCAAAGCACTACCTTTATTCATTCATTCTCCATTTATTAACATCCATACTCTATTCATCAGAAGGAAGGCTCCTGTCTCGTTTCAGGTAGCGCGTAGAAGACACTCATTGCTCCTAGTTCGGCATCATTCCCAGACGGGCATTTCCTCCTTCCTAAAAGTCTGACTCACGCATTTTAACTCATATAGTGTGACCCACTGTTTTAGCTTCACCTTTCAACATCATTCACTCTTGCCGTTGGTCGAACTGTCTTTCTTCCTCTTCCTTTTTCTTAATCACTGCACGGATATAGCTGTGTATGTTAGTCCAACCTAATTTATTTTCAATTATTCTCTCAATAATTTCTCTTACTGTAACAAAATTCACACCTGTCTCTCTCTCCATTCGGTCCCTTTCCATTATCCATCTGCTACAATCTAACATCGTATGTGACAGTGTTCAAATATCCACGGTATAGGCATTGATCTGTATTAGCCTTTCCGATCCTATAGAGGTAGGTCCTAAAACACCCGTGTCCGGTGAGCACCTGCGTCAGAAAATAATCCAGTCGCCTGTGGCCACAGTCCACCCAATCTCCTATGTTCTGGATCAGCATTTTCCTCCACTGTGCCACATCTTCCGTGTTATTCCATTTTTCTTGTCATTTTTTAACTGACCTTTCCCTTTCCTGTCTTCTCTCGGCTACAGTAAGGTTTGGGCCTTTTCTCTCATAAAGCTCTTTTCTTTGTACCGCCAAAACATGCAACAAAACACGTCCAGTGATGGTCCATAAGACTGCCGCAGACACAGTCCTGTAGGCGCAGGCCACTCGCAACAAACTTGTTCTGTCCACTTGTGTCATAAGACTCCTATATGCCGTTATCTCTACCGTCTCGCTCCAGACTGCTACCACGTAGAGAGCGATCGACTGTACAACACCGTGTAAGACCCTCCTCCTTTCGGATTTGGGTCCTCCACAAAAACGAAATTGTCTCCGAGATAAACCAGCTGACCTCTCAATCATGTCGTCTATGCGTACTGGCAGCATCCTTTCATACAGCTTTCTGATGCATGAAAGAAGACAAATGGGGCGATACTTTTCCCTAGCTTTGGAGAGCTACGAGTCTTCAGTGAACTCAATGCGTCGATAAATTCATCCATGGTAAAGGGTACAGATCGCTCAGCTCCTTCATCACTGCAAACACCATGACATCTGCCATCTGGAAAGAGCTCTCTTGTTATCTCAAGCTTCTTATCCATAGGAATTTCATAAGGAGGATACGCGTGGACCTTCTACATGACGATCTTGTATCCCTGACCCCAGATGTCCTCATCCAGCTTTTCACACAGCTCTTTCCAGTGCCTTCTTTTTTCTGTACGGATTTTCCTGTACAGTTCCCTCTTCCTTACGTGGTACTCTTCCTCGAACTCCTTGTTGACCTCAGGGCTAATTCCTGCTCTGCCTATATTATTATTTTTCAATATTAAAAGACAGAAAATAAGATTGTTTTTTTTTAACATACACTTTCCAGACAGGAAATTCTAGTTTTATGAAAAAAATTGTTAAATTTATTCCTTTCTTACATTTTTTATTCAAATATTATTTATGTATTGCTTTAAAAACATATAGTAAATATTTGTTAATAAAAGACTATAAAAGTCTTCTATACTTTTCTTCACTCTTATCTTTTACTTGGTCTAGTCATTGGATTCAAGTAAATGCTTTTATCATCTTGAGAGTTTAAAACTAGGATCAATCAACGTTTTTCAACATATATGGATGCTATTAATAAAATAAGATTTCTGAAACAGAAAAGGATGGTTTTCTATTAAATTGTCAAGTACTATAAGATTGCAAACTGAAAAGTATGGAGTGGTATGAATATAGTATCCAAATCATATCAAGATTATATCATTAAATTCTCAAAATTTACAGATATACATATATATATATATATATATATATATATATATATATATATATATATATATATATATAAATAAATCAAAGATTCATTTTTAAATTTTGATAGTCTTGTGATTCTTCCTGGATATGTCTTAAATGCGTAGTATTATTTTTTTTGAACTAGGTGTAAATGATTCGATATTATTGAAAGGATTTTAAATTCACTTCAGATCAAGACCACTTATCTGTTTTTTTCAACCAGGTATGAATAGTTCTATATTATTGATAACATTTTAAATTTACATTCAGATCAAGTCCACTAAAACAATTCGCCAAGACATCCTGAACATTTGTATAATGAATTCTAGATATGTAACAGAATGTGTATGGAAGAGAAAGTTTCCCAATTTAGTCGATGAAAGTGGCTGTACAGTTAAAATGATTCAATTAAAAATTTAAAGTGTAGACAATTTAGAAGATGATTTTCTAAATACCTAAATAAGACATTATTGAGCTTTCTTAAGTTGAAGATGTTTGAGAGCCCTATAAAATATTTTTGTGTTATGAGAAAACCTCAGAAGAATCATTAATATAGTAATTAATACAATAAAATATACATATAGTATATTTTAGAAATATGCTTTATTGTCACTGAAAATTGTAAAATTTTATGGACAAAGCCTATAAAAGTTAAAAAAACGTAATAATAACAATAACAAACAAAATTTACGAAAATTACATAAATTGTTAATATCACAGAATAAAACAAAATAACATATATACAATCCATTGAAAAATATCCCTGAATTGTAAATTGCATTGTAAAACCATATGAACAAGTTTACGAATAAATTTAAGCTGCTGCATGTGATAACCAAATATATATAAAAATACTTTGTTGCTTGTACTTAAACGTACTGTACTATCTTAATTATACGTTAAGAAACTCTTCCACTTAATAATAAGTTTTTTCAGGTAGATAGTTCAGTTTGGGTACCTGAGGTGACATAGAATGGATTTTTCTTTAATGCTTCTTTTTTCATTTGTATAGTAAATAATTTGTTGGTAAGATTAGCCATTTAATTAGATATTTCACTGATATTTAAAGAGAGCCTTTCTATGCCCAACTTAATCATAACTAAATTTGAGTGTTGGATCTGAACCTTGATAGTGTCATCAGAACAGCCAAATATATATATATATATATATATATATATATATATATATATATATATATATATATATATATTATTGTGATATTTAAAGTCTTAGTGCGCCAAACAATTAATTAGCTAATTAAGTGATTAATTAATTAAAATTATTTAAATGATATGACTATGATTCTATCACACTTTATAATTCTCTTATCTCAGGGTTCTATTCGTGCTTCAATATCTATGCTATTACATGTGAAAGGTAAGGTCCAAAGAATACCGGAATAATAAAAAAACATATAGGATCTAACATTATATATTGAAATAAAATAATTAAATAAAATTCACACTCAAAAATTTTCAATAAACAAAATCTCATATAATGATTCTCAAAATTTTGTTCTACGTACGTGAACCTTCAAAATTAATGGTACAAACATAAATTAGTTAAAATCTCAAAATTCCAAATATTATTCTAAATCTCCTAATCAAAATATTTATATCTTTTCTAAAATAAGTGTAAAAATTGTGTTATCAATAAAAGAAAAACTGCAGAAAACAAAACTATCTCTCTTTGATGATGAGTGGTCCAAATCCTTGTTCCTTGTAGTCTATACTATCTACTCTTAGTCGCTCCCTAGGTAATTAGCAATCTTACAACAAATTATTGCAAGTTAACACAATCATGATGTCAACACAGATTCTTCACAGATACCAATTTCAATTGTACAAAACACTTAAAGCTTTTTTCCTTATTGAATTGTATGTTGGAACATACCCAGAAAAGTCCAGTCTCCTCAACGATGTGATATCTCCTCTTTGGCCTCTCGGCTCCTTCCTAACGTCTCTGCAAACCTCCTACAGACTATCCAAAAACACCTGATTCACTTCTCCAAAAACTCAGCTACTAATTTATGACACAAGGACTTCCTTTTGTCAACTTGATGCCGTAAAACTACTTTCACATATACTTCACAACATACCCACGGTAGATACACAGACGTCTTGTAATCTACATGTTATCTCCTTATGCAAAACTATTCACTTCTTTTCACAATGCCGGTATCCAAACTCACGAATCACACCCTATCTTTAAACAAACGACTGTTTCCTTCGATGGCCAAATTACAACTGCCTCGCTCCCGGTCTCCTAATCAGGCTAACCCCATTATCATTCAAAAATGACTATCCAATCAAAAAGCTCAAATTTTGTTTACTACTGTTAATGTTTATTCTAAAAATTCTGTGTATCATTTGGTTAAATTACTGTTTCAGAGAAAGAATAAATAAAATTGATTTTTTTTGCCCTCAATCTGTTAATACACAATCTATACCTGTTTCCAAAGGTTAGAATATGGACATTTAATACACAAACAATGACAAGATTAAATTACAGGTAAAATGTCTTCTAATTCTACACAAAAGGGGTTTTTCGATAATTTTGTTGGACACGGACAAAGTCGTTTGTGCACAGGCAAGGGCAAGGGCAATTGTGCAAGGGCACAATAGAAACATGTGTTTCACACATGTTTCTATTGTGCCCTTTTTCTCTTTTTCTATATGAAGTCCTTGGCCTGCTACTAGTTTTATCCTTTTAAATAGACTCACTACCATTAACTATAGTATAGTAGATGCTCACTACTTTATTATTAATAGTTTCCCTCCTAAATTTGAAATGTTTCTTTAAAAATGTAGGATTCCATATCCTAATGTATTAGTATTTAGTATGCGATTACCTAAATAGGATAATAATGTTTTCTGTTTAAGTATGAGTCTGGATCATTTGGTGGTTTGTCTAAAGCTTTACACAATTTCTATTTTCTCTTTACGTGGTGGCTATTTAATTTCTTAAAGAGCTATATTTCTCAGGAAATATGTTAACTCTCTGAAAGATGCAGTCTGCTGAGTAACGAACCATAAATATATTAATGTTTGTTTACATTCTCAAAGCTTTCCATTGACTCCCACTTGGTAATGAAAATATGGTGAATATCTTAAGTGATTCGCAATATCTTCTGCAACAGAACGACTAACATGAAAGTGTTTAATAAATTCACAATTGTTGTAACTTGACGCCATTTCTTCAAGATAATTCTTATTTTTAAGCCTTATACGTTCATCTAGAATTTGTAACAAAACTTCATCAGACGAAAATTCTTCAATGTCAAACACCTATTCATCAGAGGAAAAACTTTCAGAAGATTCCTAAAATATATTTTTTCACTTCAAAAGTTAAATATTTGGATATTTAGTACAAAAAAAAATTATTTAATAAAGAATAATCAATGTAAATACACCAAACGTTGAAATTTAACAATAACCAATAAATAATGAGTTTAATATAACTTAGTGAAAAATGTTTATAATATATATTTATAAGTTAAAAAGACGAAACCTTATTTATTTATAATTAGAACGCCTACGTCAAACTATTAGTTAGAAAATAATCTTCAAACCAGAATGACTATTGAAAACTGTCGACAAATCTGCAAGAACATCTGACGCAAACAATTGGAGTGTGAAATTAAATGTGCACGAACACAATTATATGACTGCGCAAACTCGTGCATTGAAAAACCGTTTTCAACTACTTCAGAAACAAACCTATTAAATTCTGCATAATAACAACCAATTTAATCATAGTTCGAAGTATGATTTTTGTATGATTAATGTTTGTTGAGTCTATACTTCTTTTTTTTTTTCAAGAGGATTCAATATATTTCCTTTATGCTATTTAGAACAAAAAATTGAAAACAGCCGGCAATACCGCCTGTTTTTAGGTAGTGACGTCACCGCCTGCTTAAATAAATAAGGCTTACATTATTAAAATGTAAATAGGAACGTGTAAGTTCTTGCTCCTCAGGATATATAGCGTTTGGAGAGATTATTTTCTCGGAATTTCGACTTCCGTTGTAGAGTCATTCTCAAGAGAATTAAATTTGGATTAAACACGGGTGAGCAAAAGGCTTCTTTTTTATGCTCGGTTTAAAGGTTTACCTGGTACAGTTGACACATAATTCGGTTAGAATAAGTTAATGTTTGAAAAGACAACAAATTTGAAATAAATATCAGCAAAGGATTTGATATTTTGCTTACAAAATTCACTAGTAGAAACTCTGAGAGCTGCAAGAGCGAATAATAATTTATTTTTATCGTTTGTATTAATCGTTCTTTAGAAATATGTTACCCATTTGCAATATTGAATTAAACAGAAATAAAAAGGTTACAATGACTATCTTTGTGCATATTTTTTATATACTTAAACTACCAACTAATAGACAATTGGTGTAATTTGTCTGTTGTAGTATGTGTGTGTGTTGGCGAATAATGAAGACCTCGGGGCAAGAACCGGGCAACTACATTTTTAACCGAAATTGAATTATTTCATTCAGCATACAAAATTTGAAGTTGCGCATATTTTGGTGCAGGATTTGGGCAAATCCAACGAATCTTCATTAAGTTAGCATACCAAGACAAGGATCTACAGACCGAGAGTTTGGTATGAAATCCATGGCTTCGCGCAATCGTACTTGAGACACTGTGTCGGATGTTTGGTTGATGCATGGACGTATAAACACAGATGGACTCAGTTATTTACATAAAATTGTGAAGTCAAAATTATTTGAATAGGTCAAATTCTCAGCACCTTCAACTGTTGTCACGTTTTGTTTTAAAATTTCTTATTCGCGAGTCGCTGAAAATATTACTCCGTATTTTATACTCTACAGGTGCTATCAAACCAAAATAATAATTTATTGGTTACATTAATATATTTAATTGTAATCAAAATATCAAGTGTGCACATAGTGTGCATTATCATTTAATAATAGCGTATAATAGATATCAATCAATTATTTTATATGTAGAAGCACTGAAAACTATTTATAAATGGCAACGGTTGTTTACATTTCTCTGTCTTCTGGATCTACGTCAAACTTCAAATGCTGTTCCATGTTTGTTTACGTTTTACAATAAATGAGGAAAAAGTTATTTTTCGATATTTTGGCTGTATTTTGAGTGATATTTGTGAAAAGTGAAATAAAATAAACGAAATATTTACATCCCGATCTCTCATTTCATTTGTAAGTACATACAATTTACATTATTTAAGATGAGGAAATGAGGAAGCGTGTTTGTTTACATTTTAATAGGCGTACCATTGGGTTTATTCATGTTCATTAATGTATTGAATAAGATATGAGTTCATGAACTTAGTAGACATTTATAAATTGTAAGTAGACATCATCTGATTAAAAAAGATCTGTTTAGTACCTTTTTAATTTAATATTTCTCATGGATACAAATAAATTAGTGAAATAAATAAAACTCATTTATTTTTCTATGTAGGTTTCCAAATAATATTGACGATCGAACTATTTGGGTAGCAAATTAAGGAGAAAACATAAAGATTTTTTATTGTAGCATTATTTTGATACTATTAAAAAATTAACTTGAATTCAACTATATTTAATTGTATTAATTTTAAAGCAAATAAAATTGTTTACTATTTATAACTGGGAATAAGCCACAATTAAAGATAAAAATACGTTTTATAAATAAAAAAAAATTTGTTTAGAAATGATATTTGTTTCAAAATCTTCCATAAATATATCGGCTAAGAATGGAGATAAACTAGAGAATTATATTCTTAGCCGATATATTTATGAAAGATTTTGAAACAAATATCATTTCTAAACAAAATTTCAAACCCACAGTATGGTGGAGGTATGAAGATGATGTATTCTCAATATGGCCTCATGGATCAGAGTTGTTGGACACATTCCTAAACGATATAAACGATAAAGAAGAGACAATAACATTTACCATGGAAAAGGAATATAATAACACGCTACCTTTTCTGGATGTTTTAATCTCTAAGAACGATACTGGATATGAGACTCAGGTGTATAGAAAACCAACACACACCAATAGATATTTAAATTTCAAATCAAATCACAATTTTAATGTAAAAAAGGGAATAATTAAATCCTTATACGATAGAGCCAAAATTACTTGTTCTAACGAAAATTCGTTCTTGGAGGAGAAACATTTGTTAACATCTGTTTTATTAAAAAATGATTATCCTTTATCGATTATAAATAAGGAATTTTCAACAATCGATCGAATAGAACAGAACAACTTAGAACGAGATCCTACAGCATACACAAGGACTAATATGAGGAAAATAACAATACCGTACATAAAAGGATTATCAGAAAAACTTAAAAGGATAGGAAATAAATTCAACATTTCAACAACATTTAAAACAACAAACACGTTGAGATCTATTTTGTCCAAAACCAAACCTAACAATGAACAAAAAGGACAAAGAATTGCATTTATAAAATACCTTGTGAATGCAATCAGTTTTATTTAGGTGAATCATCAAGGCCATTAAATCTTAGAATAAGTGAACATCAATCTTATATTAAAAATAGAGAATTTGATAGATCTCAAATATGTAAACACGCATGGGATAATGAACATAGGGTTCAATGGAATAATTCAAATATAGTCCTAAAAGAAACGGATAGCAAAAAAAGAAAAATCAAAGAAGCGGCTCTAATTATGCTAAATGAGGCCAATTGTGTCGCAAATTTCTCGGCAGAATGTAGTAGGATCTGGTTACCAATATGGAAAGAGGAAGTTATTAATAAGAAAATACCAGTATTAGTAAGTCAGTAACATATAGCGGATGCATCATTTATGTTTTTTAAATAACGTAACATATAAAATCAGAATTTTGATGTTTGTTGAAGGTAAACTTAATTCACGAACAAATACTTACAATGTCGGGATAGTATTATGAGGTTTTTTTCCTGGTTTTTCCCTCATAATTTACTATGGAATCACTAACAGGAGAATTTTACTGTCATCATGTCATGTGTTTGTCTTTTTAAAGACGAATTACATGCTATGATTTTTTCTGACGGATATTCTCAAGTTAAAGTTGATTTCATGTAATCAAATGAACTATCTTATAAGTAAAGTCGTCCCAAGAGCGCAACTCAACAATATTGGCAATATCAGTTTAGAGTAGTCTACTTTAAAATGCATAATGTATGTCTGAATTGTCAATATAAATGAGTCAGATAAAATTAAATTATTAGAAGAATTTTTTCACTATGTAACAAAACAACAAAATTTGTTTAATTTACTGTTTGTATTTTGAGAACGATTTCCGAATTGGAAATTGAAACGTCAATAAACGTATTTTTATCTTTAATTGTGGCTTATTCCCAGTTATAAATAGTAATTAATTTACAATGCCACAAGAAAATAGCTTCAGAACAATAAATAAAATTGTATTTTAATTTTTCTATAAAGACGTGATTTGTTAATAGTTAAACTCTCGTTTTTTTTTTAAATTCTTTGAACGTGTTTGTATACATTATTACTACTTCCAATTTTTAAAATCTGAATAAAAACCCACGAGTAAAAATTCAAGCACGCTTATGCTCATTGCGAAAGCATCACATTTTATCGAAGCTTCAAAACATTGTGTGTTAATAGTATATTACATAACGAGAGTTGTAAGAAGCTTATTACATGCGAGTAAAAAAGTTGCGCGCGAGCCGCGTAGCGGCGAGCGCAGTAATTTTACAAGCATGTAATAAGCTTACAACTCAAGTTGTGTACTATACTTTTTCTACGATTATTTTCGTTTATAAAAATAAAAATTAAATTACCACTATATTTACACTGACAGATTAATAATTTTTAATCTGTCAAAATAACGTCTGTTAATTCGTTTCCATGGTAACTCGACCAACTGACTTACGAGGCTTATGTGATATTACACATTTTTATAAAACTGTAGCGTAATTTTTTTTATTACGTGCTAGTCATTACGTGTCAGTATCTGTTATGATGAATTTACTTAGCATCCAAATAGTAGGTAATGTACAATTTACTAGTAAGCGAGTAGAAAAAGGTATCTTATTGCTGTCTTCTTCTATGTTTATACGTCCATGGGTTGATGATTTTGTTTGAATTTGAATATTTGCGTATAACTAATATTCTGTGGCGGTCGTGTGAATACTTTTAAGTGTGGTTTTTGACCGTTGTGAAATATTATAAATTTAGTTTTGTATTTATAATTTAAATTCTTGTGTTTTTTTGCGTAAGTAGAAAATGAAAAAAATATAATGGGTGGCAGTAATACTAGACACTTCGATATATAACTTTTACTTAACTTTGCTTTTTTTCAGGCTGTGTAAAACTTATTTATAGACAAAATAAATTACTACCTATTGTTCTAAAGCTATTTTCTTGTGGAATTTTAAAGTAATTATTATTTAAATGGGAATAAGCCACAATTAAAGGTAAAAATACGTTTATTTACGTTTCAATTTCCACTAAAGAATTAAGAATTTATTAATTTCATGCTTTGATCAACATTACTATTGTATTCTTTAATAATTTACACAACTAGCTTGCTCAGGTTCAATTGATCTACAGTTGGAGTTAATTTTACTCTTCATACCTCTGCGTAATCTAGATATACCAATTCCACAGTTGTATATTTCAACATCTGCCACTGTTGGTCAGTTGGTCTTTAGTAACGCTATTACGTATTAGTTTTACAGTTCTCCAATTGGCTGGGGGTTTAACTGAACTACTTGAATTATAACCCATTTATACACTGCTTTTAATTTTGTTTTAATTTTTATTTCTTTTAATAGTCAGTTTTCTTCTCTTTTTTACAGTATTGACAGTGCCTGGTAGACCATTTTATTGTAGTCAACCACCCACTGTCCAATAGATCGTTTAGTTTATTTCTTTCATTCACACTTTATGTACACATCATTTACTCTCAAACTTACAACCTTGTTATTACATACAGGCGTAAGTGTGAGATCTGGATTATGCAATCTAGTTCAATCAAAATATTCTATATGTCATATTTCATAAGCTGAATTTCTATAGTAGTTTTAGTTGGACCTTTGGTCAATGTCAGTTTACTTACACAGAATTTTTAAAATGTGCAGATCACATATCCATGACTGTGACTGCCCATCAAAGCTGTCATATGTCACATGTCACCTTAGCATTTCCTTTAAACACCATTCTCTCTCCTGTTACTGCCAAAGAATGTGGAGCGTAGAACTATTTTAATTAATTTTAAACTATTTGTCCTGTAGTGTTTGTACAATTTTATGTTAACATTCATGTTTATTACATTCTACGCTTGCTAGATAGCCCATATTTGACGAAGTAAGTCTAAAACGTTATTCACAAAAAAAAAAACTTTTATCATCCATTAACTTCGAGTTTTTATCGAAGGTAATTAATTTCCTTCATCTAAAAAACGTTTTTTGGCTTATAACAGATGCCCCTGAAGATGCTATATTAAGCGAAAGTACTTGGGCAAGATTTGATAAAACTTGTGCTCGATATTTGCCTTAATTTTCAAAGTTAAAATAAAATTATTATAATATGCTTCAGAAACAAGACCCGAGACATCCATCCCGAGACAATACAAAAGCTGCTGAAAACGGCAGGGATAAGAGTAAGAAGAATTACAGGAAATATGCTGAGAAATTGAAAGATAAGTCAAGACATTAGAAGAAGATGTAACGTACAATGTGTAAACGAGTGGGCACTAAAAAGAAAAAAAGAATGGAATAACCACATAAGCAAAATGGGGGATATACGTGTCGTCAAAATAGTAAGAGGTAAATCACCAATCAGCAGAAGTATCGGATGACCCCGCAAACGCTGGAGTGACAACCGTCCATAGAGGTATTAATTTGCCAATGAACAAGCAGAATAGCTTATGAAGAGAAAGAAGAAGAAGAATAGAATGACAAATGGGTTAAAATATCAATATTTTTGTTTGTGTATTCTTTGTACATTTGTGAAAAAAAATTAAATTTTGTCCTTGCGGCGTTGATGAAAATTTGTATGCTATGCAATATATCGTCATGTGGGGTGCCAAATCCTTTATGTGAAAAACGGTAACTTTTCAGGAGAGCAAAAATACTGTTATATTTTTATTCTACTACTCATATGAAAAAAATTTTAATGCCGAAAATTAAATTATATATTTTTGCATATATCCAATGTAAATTTTTTACATATAAACAAAAAACTAAGGCACCAGAATTTTTTTTCTCAAAATCTGTACATAACGGATTTTTTCGGTATTATAAGTCTCCTGCATGTGATAGTACGCACAAGAAGGATTTGCACGTAGCTAAATTTACCGCTAAACTTGACCACTATGTGTTAAAATCTACAAGAAAATTGCCTCAGATTAATTATAAAAAAACTACACAATGTTTTCATAGCAAAAATTTAATCAGAACCAATTCCGAGATCAAAATCTTTATAATATAAAATCACTTAACAATAAAAATACTTATCTCCAGTTACACACAAAGCAGACACTATCAGTTTGGTATAAGAATTAAAGGTGAGTTAGACTGTCGTAGAAACCATGATAGTCAGAGTGCAGGTATTGCTTCAATGATTGAAGATTCTCGAATTTTGTACCTTCGATTTTCCGAGCTTCAGTATACAGAGATTTTAAGCTATTACTGTTTACTCGCACACGCTGAGGAAGTTTCTGCCAGTCATCTGGCTGGCGTAGTTTATAATATATTTCACCATCTGTGTAATGCAAAGCTCTGATGTCATTCACGGTAGGGTCTCCAGCTTTTTTTCCCGGCCTGATAGAGTCATAATTGCAAACCTTCTCATAGTCTTTGAAAAACGTGTAGTCCAAATAATGCACATTATATGGTTGTCTTGGTCTGGCCTCGGTCATTTTAGTTACATAGTCGACAGGAGCATAAATTGGTGGCCTGAATTTCTTCTCTAGCGTAGAATGTACACTGTCGACCTCCATCATTGTGTGTCCTTTTTCGAGTATTATTTGCTCTATTTCGACATTTTGGGTCTTCGAGAGGTTTGCCAAAGCAGACGCCAAGACTTTGTTCCTGTTTTGGTAGGAACATCCGTCTGAAATTAATATGAACTTTTTGTATGCCGTTTGCTTTTTTAAGAAATCTACGATGCAGCTTGTGAATTCATTGGACGTCACTCCACCATTCGCCTCATGCCATACGTATAGGTGTACATCTTGTGTGTTGTTTAAGTATATAGAAAAATTGTGCAGTTGCAATTTCTGCTTGTAGTATTGAACAGAAAGTAATATTTTTGGACACAGTAGGATGCTTTGTACATCCATAGTAATAACCAATACGTCTGAAAAGACCGTCAAGCTTAGAGCGTCTGATTTAACAATCATAGCTTCATTCTTTTTCAGAATGTGAAGTTTGTAATCTTCTTCGGATGTATGTCGTTCTTTGTAGGAAACACACACATCGCACTGGTCTTTCCGAGGTTTGAAGATGGAAACCTTTTCTTATGCTAATACCATGTAGAAGACCCTTTTGCTAGCTTTTGGTTTCGTGTTGTCTTGGCACCAAATAAGATAGATCCGGTGCATGTGAGCCTTACTCTCGAAGGTATCTTCAACGTACATCCTGTTAGTGTATGCCTGACAGTAGTGACTGCTTACTTTTGGTAATAAATTTAACCATTCCTTAACAGATTGCTGCTTTTCTGCATTATTAGTCACAGTCGTTATTGTCTTGGCCGTTCGCTTTTGATGTCTAGTTCTCAGGTCTTGGTTTGTCCCATTTTCAGGTTGTTCCGCCTGAAACGTCTTGATCCATTCCGTGACGGTTTCAGCCTGCAACTAACGTGTGCATTATAAAGTTTTTACAGACTCTTACAGGTATATTTTTGTCGTCTGGAAGAAAATAGTCGAATGCTAAATTTTTATGCTGATTATCAGTGACACACTCTTTACGTCGTCTAATCACGGGGCGCATGCGGATAAGATTTTTGAGGTATGCTTTCTTTGCTTCCCAGGTACCAAGAGACCAGAAATATTTAAAGAGGGATTGCCGTCTGTCTTCTGATATCAAACTGCAGAGAAAGCTCCTATCAGACTTAGCGGTTGCAGAATGTAAACATTGTTTGTTTTTTATAGACCTTCCTGTATGCAGGTCATAGTAAGAATTGGATTTACTGTTGTCATCAGCAATGCATTTCCTTTTACGGCTGTTGTATTTTTGACCTAGAACCCGTTGTATCTTATTTTTATTTCGATTTTTAGAAACATTTTCAGTATCGGAAGTCTCGGAGCCGCTACTATCGTCAATATCGAAGTTTTCAGGTACCTCAGATGGTTCGTTCGGTAAAAATAGACCACTGACTTCATCCAAGTAATAATTGTTCGAGTCGACAAATTCTCTAACATCTACGAGTTTGAGAATGCCAGTCTCTGCATCTAGAATGAATTCACCTGTAGGTATCTGTGGTAATACGTGACTATTGCACCCGGTTTCCAATATATGGTTTGAATTACAAGAAGTGCTTGGTGGGGGCTTTGAAGTAAACTCCAAAACTTCCGAATCTTCACAAGTAGGTACATCAATCTGATCACCACAATGAACCTCATTTTTTGTCTCTTCAAATGGAGCATACTTGGAAGGAGACGTTTTTATAGGAGCTAGATCCAATTCACCAGATTGGCAATTTTCTGTACCGTGAAAAGTATGTTTCTTGCTTGTTGGATCATAAGATTTGGATATGGAAACATCAGATATGGAAACATCAGAAAAAATTGATATCTTTGGCGTTGAAGGGATATTGGAATCTATACTTCTTCTACCTACTGCTAGGTCTAGCAATAGTCTGGATCGCTGTGAAGCAGAACTCATAGTTCCTGTAAAAAACAAAATACATAAAAAATGAAATTCTTTATTACCAAACACAGCAGTGATAAAAAGGTGTTATATAATTTTTAGTAGATTCTTGGCTGTGGTAGGGTATTAATTTATCGTTGAAAGACTGGTAAATTCTGTACATACTTAAATGAATCAGGGAAGTGAAAGGAGAGTATATTAAAGTGTGTAAATATCTACACATTTCAATATACTCTTCTTTCACTTCCCTCATTAATTTATCGCTACTATCCGTCCTACCAATCTTACCCTAATCTAATAGGTTGCGACAAAAATGTTAATAGAAAGAATGAATTATATCAGCAGCTTTTAATGTTTAACAATATGCCGGTAACGCAAAAAAGCCTCATTGCAGTTTTATAGCACCTTAGAAAGAACATCAAACGTTTAGATTTAGTACCCCACTGCCAATGCACACAAAAAGGATAAATTTGAGGTTAGTTTTGCGATGTCGTTTTTAAGTAGGTGCTTACTTAGTTTTATTAGGAAAACAATAAATAGTACTTACCACTATATTTATTATAACACTGATTTTAATGTGAAAAATACGTAGTTTTGATAAGCTTTCAATTATTTTAACACAGTTTTTCACTACGAGAACACATTTCTTGCGTCGTGCACTTAGGTATGAAGAACTGTCAAATCCGTTATGTGTTATTTCAAACACATAACGGATCTTGTTATAACGACTGTAACACATAAAGGATAAGCAAGTGCAAGTTCTAGGTCGAATTTCACAAAACGGATAATACCAATCGATAAAGCGGCAAAAATGGAATCGAACTGTCAAATAAAAAAAATTTAAAAATTCACATAACGGATTTGGCACCCCTCATGACGATATTTAAGTTATTAAATAACATATTTTTATATTCGGTACGTTGCTTTTAGGCTTTGTTTCTTTATTTTTGTAACAGCCAAAGCCAAAGATGAATAGGCAACTACGGTAAAAACAATTGAGATATCAAGTTAACGTATTCTTTCGAAAGAAAACGGAGAAAAGTTATAGATACGAGAGATATACTCGCTGTTTTGGTTTTATTATAGAATAGTTTGTACTTAAGAAGCAATTTTTACCTAATGTATTTCTGAATACAGACGATTCAACATCGCAGCAACATTTGTGAAGTCGGGAAATGAAACCTTATAACCGCTTGGTATCTGTTTGCAGTTGAAATACGATCCTGATTGTCCTTAGGCGAAATTACAGTATGTCTCAGTAAATTGAAACTGTATGATTATTATTACAGTATATTCTCCTTTGAACGGACAGTCGTCGCTCTGCATAAAGTGTCCGTTTAATGAAGGTGTCTGTTGAAGGGAAAACATAATATATAAACTTAAAAGTTTTAAAAATAAGGTAACAGTTAACCCTCCGTTAGTCGCGTGATTTTTGCTGGCGAGTTTAGTCATACGATCTACGACCATAGACTAATATTTTTTTGGTATATAATACCGAATTTTGACAAATTTAACAAATAATGGTTATGAACAATGGTTCTTGCATTTGTCGATTGCAAGAAGGCTTTTGATTCTGTAGAGTTTGAAACAATACTGGAAGCCCTAAATCAAAGCCGAATAGATTACAGGTACACGACACTATCAAAAACATCTACGAGAACGCTACATCAAATTGTAGCCGAAAAATTCAGCTTAGGTCGAGGGGTTAGACAAGGAGACAATATTTCACCAAAATTGTTCACGGTAGCTCTAGAGAATATTTAAGACCACTCAGTGGCAAGATATAGGCATCAATATAGATGGAGAAAGATTAAATCACCTTATTTTTGCAGATGATGTTGTATTATTTGCAGATAATTTACAAGATACAGTTTCTATGATGCATTCGCTTAAAAGTCTGTTTGAAAGAGCAGGATTAAAGATAAACTTTGAGAAAACTAAACTTATAACACATCTCGTAATTTAATTACTATTAAACTGGGAATAAGCCACAATTAAAGATAAAAATACGTTTATTGACGTTTCAATTTCCACTTCGGAAATCGTTCTCAAAATACAAACAGTAAATTAAACAAATTTTGTTTTTTGTTACATAGTGAAAAATTCTTCTAAGAATTTAATTTTATCTGACTCATTTATATTGACAATTCAGACATACATTATGCATTTTAAAGTAGACGACTTTAAAATGATATTGCCAATATTGTTGTAACAATATTGGTAGATATATTTATGGAAGATTTTGAAACAAATATCATTTCTAAACAAAATTTCAAACCCACAGTATGGTGGAGGTATGTAGATGATGTATTCTCAATATGGCCTCATGGATCAGAGTTGTTGGACACATTCCTAAATGATATAAACGATAAAGAAGAGACAATAACATTTACCATGGAAAAGGAATATAATAACACGCTACCTTTCCTGGATGTTTTAATCTCTAAGAACGATACTGGATATGAGACTCAGGGGTGTAGAAAACCAACACACACCAATAGATATTTAAATTTCAAATCAAATCACAATATTAATGTAAAAAAGGGAATAATTAAATCCTTATACGATAGAGCCAAAATTACTTGTTCTAATTAAAATTCGTTCTTGGAGGAGAAACATTTGTTAACATCTGTTTTATTAAAAAATGATTATCCTTTATCGTTTATAAATAAGGAATTTTCAACAATCGATCGAATAGAACAGAACAACTTAGAACGAGATCCTACAGCATATACAAGGAATAATATGAGGAAAATAACAATACCGTACATAAAAGGACTATCAGAAAAACTTAAAAGGATAGGAAATAAATTCAACATTTCAACAACATTCAAAACAACAAACACGTTGAGATCTATTTTGTCCAAAATCAAACCTAACAATGAACAAGAAAGGACAAAGAATTGCATTTATAGAATACCTTGTGAATGCGATCAGTTTTATTTAGGTGAATCATCAAGGCTATTAAATGTTAGAATAAGTGAACATCAATCTTATATTAAAAATAAAGAATTTGATAGATCTCAAATCTGTAAACACGCATGGGATAATAAACATAGGGTTCAATGGAATAATTCAAATGTAGTCCTAAAAGAAACGGATGGTAAAAAAAGAAAAATCAAAGAAGCGGCTCTAATTATGCTAAATGAGGCCAATTGTGTCGCAAATTCCTCGGCAGAATGTAGTAGGATCTGGTTACCAATATTGAAAGAGGAAGTTAATAATAAGAAAATACCATTATTAGTAAGTCAGTAACATATAGAGGATACATCATTTATGTTTTTTAAATAACGTAACATATAAAATCAGAATTTTGATGTTTGTTGAAGGTAAACTAAATTCACGAACAAATACTTACAATGTCGGGATAGTATTATGAGGTTTTTTTTCCTGGTTTTCCCTCATAATTTACTAATAAATCACTACCAGGAGAATTTTACTGTCATCATGTCATGTGTTTGTCTTTTTAAAGACGAATTACATGTTATGATTTTTTTCTGACGGATATTCTCAAGTTAAAGTTGATTTCATGTAATCGAATGAATTATCTTATAAGTAAAGTCGTCCCAGGAGCGCAACTCAACAATATTGGCAATATCATTTTAAAGTCGTCTACTTTAAAATGCATAATGTATGTCTGAATTGTCAATATAAATGAGTCAGATAAAATTAAATTATTAGAAGAAATTTTCACTATGTAACAAAAAACAAAATTTGTTTAATTTACTGTTTATATTTTGAGAACGATTTCCGAAGTGGAAATTGAAACGTCAATAAACGTATTTTTATCTTTAATTGTGTCTTATTCCCAGTTTAATAGTAATTAATTTACAATGCCACAAAAAAATAGCTTCAGAACAATATAAATCTCGTAATGAGTGGAAATATAACTATTGACAGTAATACCATACAACAAATAGACACTTACAAATATCTGGGACACGAAATCAAAATAAGCAGAGACAATCAAACACATGAAATACAGAGGCGAATACGCCTAACTTGGGCAGCATTTGGCAAATTAAGCCATATTCTAAAAAGTTCAATTTCCGTGTGTCTCAAGCGAAAGGTTTATAACCAATGTGTTTTACCTGTACAAACTTATGGAACAGAGACTTTAACACTCACGCAAAAATCTCCGAATAAACTCAGAGTTACACAACGAGCCATGAAACGTGCAATGCTGCACGTGGGCCTTCGAAACCACATAACAAACCAACAAATCAGGCAAAGATCAGGAGTTCAAGACGTCATCGAAAGAACCACGACGCTTAAGTGAAACTGGACAGGGCACTTAGCCAGAGCACAAGATGGACGGTGGACAAGACGTATTATGGAATGGAGGCCCAGAAACTATAAAAGAAGCAGAGGACTACCACCGACTAGATGGACCGATGATATAAAATGTGTAGCGGGAAACTGGCTACAAGCGGCCCAGTGTAGAGAACACTGGAAAGAACTGAGGGAGGCTTATGTCCAGCAGTGAACGCGATTGGCTGATTGATAATGATGATGAACATATTATTTTTGTCTCTGTACTGTGATATTAGATATGCTTTGTTCCTTAGCTTTGGTAATTTTGAGAGTGGTAAAATTAAAAACGAGGACGTGCTTTTTTGTGTCTTTATTCGCATAAAAATGGAAATGGTTACAAAAATAAACTCAACTTAGTAATAAACACAAAACTGTTATATTTTTTAACCTCTAAAATGACCAATAGTGATGAATAACAGAGAAAATAACAAAAAAAATAAACCAAGAACCAAATTATTAAATGGTAAAAGTTGCACAATTTTAGTCCGTCAAACATTCAGTGCAAGTATCCCTGAGATGATCCCACGTAATTTATTGGAATATTAGGAGGAGGGGTAGGACTTGTACTACGAGTAGTATGCGAGCTGGTCGTCTAAATTCTTTTAGTAGGGAAGGTATCATCATCATTTTGGCTTCACAACCCTGTGTGGGTCCTAGCCTCCCCAAGAATTCTCTTCCAGTCGTCCCTATCCATCGCCTTCCTCCGCCAAGTACGTATTTCCATATTTCTTATATCTTGGTCTGTTATCTAGGAATCTTGTTCTGGGTCTTCCTCTTCTTTTTTGACCAATAGGTCTATCAAGGGGCGTTTCTTTAGCTGGGTCGGTTTGCTCCATCCAAATTACATGGCCTACCCACCTCAGACGTCCTATCTTAATATGTTTTACGATATCTGGTTCCTGGTATATTCTATAGGGTTCAAAGTTGTATTATTTTCTCCAAACACCATTTTCATTTACCGCTCCATAGATTCGCCTCAGTTTTTTTCTTTCGAAACATCCCAACATGTTTTGATTGCTTTTTGTTAAAGTCCAGGTTTCTGAACCATATGTTAGAACTGGGAGTATTATTGTTTTGTAGAGTTTTATTTTTGTATTTCTTGATATAACTGTAGATTTAAAAAGGGGATTAAGCCCAAAATAGCATCTATTAGCTGTGCAAATTCTGCGGTTTATCTCTGCGGTAGTGTCATTTTCAGTATTGACGAGCGTTCCCAGGTTAACAAATTCGTTAACTGCTTCGATGACGTCGTTTTCTATAACGAGTGGCCGTCGCATTTGTGGTTGCGGACCTTTTTTATGTATTTCGTTTTATTAATGTTTATTATTAAACCCATTTTTGTAGCCGCTTCCTTTAGTGCTACATACGCCTCTCGTGCTGCGTTTTCCGTTCTCCCAACAACATTGATATCATCAGCATATGCTAGGATTTGCACAGCTTTGTTATATATTGAACCGGTAGTTGTGATTTGTGATGTACGTATTACTTTTTCCAGAACTATATTGAATAGTACACAGGAGAGTGGGTCTCCCTGGCGTAGCTTGTTATTTGTATTAAAATGTTCAGAGAGTTCCCCCTAGATTCGTACTCTGCATTCAACTTTTTCAAGGGCTAGTTTGGTTAGACTTACCAATTGATTTGGTACTCCTAGGTCTATCATTGCTCTAAATAATTCTCTTCTATTTACAGAGTCGTAGGCTGCCTTGTAGTCTATAAATATGTAGTGCGTGTCTACAACGTATTCCAGTGTTTTCTCTAGAATTTGTCTCAGGGTTGAAATCTGATGAATTGTTGATTTACCACCTCTGAAACCAGCCTGGTATTGTCCTATTATTCGCTCTGCATACGGTGCCATACGATGGCATAGTATATTGGAGAATATTTTATACGCTGCATTTAGAAGCGTAATTCCTCGAAAGTTAGAGCATTCAAAAATATCTCCCTTTTCGTGTATGGTGCAAAGTATTCCAATATTCCAATCACTGGGAAGGGACTTCTGTATCCATATTTCTTTTATAAGTTGCTGTGGCGCTATTATGATATCGTGGCCACCTTCTTTATATAATTCCGCTGGGAGATTATCTATTCCGGGTGATTTGTTTCTGGCTAGTTTGTTTACAGTGTCTTTAACTTCCAGGATCGTTGGTGGATTCTCCTCCCTCTCGTCTACTCCGCTTACCTCACAGCTTTCGTCTTCCGGCTTTTCTTCTTCCTCCTCTATATTAAGTATTTGGTTAAAATATTCCGTCCATGGATTGAGTATGTCTGTTCTTGTTGTTAATAGATCGCTATTCAAACTTCTGGGGAAGAAGGGAAGGTATAGTTGATCTATATTAAATTTGGGGTTTGATTAGTTTCCATGCTTTTCATTAAAGTTTTCAATGAAGTCGCTTCTTAAAACTTTTTCATTTGTGTTATTAATTTTTTATACACAGCAAGCATTTATCGCAGACATATTTAGCAGGTCATAAAATATGACCATGGGCACCCGATTTGTGTTTATTGCTACATTGTATTTTTCACACATTTGGTCAACTGTGTCCATACATATTTTAGTATGGTTGTAAAAGATAACGATCTCGGGTTTCTTCTTATGGCCAGTCTCCGGGTCAATCGCATTATCATTGTGCGTTAAAAAAATCAATAGAACAGCCTTATTCTTTTTAGGGCAATAGGAAACCATGGTGAAGTTTCTCTGAAAACCAAATAGTGAACTTCGTTCTTCTCTTTTTTTTAGGTTAGAACTCTGGTGGTATTTCACGTGTACGCTTTTTTATAGTGCCAACGTAAGTTAGTTTTTTCTCTTCCAATAGTTTTTTGTTAGTGGCACACTGGTAAACCAATTGTCCCCAGTTATGTTACGGTTTGTTCCTTCTACAGGGTGTACTTACTTCAGAACTATATCTTCAGAAAAATTACTCAGCTTGTACAGTCCTTCGGGTTGTGTTCCAACTATCGAGCACAAAGACAAAAGAGGGAATGTAAAGGTAGTGGGGGCAAAAATATTGTTAGACAGGAAGTGCCATCTTGAGAGACCAAATTAAACAAGGAAAAAGAGTCTTTCCTGGTTTAAGAAATCAAATTTAGTTGGGTTATGTTATTATTTGTCCCAACTGTCACATGAAATCTTATTTATATTGAAGTTTATTAACAATTGTTTCACATTTTAGACTGTTATCGTTAACATTTAATTAAAACTTTGTCGTCTAAGACACATTCGGAAAACTATGTTATAGCTACTGTTAATAAGCGTCGGAAAATTTCAATTTGGCGCATTCGCATTTCCGGATATGTCCACCATCAGAGGCCACTTTTTGGTCTCCTTTTCATACCGATTAGAATTATCTTGAGAGTTATCTTGAGATAGAAGATTTAATTTTTCTCGAAAATGAAAAATACACTACACAAAGAGCCGAGATAACTGATATTCCTAAAGAAAGATTCAGTGTTTACCAGTCTTAGGTTTCTACTGAAACATTTAGGCGTCGAATGTCGCTGTGGACCGAGCGCCGGCGACTGGCTCACTATTGAAGGTTTTTTCTAGAATACCATTTACCAGATGTCTGTGAGCATTTATAGGGTCAGATGTTTAATCTAGGAAGAAGGACAAATTGAAACCTGTTTTATTTAATATTATTATTGACGAAATAATAAGAAAATGCCTAAAATAAGGTTATACAAAATCAGAGAAGTATGTTTTAGAAACAAGCAACAATATTGTTATTCACTAGTTCTAACACAACTCCAACTAAACCACGAAATACTTCATCATAATAATTTCTAAAATTTAAACATAACGAAACACAAAAATAGAAAATCATCAGGAGGGAACAGAATACCAAACGAACTCCTAAAGTATGGAGGACAATATCTGACCAAACAACTAATAAAACTAATCTGAAAAATTATAGAATAAAACAGAATTCCTCAAGAATTTCCATGTATTATTGTCAACTTTATCTTGAGATAGAAGATTTTATTTTTCTCGAAAATGAAAAAGACACTACACAAAGAACCGAGATAACTGATATTCCAAAAGAAAGATTCAGAGTTTACCAGTCTTAGGTTTAGAATACCATTTACCAGCTGTGTTTTAGCATCTATATTGTCAGATTTTTAATCTAGGAAGAAGGACAAATTGGAACTTCTTGTATTTAATATTATTAATGACAAATTAATAAGAAAATGCCTAAAATAAGGTTATACAAAATCAGAGAAGTATGTTTTAGAAACAAGCAACAATATTGTTATTCACTAGTTCTAACACAACTCCAATTAAACCACCAAATATTTCATCATTATAATTTCTAAAATTTAAACATAACAAAACACAAAAATAGAAAATCATCAGGAGAGAACAGAATACTGAACGAGCTCCTAAAGTATGGAGGACAAGATCTGACCAAACAACTATTAAAACTAATCTGAAAAATTATAGAATAAAACAGAATTCCTCAAGAATTTCCATGTATTATTGTTAACTTTATCTTGAGATAGAAAATTTTATTTTTCTCGAAAATGAAAAAGACACTACACAAAGAACCGAGATAACTGATATTCGAAAAGAAATATTCAGAGTTTACCAGTCTTAGGTTTCTACTGAAACATTTAGGCGTCGAATGTCGCTGTGGATCGAGCGCCAGCGACTAGCTCACTACTGAAGGTTTTTTCTAGAATACCATTTACCAGCTGTTTGTGAGCATCTATAGGGTCAGATTTTTAATCTAGGAAGAAGGACAAATTGGAACTTCTTGTATTTAATATTATTAATGACAAATTAATAAGAAAATGCCTAAAATAAGGTTAAGCAAAATCAAAGAAGTATGTTTTAGAAACAAGCAACAATATTGTTATTCACTAGTTCTAACACAACTCCAATTAAACCATAAAATATTTTATCTTAATAATTTCTAAAATTTAAACATAACAAAACACAACAATAGAAAATAAGCAGGAGAGGACAGAATACCGAACGAATTCCTAAAGTACGGAGGACAAGGTCTGACCAAACAACTACTAAAACTAATCCAAAAAATTATAGGACAAAACAGAATTCCTCAAGAATTTCCATGTATTATTGTCAACTTTATCTTGAGATAGAAGATTTTATTTTTCTCGAAAATGAAAAAAACACTACACAAAAAACCGAGATAACTGATATTCCAAAAGAAAGATTCAGTGTTTACCAGTCTTAGGTTTCTACTGAAACATTTAGGCGTCGAATGTCGCTGTGGACCGAGCGCCGGCGACTAGCTCACTACTGAAGGTTTTATCTAGAATACCATTTACCAACTGTCTGTGAGCATCTATAGGGTCAGATTTTTAATCTAGGAAGAAGGACACATTGGAACTTCTTGTACTTAATATTATTAATGACGAGATAATAAGAAAATGCCTAAAATAAAGTTAAGCAAAATCAAAGAAGTATGTTTTAGAAAGAATCAACAATATTCTTATTCACTAGTTCTAACACAACTCCAATTAAACCATAAAATATTTCATCATAATAATTTCTAAAATTTAAACATAACAAAACACAAAAATAGAAAATCAGCAGGAGAGGACAAAATCCCGAACGAATTCCTAAAGTACGGAGGACAAGGTCTGACCAAACAACTAATAAAACTAATCCAAAAAATTATAGAACAAAACATAATTCCTCAAGAATTTCCATGTATTATTTTCAACTTTATCTTGAGATAGAAGATTATATTTTTCTCGAAAATAAAAAAGACACTACACAAAGAACCGAGATAACTGATATTCCAAAAGAAAGATTCAGTGTTTACCAGTCTTAGGTTTCTACTGAAACTTTAGGCGTCGAATGTCGCTGTGGACCGAGCGCCGGCGACTGGCTCACAACTGTAGGTTTTTTCTAGAATACCATTTACCAGCTCTTTGTGAGCATCGGTAGGGTCAGATTTGTAATCTAGGAAGAAGGACAAATTGAAACCTGTTTTATTTAATATTATTAATGACGTAATAAAAAGAAGGTGCCTTAAAAAAGGTTTAAATTTCCAATTATCAAACATAATAAAACACAAAACTTTTCCATGTATTATGTCCAACGTGACAACGTGATGATGCAACAAATAATACCAAGGATAGTCATCAAAGATTTAAGTTAAAAGTAGAGCAGAAAAATTAACAAACAAGAAAAGAAATTCAGTTATATAGAAAATTCAGTTATATAGAAAATAATAATTTACTCAAAATTTCTTGATCTTATTACTTAAATTTTTTGCTAGAATACCATTTACCAGCTGTCTGTGAGTATCTATTGGGGTATAGTTTTAATTTAGAAAGAAAGACAAATTAAAACTTGTTTTATAATGCCTCAATAAGGTAAGTGTGTACTAGTAATAAGCAACGGAAACGATAGGCACTAATTCTTAAACCACGTCATTAAAACCAACAAGTACTTTAACATAATAATTTCCAATCATCAAACATAATACAATACCTTTTAAGTTCCCTATATTATAATATTCAACGTGACAACGTAATTAAAACACAACGAATGACACTAGAAAATATATATCAAGGATATAAGGTAAAAGTAGATCTGAGAAATAACTAACAAGGAAAGACATTCTAATATTACAAGCATTACATTCGATATATTTAAAACGACTTCTTTATCGTTTTTGTTATGAGTTGAATGTAGCTATGGAGATGGACCAAGCACTGATGGAAAGATGATGAGTTAGCAGCACAAAGGAAGATGAGTTAAACCTTAGTATAGGGAATATATTAAGGAAATAATCCGTAAAAAGAAAAATATGCAATAGAAAGATGGACAATAATAGAAATATATTGTAAATACGTATTTCTGACTCATTGGTCGTCATCAGTACGGTATAGCCAACTAATAATAGCTGAGACAAGTTAATACAAAGCGTGAATGATTAAGTATATTTTTAAAAAAATTAACTTAATAGCAAAACTTGTTCAAAAAGGATTTATAAAATTAATAAAAAGATGCTAGGTCTTCATTATTTACGTTCATTGGTCTTTTTTAACTAAACTATGGTATAATTTTTTCCGTTGCTGTACAAGTGTTGACTCCACAATCAATAAGTACCCTCATCCTATAATAAATGAAACCTATCTATAAAGTTTTAAGATTAGAGGATATTGTTTAAAAAAAATGTGTAAAAATACGAGTAAGAACAAAGAAGAAGAAGACATGACGATACCAAAATCAATAGGGTTCTCTCGTACACAAAATAAAACCTATATGATAAGTTTTAAGAAAGATTTAAAAATACGTGAGTTAACGAAGGAAAAGTAAAAGAAGACAAGCCGATCCCAAAATTAGAAGATCATCCTTACACCATGGAAAACTTACGTGCCAAGTTTTAGAACTTCAGAAGTGTGTTTTCAATAAAATTAATAGGCCTTAAAAAATTAAGAAGAAGAAAAACACCATGTTAAACCAAAATTAACAAAAAGACTGAGAAGAAATTGACGCCAAATTTGCTAGGGTTCCAATATGCTTATAATACCAATAGAAACGCACGTACCAAGTTTTAAATACCTAGGATTTTCATACAAAACACAAAACAATCAAACAAAAAGAAGAAGAAAATAAAACAGTGTATTTATAATATATTATCTATATTACATTACAATTATCCAACTAACTTTCTTTTCAATATTTTGTTTAATACACAAACTGACCTATAAACTATAATAATATTAAAAGTTTTTAAAAACTCACCTGAAAACAATTTCTGGAAAAATCTCCACTGGAATTCCTTACCTGCCAGCGAATGGCCACTAACTGAGGGGCTCATGGAAGGTGCGCTATTTATATTCATGATTTGCACCGGTTGTTTTGGTTCGGTATTGGATTTTTCTGTGTGAAGGATATGGGTAATGGAGGTGATTAGAATGGACATAAAGGTAGAGAAGGAGCGGGTATAGAAATGGTTCATGAAGGTTTGGGGATGGGAATAAGAAATGATAAACGAAATAGTGTGATTGACTTCGCAGTGTCATGGGATTTGGCTGTCATTAACGTTCTTTATCGCGGTATTTATAAAGACTGAAGACTAATATGTTACCTATATTGGCGGGGAAGGGACGACGGATGCCTTGTTTGCTTTGAGACAGTTGATAGAGAAATACGGAGAGAAGAAAAGAGAGCTATATTTGCTATTTATAGATCTTGGGAAGGCGTACGATACAGTTCTTAGACAAGAGCCATGGAGATATATGGGAGACAAATGGATTCTCGAGAAGTACGTAAGGCTCGTGAAGGAAATGTATGTAGTGTAAATGGAAAAATTTTAAATGTATGTAATAGTAAAGAGCCTTAATGCAAACGTTGGTTAGCATTAAGTCTTACCTGTTTAATCTTGTTATGGATGTACTGACAGAAAAGGTAGGGGAGAGAGCTCCTTGATCAATGCACTTTGCTGACGATATCGTGTTAGTAGAGGAGAGCAAAGAAATGTTAAAGGGGAAGTTGGGGTGTTGGAGAAGGGTTATTGAAGAGGGAGAACTACAGGCTGTTTGGTTTAACTGGAAGCAAATGAGTGAGGTGCTTTGTGATATAAAAATCGGGGAAGAGCTGAAAGGAAAGATATACAAAAGTGTGGTGAGACCTACGTTGGTGTAGGTTTAGAAGATTCAGGAAAATAAGATAGAGGTAGCTGAAATAAAAATATTACGGAGGATGTTGAGTAAGACTAGAAAGGAAGGAGAGGTAGAGGAAAACCGAGGAGAATATGAAAGGACTATGTGATAGAACACTTGAGAGAGAAAGATTTAGGTAAAGAAGAACCGGTAGACAGAAATGAGTGGCGACGAAGAGTAAGGAACAGCGACCTCTGGAAATAAGAAAAGCTGTAGAAGAAGAAGAAGAAGAAAGATAGGGGTGGTGAAGCCTTGTTGTAGGTTTCATTCCTCTTCTTGGAGTTTTTCTGTATGTTTGGGACGATTTTCTGTTAATGACTTAAGACCGGCGTAGGAGTGAGGTGGGAGTTTGATGGAGCTTAACGTCGATCGGGTCGATGTTTGGTGGACAACTTCGTCATGAACTAGTTGAGGTGGCCCGCTGATAAAAATACCAGATGCATCCAAAAATTGAACGATTCCTTTCAGAATTGATTGTACTTTATTTAGTATATCGCGTGGAGGTTAGCTGTGGCTAGTTCCTCACCTTGTTACAGATATAGTTGTGCAATGAGTTTGGAAAACCCCATGTCCTTGTGTAAATTAAATCTACTATGAAGGAGTTATGTAGTTTTTTTGATGGCTAGTGGGTTCATTCTAGGAAGAGCTTAGGCGGGATGTAACGGGATTAAAATCTGGTTTGTATAAATCTTTTATTTATAGAAAAGTTAAAGGTTGACACTACGATTGCGTGTCCGTACATATTTCGGAAGATCTCGTTAGAGATATTGGTAGGACTTTTTTCAGGTAAGAAGTAGAAAAAGATCATAGGAATGAGGTTAATTATCGATTTTATGTCCGAAGTGAGTTCATATGAGGACATTTGTCTAGAATAGTGACTGTATGTGTGTGTTTCTATGTTGTGGGAGCACTTTTTCTGGCAGGACATTTGTGTGAATATGCTGAGTATGTGCCGCAATAGTTTGAACCGAATGGTGCATCTGCCATTTATATGATTTGTGATTTTGTCCGCAGTTTGGAGAGATAGTGGCTCTTTGTTGGTATTCTGTGTTGTGACTTTCGCTTTGGCAGCATCTAGAACACTATTTAAAGCGCAGGGGGATGACGTTATTTGATCCAGGGATCTGACAACGTATAATCTTCAGTGTTTCAGTGCTTTTGAGAATTTTTGTTCTGAGTGCTCGAAGACTTGAACAAAGTGTATAGGGATGTTATTTTAGCGAACAGTTATTCTGACAATTTAATGTTAGGAAAGTGACCTTATGATTGATTGTTTTCAATATTTTTTTGTGAAAATTTTTTGTTAACGCCTGTCATGACAAGATGGAGGTTTGATTGGATTTTGGTTGCGACTTTTGTTGAGTGTTATAAAAATATATGGGTCTAATAGTGATGATCACGATATTGTTTCTTAGTTTTGTCTAGAATTCGTGGATAATTAGGGGTTAAAATGTATTGGAGGGTGCTGTTTTGTCTAATGAATTGACTTTTAAGTGGGCTATGTTATTGGGAAGAAGTTCGTTTGATTTTAACATATTGTTGAGAAGTATTTTGTTGGCAAACGTTTGGTGGGATGTGTTCTATAAGGTATTTGCTTGGGTTGTGTTGTCTTGTTGAGTTGTCTTATGTTTTTTGTTGCTTGTGTGTGATGGTTGTAGGGGATGGTTCTGATCGATTGTTTGAGTTGATTGTTATGTAGATTGAGTTGTATGTGTTTCGTTTTATGTTTTTTGATTGTAAGGTTGGGGAAAGGTTCAATAGGTATTGTTTCTGTCGCAGGTTCATGTTGTGTGTTGTGTGTAGCTGTAATGTTTATGTACTATTATATCGGATATAAAGTATACGGGATGATGTGTTGATTTTGGATTTGGTTGTAAGTGTGGCAGATTTGTAAGGAGAGTTGACTGTAAGTGACTTGAATTTTGATAGATGGGTATATTTTCTGTTTTAAATAAATAATCGGTTGGATCTGCGTTTATTGTGGAATTATTAAGGAATGCGTGCGTTTAGATTTGTTTATGTGATGTTTTCTGGGACAGGACGGCAGTGTGAGATGAGTAATTTTTGGTTGGATCTGTTTGTGATGGTTAGATATTTCGTTCCGGGTAAAACTTTGAGCTTTTTCTGCAGAGGTTTGGCATTAATGGGATTCGATGTGTAAAGGTAGGCTATTTTATTCAACTTGTTCACGTAGACTGAAAAGAAATTGTTTTCGTCTTCTAACATATCCGGAATGATTAGGATTAGTGGGGTTTGACTGCAGAATTTGGTTAGAGATGTGGTTTATCGTGTATTTTGTATCGTGTAAGTATGTTTCATCGAGTGATACAAGGGACTCTTCGTTCTAGTAATCGTAATAGTTTCGTACACTAGTCGCTGCTTCCCTGAGTTTTTCAGTTGGTTGAATCGGGCGTCCATCTATATTAATGGACACTCGAAACAACCGGGTTGTAAGCATACCGACTGGTTATTAATCAACTAATACTCGACTATTAATAACTCGACTACTGTATTTGTATTGAGTTCTAATTTGAGATCTTTTGAGGTTTTTGTGACGTAAAAGTGTTTGTGTATTGTGTCATTTCTTTGATGTCATATTTTAAAGAGCTGGCTGAATTTAAGATGTCTAATGAAAATTTGTGGTTGGTGGGTTGTTTAAAATTTGTGCTGAATTTGGTTGTAAATTTTGTGGAAAAAGGACATTTGGGCATTCTGGTTGAATTTGCTCTTGCTGATATTGAATATTTATAGGTTAACCATTAACAGTAGCGGTATAAAAAGGAACACTCACCAATAAATATGGTGGAGCGATGATTTAAATTGTTAAAACTGTATATTTTAATTTTTAAATAGTTTTTAAATAGTGTATCCACTTAATACACGATAATGACAATAAAAACGAGGCTGAAGCCCGATTTTAATCACCACTGTAAACGTTTGCCTAATTACTATCGATATTCACAAGTCGAGAGTCAAATGAACATTAAAAAAAATTCGAGAAATGTAATTAGGAAATCGCACCCTACAGAATACCCCGCGTATATATGCAAGACACAAACTATCTACTATTGTTACCTTCTGTTTATTACAAAAACCAACTCGTCTAAATATTTTCTTTAATAAATAAAATTACGGTATTCGTATAGGGAAAAAAGTTAAAACCAGTAAAAGGTACAGACGACCGCGGATTCTGCCTGGGTTTGATGTCGCCGATTATTTCCCTTTACTTACTTACGCCAAGCGTTTGTGAATGTAAAATCGAAGTTGAATTATTGACAGCTTTCGCTTCAGACAAAGATTAATGTTTCTATTGTTTACAGTATTAAAAGTTTAAGGTACCAAAATGGTTATTTTTCGCTAGAATAATAAAACAGTGTAAAAAATTAGACACCATAAAATTGTTTGCTATAAATCAAATACGGCAACTAAAGACAAATTATACACAGATTAAACGAATTTAAAACGGATCATACAATTTAATATATGTCTGTTTGAACTGCATTTGAAATATTGGACCAATATAAAACTTGGACAAAAATAAACCCATACCTAGGTATAGATATTGTATAAAATATCGTTCAACTATCTGTCTCGCAAAAATGTTACAATGTTGTTTGCGTAAAGGAAGCGATAATAGTTCAGGAAATGAAGCTCGAAAAAAGTTAAAACTTTGCAATTTTTCGTCCTGCACGAATTGAGTTGAAATTTTAACAGAAGGTAGGTGATAGTCCAAGGATCAAAATCTATATCGAACCGAAGTGTGCTAAAGGGTTTAGGGGTGAAAACTACCCCTAATTGTCAAAAATTATAAAATAACATATTAAACCTGAATATGGCTAAAATTTGGTTTGAATTAGTTCAATAATGATTATTTTATACTTTTTAATACAGTTCCATCATATTTCAACTCTTAAAAAGCAACCCTTGTTAGAGATTAATGTAAAAAAATTACTAATTCTAAAAAATGATTTCGCTTTGGATCGATTTGGATAAAAAGTTGGATTTAAGCTCAATTCACACACTGCTTTATAGTGAATGTCATGTCGACAAACCCTGATTGTTCCTAGGGGTGAAAACTACCCCTAGTTGTCAAAAATTATAGAATAACATATTAAACCTGAATATGGGTAAAATTTGGTTTGAATTAGCTAAATAATGATAGTTTCCTGCTTTTGAATAAAGTTTCATCATATTTCAACCCTTAAAAAGCGACCCTTGTTAGAGATGAATGTAAAAAAGAGTAGTAATGCGAAGAAAATGATTTCGCCTTGGAACGATTTGGATAAAAATTTGGAATTAAGCTCAACTCACCCTCTGCTTTATAGTTTATGTCATGCCGATGAACCCTGATTGTTCTTAGGGGTGAAAACTACCCCTAATTTTCAAAAATTGTAAAATAACATTACAAATCTTAAGATGAGTAAAATTTGGTTTGGATTAGTTAAAATAGTGATTTTTTTATACTTTAAAATACAATTTCATACATTTTCAACCCCCAAAAATCAATTGTTATGAGTGCTATAGGTGAAAATAATTTTTTGCCAAAATTTTGCACTTTTTCAACTTTTGAATATCACCCTTTATAACATTTCAGTTTTTATAAACTAATTTAATAGATATAAATTGAAAAAAGTAGAATTAAATACAAAAAAATTTATCAACATAAAAAGGCACCATATATTCTTATACATTTACATAAATAGTTAAAAATATTTACATTTATAATAACAACAACAAAAGTTCATCGGGTGCAGGTTGTTTGTTCATGAGTACGGGTAATAACAAACCATCTTTGAAATACCATCCCCATTCTGTTGCTCTGATATTTTCATTGCCAAGCCATAGACATATGAGCAGATGTTTTTATTCTGTTGTATGGGATTTCAAAATAAAAACGCTTAAAATTTTGAATGTATAACACCCCACTACCTGATATACCAGTTTTATAGATTATTATGCTCCGAAATATACTGTACTATACTAATGGAATTTTCCGGAAAAAAAAATTAATTGCTTTTTTTAACGTATTTCTTTCATTATTAAAGATAGAGTGTTTCTTCAAAAATGGTTTTGTAGAGATTTTTAAGAGCTACAAAGGAGTATTTATCTAATTAAATTGATGACGGTCATATTTCAGTATATTTCGAATAATTTCTTAGTTATTAAAAAAATCAGCTTGTAAAGAAAAGGCACTTAACTTAGGACAGTGGCCCCATTTCGGATACTGCCCTATCTGCCGTGCCATCTATATAACGCAGTCATAATAATTCATGAGCTTGGAAGCGTAAAGGCGAACTGCAAAAACACGTTTCTGGAAAACTGAGTATAAAGTTTAAACATGTTACAATAGTAAGGGAAAACAAGTTTTATTTTATTAACAAAACTTAAAAGAGGATAAGTTCTGAAGCTATTTATTTGTGGCATGTTTAATAAAGGTACAGTTTTATGGGTTTTAGCCACAATTGACTGTAATGATAATTACAGTTTTTTTTTAAGAAAGAATTTTTTTTTAAATGTAATTATCATTAAAATTAATTGTGGCTTAATCCCATAAAACTATAACGTTATTAAAAGAGAATTTTACAAGATTTGCAAAATTTTTTTAAAATGAAAAGAAAATGGATTTAATATTTTTTATTCTACAAAAATACACATAGTTTTGTTAACAAAGTATGTGGAAGCTAATAGCAGTAAAATAATTTAAAAAATTCAAAAATAATTTGCAGTTTCTTCGACTTCAGTTGTACTAATTCCTCCACTAATAACTTCTTTTAAAGCACGCTTGTGAGGCATAATTTACATATACACGAAGATCTTGTAAGTCCTTTTTCTTTTCTTTTGTAAGCTTGAGAGCTTGGTAGTTAAGAGGAAGCTCTGTGCTATCAAATTTTATCAAAATTTATTACATCGTGAAGTTTCTTTCATCCATTTTGGAGTATGATATTTGTAGGAATATCCGTGTTATATGCGATTTAAATTTTAAAGCCCATCTTAAATTAAAATCTTTTAAAAATTCGAATATTTTGCCATCCTTGAAGTTCCGAACATTTGAGATTAAGCTGCTGCTTTTTGAAGAATACTGAAATCCTTGACCATTTCCCTCGTGACATTAACAACTTGGAATTTGCTCTGATATTTAGTGGGTGTAATGAAATGGATATAGTGTGCTTTAGTAAATACATCACAGTCCTTGATCTTTAATTTAATTGAACCAAAATCTCGATCACATCCCATCATCGAATGCCCTGACATTAAAAAAACGTGCTTCATAAGATTAAAGCGATTTGCATGAATGTGACGAAGGTTAAACAAAACAACATGTATGTTCTTATTTTGCCCGGCACAGTTATCCCTAAAAATTAAAACTTTTCTCACATGCTTATTTATAAAGTTCTCCAATTAGTGACTAAAAAAACTGGCTATTTCGCACGTTCCGCGTTTAGCGATGGGTTCATCCCATACATACATTATGACTACTCCTGTTTTAACATTGTGGATTCCTAAGCTGTTAGTTCACATTTTTCATTTGTAGTATTGTACGTTGCAGGTTGGGTTAGGCGTGGGTAGTGCTTGTTGTAAATCAATACAGAAAACTTCAGGATTTGCAGCCTGGTTGCTTTCGTAGCTTTTCATCATATTCTGAGCAACTTTCTGCTTAGCTAAATGAATCTTCAGTACAGTATTCGAGCAGGTATACCACTTATCAATAGAAGGAGGCTGAACACCTATATTAAATTCGTTTACAAAGATATTTCGATAGTAGAAATTTTCTTCTGCTATCACCCAGAACAGTTATTGTGGTGGTCTGCTTGTCTAAACTAAAGCCTTCTTTCTTCATTTATTGAAACACTATATTCTATGTTCCGATGCTTCCTACTAGCTCTGTCAGTAATTAAAGACTTGTTACAATCATTCCATTTTACCACATTTGAAAGATATTGGTTTTGATTATCGTAGTTATTGAGTTGCCAAAAGGTATTGAAAAACATATTAATATTGTTCATGCCCAACTTTTCAAAACACTTACATGACAGTCCGATTGTGCGCACAGATACATTTTTGTTTGTATTTCTTGAAACGTATGCTTCACCACAGTTTCGTTTGGTTTTACACACGTTCACAATCCATTGTTTCGGTAAATTTTGCTTCCGCATCACCAGAAAATCAGAAAAAAACAAATCAACTTTAAGACTAATGTAGCGTCAGTTTTTTTTTTTGAAGTACGGGTAATTAAAACTACAACAAGCATACTATGGTACCCAAAAACTCAAAAACAAAGCATATATCTGAGACTTTTTCTCACCGACTACAGAAACACCGGAGCGTTGATACGGTTACAGAGGAGAAGGGGCAAACCTTGAACGAAAACGCAACGAAAGCCTATGGGTTTGCCCTTGCTCTTCTAGACGATTATGTAGTTTAGTTTTTGACTTGTATGGATTGGTATTTTATTTCTTACAGAATTTTAGGAATATAAAGGGCGAGACATGCTTTTATAATATACTCAGGCATTCTTTGTGAGAAAGATGAGACTGTTTTTGAAACGTCCACTTTGCGAGTTCGTCCTTACTCTTCCAAGCTCCTGAATTATTCTACTGTTGTATCATCATCATCATCTAGCCCCATTTTCATATTTATTGTTTGATATAGGCCTCCTCTAGACATCTCCAGTTCTCTCTATCTATGTCCAGCCCACCTCCACTTTTGTTTATTGATTTGCAGTATAATATCGTCTACGCCAGTTCGTCGGCTTATCTCCTCATTTTTCACGCGATCTTTCAAGGTCAGGCCCAGCCTTGATCTCTCCATTCGCCTTTGTGTTACCTTCAGTTTTTCGGCAGTAGCTTTCGTTAAAGTTAAGGTCTCTGCTCCGTAGGTTAAAACTGGTAAGATGCATTGGTTAAATGCCTTCTTTTTCAGTTGAATTGGGATATTTGTTTTAAAAATATCTCTCATCCTTTCATATGCCGCCCATCCCAAAGTGATTCATGTATTTAGCTCGCAGGTTTGGTTGTCTCTGGTTATTCTAATTTCATGACCCAAGTATGTGTATTTATCGATTAATTCTACCTTGTTGTTATTGATCTGTATCTCTTCGCTGGGAACCATATTTGTCATCATTTTGGTTTTCTCGAAATTTATCTCCAGCCCAGTTTCTTGTAGTATGTCATTCAGTTCTTGGAGCATGCCTTTGATCTCTCCCAGATTATGTGACAGAAGTACGATATCGTCCGCAAAACGTAGATGGTTTAATCTTTCTCCATCGAGGGATATTTCTTTCTGTTGCCATGTTAGTCTTTTAAATGCATACTCAAGAACGGTAATAAACAGCTTTGGTGACACGGTATTACCTTGCCCGACTCCTCTTTTCATCTTCATTTTATTAGTTGCAGAATGTAGACTTATGGTTGTTGTGGCATTTTAATATATATTTTAACTATATTACAATATCTGTGGTCTAACCTGCAATCTTGTATTGCTCTTAAGATGGACGGTAGTTCCACTGTATAAAACACCTTTTTAAATTCTACAAATATCAATGCCAAGGGACGGTTATATTCGTTAGTTTTTTCTATCAGGGTTTTTAGGCACTGCAGGTGATCGTTTGTGCCGTAATTAGGGCGGAAACCGGCTTGTTCCCGAGGTTGGTAAAAATCCAGCTCTGTCTCTAGTCTCTTCATTATTATTCGGGTGTATACTTTATAAAGATGATTAAGGAGACTGATTGGTCTGTATTTTTCCAGGTTTGCTATATCTCCCTTCTTGTGTAACAGTACAGTTATAAGAGTATACTTTGATTCCATAGGCATAGATTAAAGAGCTTTTCAATTTTGGCCATCAGTACTGAGCCTCCTATCTTTATCTCTTTCGTGACAACACCGTTCTACCCCGGAGCTTTGTTATTCCTTATCTTTTTTAGAGCCTTGTAAATTTCGTCCAAGGACATTTCTGGGATATCTTCGGAACCCTGATTTTGAACCTTCCTCTGCTGATATTCAACTATATCTAGAGTCGATTGGTTACTATATAATGTCTTATAGAATGATTCCACAATTTGTAACAAATGTTCTCTGTTTGATGTGATGTTGCCATTTCTATCCTTGAGTTTGACTATTTGCTTATTTCCATTTGTGAGTTTGCGTCTTAATATTTTCATACTTTTATTTTCTTCAATGGTTTTGATGATTTTCTAATCTTTGTATTTTCTTAGGTCTTTTCTGATTTCTCTTGATACGTCCTTGTCCATTTTGTTTATATCGTCGTTACTAGAGTTTTCTTCGCTTCTCAGTATTCTTCTTTGTTCCATTTTTTTCTGTGTTTCCAGACTAATTTTTTCTTCCTTTAGGCTTTTTGGGCAGCATTTCTTTTGAGCTTCTGTTATTGCTTCTACTATTATGTCATTTAGGATGTTAATATTATTTGTTGATGATTTTTCTTGAAGGAATTTACCAATATGATCTTTAAAATTTTGTTCGTTGTTTGGATGTATCCATAAATTTATTTGCTTTTTTTTATCATACTGTCAATGATAGTTGGTATTTAACACAATGGTGGCTCTCACCATACGATGGTCGCTTGATTTTGCAAGTTTATTTAGCACTGTCACATCTGTAAATATGTATCTTTTATCAGTGATAAAGTAACCGATCTCGTTTGTCGTCTTCCCATCTGGGCTTTTCCACGTCCATCTGTCGTGAGGTTTCTTGTAGTAGTACTTGTTCATTAGGAATAGTAGATAGTTCTCTAGTAGAAAGTTTAAAAGAGTGTCGTCATGGTCGTTCCGCCCCTGACTTCCAAAATTTCCAAGAACAGTTCCTGCTGGATCCAGTTTTGTTTCTATTTTGGCGTTAAAGTCTCCACTATAACTGTAAAATGTGTACGGTTGTTTGTGATGGCTGTGCCTAAATCATCATAAAAAACTTCAATCTCTTCGTCTGTATATTCTGTTGTTGAAGCATAGACTTGGATAACTTTTAGATTATATCTAGTATTTATTTTGAACGGGGCATATGTAACTCTAGTGGATACTGATTGGACAGTTTTTAGATTTCCTGCTAGCTGTTTGTTTATGAAAAATCCGACGCCTCCTACTGACTCATGTTGTTCTCCGTGATAGTAAAACGAGTGGCCGGATTTAAGGGTCTCGAGGCCTTCACCTCGCCTTCTCACTTCACTAACTACGACGATGTCCCATCTGATCTTTTCTAATTCTTTTTCCATTTCTTTAAAGCTTTCATCAGAAAGTAGAGTTCTAGTATTCATGGTTGCAATTTTGAAAACTGTTTGTTTTTTAAAGCATACTCTTGTCAAATTTATGTCCCCCCAGAATCCTTGGGACAGATTGATAATTCAGTGTGAGAGTGTCTACTCACCTTCTAGTTTCCGTTTTGTTTTAAAATCTGACATTTGTAACAGGACTGAAAAGGAAAACAATGGGTTATTTAAAAGCGTCCTGAATGTTTAAAGTTCCGAATTCAACATTTTATTATAGAAAGGCGAAGAGAGAGAAGTTCACAAACTCAAAGAAAGTCCGAGGAATTAGAAAAAATTGTGGAACGAACACCAGAAAAAAATATAGTAACTGCTTGTTTGTAAAATTTGCAAGAAAGAGAAATAACGCAACAATTGGATAAAATATAATCAAGATTGAAATACCTAAAGAGATTAGTTCGTTTCCATCTTGTACTGATTTGTTCTAAGTTTATTCACATAAAAAAAACAAATTTGCTGATGAGTTTTTATTAAATACTAGTTATGAGAAGCCAGGTGTTATTCCTATTTGAGAAACCTCTCGTTGACAAGTACTTTAATAAAATTAAAAACAAACTTAGTTCTTAATGACCAACTTAATTTTATTCTTTTAATTTTCTAACGACCTCTCCCTCCTCACATTCACATATAGTAAAATTGTTGTTCCGTGGTTCCGTGGTAAACAAAATAAAAATAATAAAATAAAATTAAACGTAGAAAAAACTGCTAATAATATTTATTTTCGTAAAACGTAATTGATTTTTGAAGGAAAGATATTTTTGTATGTATCGCGGACCAATGCAAATTGTGACTGATTGATAACTAAACTAAACACACATTCTTTGGTTTAAAAACCAGACGATAAACTGAAATATTATCGGCCTGGTCTCTTGTGATGTCGTTGCTTACAATATAATATTTCGTTTTCCATACATGAAAAATGCAACGTCTGCAAGGTTCAAGAAGAAATAAATATATTTTTGTATAAGTATTACCAACTGCGAAAATATAGATTTTAACATGAGATCTGTTATTTAATTTTTGAATAGAAAAGTTATAATTATTCGCAATAAGCTTGTCGCTACAATGTAAAAAAAATAAGTTCTAGAAAAGATAAATATAGCGAAACATTTTGTTATGACTACAATTATAAAAGAGGTTTTCTGGTAATTTAGAATATTTAGTAAATGTTGATTTAAAAATTATTTTCATCCACCCCATTACTATCTAAATTAAAAATAATATTCAATGGAAGGTAAAGAAACGAAATGCATCAACAATAAAATTTAGAGCACGACAGTATACAATATAATATGTGGCAGTTTTCCATTTTTTCGTTCCGAACCAAACAATAGAAGATTGTCAGTGAATGAACTGCTTTCTTTTGATAAGTAATGTTAACTGCCACGCCATGAAAAGACCTGTGGAGGTGTGAAGGAATTACATTTCTTTGGAAAATTGATTTTCACGATGTCATAAAACGAGTAATATTGGACTTCGGAAAAAATGTTCCGTGCGCGTTATTTTATTTCAAATTTTATTCCTGACATTTCGCTATTTTCGCCGGTAGATTTATCTATTAATAAAAGTTATACGTGCCAGTGACCCCTTTAGTCGGGGATAAGGGTGTGTCAACTAAAAACGATCACAAATCATAGAACAAAAAATATGGAACAAATAATATAATTGATATTAAAGAAATGTGAGACAGCTGTGTAAAGAGCCTGCTTTTGTTATTGTCGTTCCGAAATGACATTCAATTGCGCTCTTTTATGAGGTTAAAGAAAGATTCCATTTTGTGGTTGAAAAATGGTTTCTATCTTTAATATTAGATGTTTTGATTTGGAAAAATGGCAACAGTAATTTTTAGAATTGCTCATACAATATAATAGCATAATTTATAAACGATAATCCGTATATAATTATAAGAAGAACAGCACATTCCCTAATAATTAATTAGTTTACAAAATAGTTTATTAATAAAAATAAAAGAGATTCACATTCCTGCCAATATATCGTCAGGATTATTTTTATTTTTTATTTTATTTTACAGTAAATTTGAGCACGGTTCGCAAAACTCATATTCCCATGTAAATACAATGTTATAACTGTGCACTAACTAACTAAATAAATATACAAAAACATAGGTAATAGCAAGTGTTTATTAGGGGAGAGTTGTCTAAAATGGGGACGCTAGTGTATTTTTAGTGATTTACAAGAAGTGAATACTGTTTTTAACATTGTTTAAAGTGCAATAGAGTTAGTAATTATTACTTTAACACTAAATTAGTTTTGGTAGACTTATTTTATTTAATACTTGGTCAAAATCTAAAACTATGAAAAAATATAAATGTCCCGCTTCTAGACCACCGTTCAGGTAAAATGGGAACCTCATTAAAAACAATGGAGCTTTTTTTATTTTTATCTTGTTTAACAGTTTAATTACAATAGCACACATTTTAAGTTTATGACAAATACTTATTACACTTGTGACAGGATAAGACATAGATACAAAACAATTTTAAAATAATTTTTTGTGAGTTTTTAAGTGTTACGTCTACAGAAACCGCACAGGAAATAGCCGTCTTCATCTACATTTGTACATGCGTCGTGGGCCCGTGGGAACATGCGTGTTGTATTTCTGATTCTTTCTTGTTTTTGGGGAGGTGGCATCAGACACCTTGGTGACATTATAGCAAAAGAAGTGGAAGGCTGCTCCATGGATAATCCAGAAGTCGACCAATCAGGTTGGGTTTGGGGTACCAATGTTACAGCATTAAAAGCATTTGACACAGAATTTGTCAAAAGGCAAGAATAGGTATCTTTATCTTTATCCAAAGTGGCAGATTCAAGGCACAAATAGGTCTTTTTGCCCAGGGTGACTGATTTGAGGTTCGAAGAGGTCTCATTACTTAAACAGGGTAATTTGAGACATGAGGTACTTCCTTGACCATCTTGTTCAGGCATGAACACTGAACTTTGAAGAGTAGGACAGTTTTTTGATGTCGAATGAAGGTTAGGTTGATGATTTTGATCTAAGGGTCTCTCCGTTGTTTCAACTGGTGGAAATAGGCTATCAGGAAACACGTCACGGTTAAAAGGATATATACCAGTTTTCTCAAAGCCCTTAACTGCTGTTTGAACTGAGGCTGCTCTTTGAAAAGCAGCACCGTAAAGTTTTGCGACTTGTGCAATTGTGACCGCTGGTCCGGGATGGTTGATCAACCATTTTCTGAATTCTTATTCATAGTACTCAGAATTAAGGGAAGCCATAAAAGAAACTTCCTGTGGCTGGAGCTGATGAGTCGTATGAGCAGGAAATCAGAGTATAATAACATTATTTTCTTTCGCAATATTAATCAATTCGATGCTTTTTGAGTGCGCTCTATGTCCATCCAACAGAAGTAAGACTGGCTTGTCTGGTTTTGAGTTTGAAAACTCATCCAATTACTTAAACCAAACTAAAAAGCTTTCTGTTGTAATCCATGTTTCATGGAAAAAAGCAAAGGATCCTGGTGGAGCATCGTCCACTAATGCAGGATTTTCTCTTTTTCGTGGAAATATAAACATTGTGGGCATGTAATTTCCAGCAGCACTCATACAGGTCTCGGCTGTCACTAGTGTTCCTCTTTCACATGAAGCTAAATCACCTACTTGTTTCTTCCCCCTCAGCGCTACAATTTTTGATGCCTTATTAGGAACCTTGGATTCCTTTTTAGAAATTCATACAGCCAATCTTTGCTAGCAGCTTTTTGCTCATGTTGAAGGTGTGATCAATTTCATTGACTTCAACTAACTCAAACGCTAAATGGCGTAGATCCATTAGTGTAAGGCCAAACAGCCTCTCTTCCATATTGACAATATGTTGGGCTAATTCTTCTTCCTGTTTCTTGTAAAAAGCACTTTTATA
The DNA here is from genome assembly GCA_918026665.1 of Diabrotica balteata. Taxonomy (NCBI): domain Eukaryota; kingdom Metazoa; phylum Arthropoda; class Insecta; order Coleoptera; family Chrysomelidae; genus Diabrotica; species Diabrotica balteata. Next base: position 20,376,494 of record OU898285.1, read on the forward strand.
ACATTCAAACATTTTTCTAAACGATTCACTAGCTAACTACCCAAGTTCACAAGTCGTTTTTATGCGCCTCTCAAGGGTTGTCTGAGGAACGTAGAAATGAGCAGAAGCCTTTCGGTATCACATTTGCTCATCTAAAACGGCTTGCATAGCGAATTTCATGCTGTCTTCATTCCAGCTCTGTCTATTCGTCTTCCTTTTGTACCGACACAATACTCGTTGAACCTGGCAGAGGTCACTAACTGGTCGAAAACCAACTTATAATGACAATATGAACGCCTGCTGCTAGCAATACCAACTTTAGCCGCTCTTTGTAGCGTCACTTTACAGAGGTGGCCTGACCCCGTTTGATCCGACGTCCCCGTTTTTTACAACTCTCCCCTACAAATTAAATATTCAACTATGGTCATCCAGTTTATTTTTGAAAATATTGACAGATGGAGCAACTATGATCTCAGCCGGAAGGCTATTTCATATCGAGAGCACTTCATTACAAAGAAAAAATTGTCTAGTTGTTGTTAAAAAAGTTTCCTTTTTTAACTTAAATTTGTGGCCACGAAGACGATTGTCATTGTCTAGTATAAACATAGCCCCCATATTTCGAAAGTTGTATTTTACTATCCGAAACGTAATAATTAAATTGCCTCAAAGTCGACGTTCTTCAAATGTAGTGAGATTGGTTATATTCAGTATACGAAGGTCTTGAGCGACCAAAAGATATTCTAGTGCACTGCCGCTGTACGTTTTCGAGAATATTACGATCGCGCACTAACACCGAATGAAAGAACTGGACGAATGTGCAGTTTATACAGATGAACTGAGCTTATAAATTACACTTTTGCAAACGTTTTATTTAGTAGATATAATTTACTGTTAGCTTTTTTAGAAATATGCAAAATATGTTCTAACCAACTTATGTAGATTGTTATTAATTATAACCCCTAGATCATTATGTGATTTCACTGTTTTTACACGCGCTCATTAATAGAGTAAGGAATACACGGAATATTTTTACCCATGTGAAGAACTACACATTTGTCCACATTAAGAGGCAGCATCCAAGTAGAGGTCATCTTGTAGTAACTGGAAATTTGCGGAAGGAAAATAGCTTCGTGTCATCTGCATAGAAAGCTTTGTCGCATTTAATGTGAAATTGGAAATCATTGATTTGGTATTGACCACGTATACCAAGGTGTTCCAATTTATGTAATAGTCTTCGTTTTGGAACTCGATCAAAAGCTTTAGCAAAATCGTGGTAAATAATGTCTACCGGAGCTTTTCTGTCTAATGCTCTTGACCATTCATTGACACACCAGAGAAGATTTGTCATTGTAGAACGTCCTTTGACAAAACCATGCTTCTGTTCTGGTATAACCAGTTCTTTTTTAGAAAATCAGAAATTGTCTCGGCAATAATAGATTCCATTATCTTAGATATTGTAGGTGTTAAAGTTAAGCTGATAGGACCTTAGTTATTAGGATCCAATTTGTTCCCTTCTTCAAAAATCGGTGTTATAAATGCGGTTTTCCATATAAGGAAGCAAAATATGTCTGGTGAATGATAAGGACATAATCACAAATAGTAGGTAAGCTAAAGCACCAGAACATTTCTTTAAAAATAAAGAAGATATTAAGTCGAGACCACAAGACGAATTATTTTTTAGGCTTTGAAGATGATGTTTAACTTTTTCAGAAGTAATCATTATATTTTCAAGGGAAGAAGAAACTCGTGACGAAGTAATTTAGGCCACTGATGATTAGTGGGTTCGACAAAGAAAATCTTAGAGAAAGTACTGGCGAGGACTTCGGCATTCTCATAGTTATTTTGGGATACATCCCAAATATCATTTTCTAGTAAAGGTATAGAAACTTTTGTTGTCAACGAAGATCTAATATACATACAATTACAATTATTATTGTTATTACTAATGGCTATACTCTCTTCGTGGGCAACACGAGCTTTATGTAGAGATTTCTTTAAATCCTTGGCAAAGTCTCGATGAAAATATCGATTGTTATTACTAATGGCTATACTCTCTTCGTGGGCAACACGAGCTTTATGTAGAGATTTCTTTAAATCCTTGGCAAAGTCTCGATGAAAATCCTCTATGCGATTTGTACGTCTATATTTTGTTCCACAACTTTCTTTTATACTTGATCAGATATATTTATTCCCCATTAATCCAAGGTTGTATGTTATTTTTGTATATAGTTTTTTTAATGTATTTTGGTTTTTGCAGAAATTAACAACGTGTCCAGAATACAACTGGATTCCTTGTGTCACCGAAAACATCATTCCAATCAATATCAGCCAGTTGGCGATTTGTATTTTCAAAATCAATTATTTTATATACCGTTTTATTAACATTAGGATTAGGAGTACAGGACTGTATGTTAAACTGAATATGAAACGTTATGACTGCATGATCTGAGTTACCTACTGGATAGCTTATTAGGGGATTGCGGCTCCATTATGAATTTATGTATATTAGAATGTAATACAAAATCTGTAAATACATTTTTGGAATTTGTTAAGCCACTACGTGGATCAGTTATAGGCCACTAAATGTCTCTAAAATTAAAGTCTCCAATAACATTCAGATTCTCTAGCCTCTAGCCTCTAGACAGTTTATCAAGTGATGCGAGAACAAACTCATCATCTGTTAATCTAGAATCACCAGGCCGATAAACACATACTAGGTGAAAATAAAAAAGAGTTTTTATGACATATTTTTAAGCCAAGAAGTTCCATATTGGGGACAGTAATATCAAGAGATGTAACAGAGAAATAATTATTAGTAATTTCTACAGGGAAATTATTCTAATATCACACCTATAAAGGGAATAATTATGAATGTTATAAACAGAGTCAAGATCATTTGATTTGGTGTTAACCATGTTTCAGTGATAATTATTTGAGAATTTAGGTTTTGCATATTGCAAAAAAATTAATTAAATTTGGAATTTAAAGTAGCTAGATTAGTATAGAAACAGAGCCCATTGTGAAAACCTGAAATATCAGAATTAATGACGAAAGTTTGCAATTTTCGGGACTCCTTTTATATATTTTATGCTTAAATTTTCCTCTCCATTCGATTTTCTCTGTTCCAGTTTTACTCGAAGTTCTTTTAGTCATTTAGGCATTAGCATTTAGGTTTTGCAAAATATGTTTGGCTTCATGTTTATTTTGCCTAATGACCTTTATCATCCTAGGAAAGCGATTGATTGGTTTTCTAATCCTGAAAAATGTGACAGAAGTGGAGTTACACATTACAGTATCTAAAATATTTTTTAATATTCCACCATCGTGACTTTTCTGTAGTGTCTGTTCAATGATTGTAATGAAAAAATATTCCTTTTAAGCACAAATAGCACAATATTTGCCTGTAGGCTTTAAAGTAAATAATAAGGTCTTTTGTTGTTTAGTTTACAGTAAATCTTACCCTATCTATGTGCTGGCTTTAATTGCAGCTATATTCTATGGAATGGGTTCTTTTATCAATAGTGAGAGTTTCCATCCTTCGCATTTCCTGCAGTGCCAAAACATCTAGTTTGTACGTGTTCGTTATGTCTAATAAAGATGTGAGTGCTCCAGTTTGATACAGGGTTCGGGTATTCCATGTTCCTAATCTCAGTTCCATTTTTCGTTAGCAAAGTCGTCGTCCAGTTAATAGTTACTGTGGTTTTGTAACATATGCTCTTTTACAGAAAGAGGTTGTTGGCCTCCAGCCCAGCCCCAAACCTGGTGGGCCAGGGACCCTTCTGTTAGGGTTGCCATACCTTAATATGTTTTGGTTTGCATGTGGTATTTTTATTTCCCACGTACCCACCGGTCCTAGGACCGGTTAGGGCCACGTGAAGATGTGTCTGATGGGAGACAGACAACCTCTTACAAATTAAAGCAGAATCACTTTATACTAAAACTGTTGTAATAAAGTCACTTGAAACCACCCAAAATTGAGTTCAATATTTCGCAGCTAATTATTGCACGAATATTGTTGATGAAACCAGTCTGTCAATAATTTAGATAAAATATATATTGTTTTTAAAAAATCTTAATCTTTAGAATTTGTTTTAATATTTTTCCAAAACTTTATCTTGTCTAAAACGATCTTCAGCTAAGTTTAGAGTAAAATTTCGAAACGACTTATTTTTCTGGTTGTCTCAGGAGTAAATACATAGCAGAAATAATATCCCTTACTTCTCCGTGTTACAGATAAAAATTATTACGGCGTAGGCTCCCCACCTTGAATAATGGGCACTCAGCTTTTCAGACGCAGGGTGTAAAAAGGAAATTTTGAATCCAGAATGCTGTAAAATAACTCACCTTGAAACTTATTTTCGAGGGGAGAGTATTTTATTATGTTTAAAACAATTGAACAAATAATTTTAGAAAGACTTGTCAAAACTGAACGTTCACTTCGGGAGATGTACAGGAAAATTTAATATAATTTAATTTACTTCTATGAAACAGTATATTCAAATCATATCAGGTTTACTCAGTAGCGGTGGCATTAAATGGAGACTATTGTCTTCGGAGAAACTTTCAAAATGAGGAAAAGATATGAGGGCTGATGTTATCTACGGAAGTTGACATTGACTTTAAAAGGATATTGGTTCTTTGCATCCTATAAATGTACGGGCTAGATATCATAAATTGTCAGCGTGACTGGCAAATACAGGTTAAAGCATTGCATTTATAACAGCACATTATATACACAGGATGAGTTATTATTAGAGACTGGATTATATGCTCTAAAAAAATGGTTAAAATATGCTTGCAACATGCACTTAAAAAGTAACCAAATGTGTCTTTATTATTTGCAATATGCAATTATATATGCACTTTAAAAAAATATTTTTAAATTTTTAGGGCTTGAGATTTGGCGAGAAATAAAATTAAAGTATAACTTAGAGAATGTTTATTTATTACAACATTTAATAAAACAAATATAAATAAAAATTTACAAGAAAATGTCCTCGTTCTTGCTGTTCTTCTTCTTCTGTTTCCTATCCGTTTCGGATGTTGGAAATCATATTGGCAATCATAATCTTGCTCGCTGCGGCTCGAAACAGCTCCGTTGAGGTTTTCTTAAACCATGTTCTTAAATTCCGCAGCCATGATATTCCCCTTCTACCGGGTCCTCGCTTACCTTAGACTTTACCTTGCAATATAGACTGTAGCAGGGAGTAACGGTGCTGATTTCTCATAATGTGTCCCAGATATTGCAATTTTATGCGTTTGATCGTAAACACAATCTCTGGTTCCTTCTTCATTTTTCCTAGAACTTCCTTGTTCGTGATCCTTGCTGTCCATGATATTCTCAGTATTCTTATATAAAGCCACATCTCAAATGCTTCAAGTTTTTTAATAGTGGTGTCTGTAAGCGTCCATGCCTCCGCCCCGTACAACAACACAGAGAAAACATAGCATCTCAAATGTCTCATTTTTGTATCAAGGGATATGTTGTGACTTTTGAAGATGGCGCTTATTTTGTTAAAGACCGTTCTTGCCTTTCCTATGCGGCACTTTATTTCCTGTAAGTTGCTCCACTGTTCGTTAATAAAAGTTCCCAGGTAACAATACTGTTTTACTCGCTCTATCTGCTTCCCGTTAATGTATAGATGAGCCCCATTTATATTCTCCTTGCTGATAATCATTTGTTTCGTTTTGTGGGTATTAATGTTTAGTCCGTACTGTTGACTGTACTCGTTTATTCTGTCCATTAGCCTCTGAAGTCCCTCTAAACTATCTGCTATCACCATGGTGTCGTCGGCATCTCTAACATTGTTTACTCTTTCATCATTTAGAAGGATGCCTTCGTCTATTCCGTAAAGAGCCTCGTTAAAAATTTTCTCTGAGTACATATTAAATATCAACGGCGATAGGATACATCCCTGTCTAACTCCACGTATTATTTTTATGTGATCTGTTTCTTCTCCGTTAATTTTCATGTATGCGGTCTGATTCCAGTAGAGTTCTGAAATTATTCTGAGGTCTTTGTCATCCAGGTCTGCCTTTTTTAAAATGTTTATCATCTTTTGATGTTGAACTCAGTCAAATGCCTTTTCATAGTCGATCAAGCATGCGTATACGTCGCAGTTAACGTCCCTGCATCTTTGAATCAGTACCTGTACTCTGAAAAGTGCCTCTCTGGTACCCACTGCGTTAATGAAGCCGAACTGTCTGTCCGATATTTGTTCCTCGCACTTCTTATAAATTCTTCCATGGATGACTCTAAGAAACAGTTTCAACATGTGGCTCATTAGGCTGATTGTTCGATATTCTTCGCACTTTTTAGCCCCTGTTTTTTAGGTATCGCTATGAATTTTGATTCTAGCCATTTATCAGGGATGATTCCTGTATTGTATATTTTATTGAAGACAGCCGTGATCCAAATTATTTCTTCTTCCTACAAGAGTTTTAAAAATTCAGCTTCGATATTATCAGGCCCTACAGCTTTCCTGCTTTTCATCCGTTTTATTGCTTCTTCTACCTCGGATTTAAGTATGTCCGGGCCCGTCATCCTCTCTGAAAATGTATGCCTATAATCCGTTCTTTGGTCTAGAAAAAGTGTCTCCAAATATATTCTTCATCTGTTTTTCATCTCTTGGGTGTCAATGATTAATTTTCCATTGGTGTCTATGAGTTTCATTTGTGTTCGCTTTTTAAAAGTACCCGTTATTTCTTTTACCTTTTTGTGTACATTAAAATTGTCATGCTTGGCTTGTAGTCTGATTTAAGCCTGCATTTTTTTATACTCATCTTTGTTTCCTTTAATTAACCTTCTGCGTTCCATTAAATAAAGGATTTCTGGAGTCATCCAAGATTTCTTCTTTGTTTCTTTGTTTGGTTTTAGCAGATCTTGTTTAGTTTTCTTAATTATTTCTTCGAATTGATTGATTTCTCGTTGGATGTTATTTTCTTCTTTTAGTTTTGGCTGTTCTTGCTGTTACAGTATATAATCACAAAATGTTCAATATTATCAAGAGTAATGTTATGCCTTCTATCAGTTAATATGTGTTTGGATGAGGAAAACGATCTTTCAACATCACAGGATTTAATTGGCCCAAATATAAAATTTGACACTAGCGAGGGATCCATATTATTAACTTTGTTAAAGCTTACATTGATTAATTTATTTATTGATCACAATAAAGAAAAGCCTTCATTCCGGTTTAAAAATTCACTAAATTTATCTTTAATTTTTTTTCCAATTTTACCAGACAGGTTTACTATTTTTTCTTTAACATAATCAACAATGCAAATACTATCATTTAAAGATAATTTTTGACTCTCTAGTTTCGTAATAGAGTATACAATAATTATGTCAAAATTTGCTTTTATATAGGACAGTTCATTCTGAAGAGAATTCTCAATAAAAATATTTTGACAGTTCTGAACAGCAATACAACAAGAAGGATCAAAATTTGATATAAAATTTTTGATATCAATAATAATATTTGCAAGAAATACGGTACTATTCAACCACATCTCCCATCTAGTCAACACTGGTTCCGCTGGCAAAGGGATATCGGGAAGCATCTCCCTATATAAATCTACTCGCATTGGTGGTTTAAAAATACTGTCTTTACATTGTTGATTAAAATGTTTACATTTGGAAACTCGAGTCTAAGTTTCTCTGCTACCTTGTTTAAACTATGCGCTAACCATGTACAATGAATTAAATTCGGAAAAAAATCTTAAGACTAGTATCAGCTTTAACCATGTAGAAAGGGGCATGGCTAACTAGTAGTAACATTTTTTCAGAAGGTACTTGATTGGGTAAAAAGAAATTTGTCAAAGATTCATTAATAAATCGAGAAATTGTTGCATAGTTGGTTTTTTCTAAACATTATACGCTGATTAAATACGACTTACTGAAGTCATCAGCTGAACTGTTTAAAACTACAATAATTAAATTCGCGATTTGCCGACCCTTTGTATCAGTAATCTCGTCGACAGATATCCAGAGATATTCATCTTTTACCCGGCTTTTATTACCTTCAATAACGTCTTTGGAAGATGCCCTCACATATTTCTTGCGAAGAGTTGAAGAACTTGTTACCTCTACTGATTTATTTTCAACTTTACAATATGTTTTCAAAAAATTTTAACACACCTTGCTATCCAATTTATACAGTAGGATATTGCAACTTACAAAAAAATTGCATACATCTTTTGCTAACATTCTTGCCCTGTCGATGTCTAACGATTTTGAATAATGTTGTGCAGAAGCTGCTGGCGTGGTTTCTTGAAGTCCTTAGATAGTTTATATTAGTAGAGAGCCGTTTTCAGGTGTTGAAAAATTTGGAATTTTTTTTCACATGAAATCTGTAATAAAACGATTTAGTAAATAGGAGTCTAATGCACCAATATGGACTTCAAATTTTTAAGATAACTTATATTTTTTTCTCGAAACTAAAACCACCGCCAATAGTCCAACTGTTACATGTTTAGTATAGGTAGACCGATATTCGTGCAAAAATGAGATTTTAAATTAAATTTTTGAATCGTTAAAATATAAGTGGACTCACCTTTTTATCACAAATAGTACAGAAAACACTTTCATTGTCTATAATCTTAATCTCACTGTTGCCACCAACCCAACTCCGCAATAGACTTGATTTTTGTTTCACCACTTTTGACATATTTTCAAAAAAGAAATTATTTTTATTTTATAAGCACAATATTCACAATCACAAGTTGCGTTGCCAGCTGGTAAAGGGAATTTCAAAATGAATGTAAAAAATTAATTATAAATTACTGTAAACAGTAAATTAAAGGTGAATATTGTTTTCTATACCTACAAGTGATCGCCTGACACAAAAAGAATACCTTCTTTGAACGATTACCTGGAATTACTGATAAGGCTTCACTAATAATACTTTAAGTAGTTTTTATGCCACATTACAGCTTATGCCAATAATATAAATTAGAAATTGTTTGCATCTTCCATTTATTTTGTAGATGTACATTGTTCATGTCTTACCTACCTACGTTTTTGGTGTCGATATTTTGTTGAAGAATTGAAGAATATAATATTAAATGTATACGATGCACTTGTACATCAACACCCTTTAAGTAATGTTCGTGAAATCATTAACATGTGTTCAAATATGACAGGGGTTGGAGAAGCAACAATTTATAGATTCCTAAAAGAAAAAAAAGGAGGAACTGTTTCATCTCATAAGAAGAGTGGAGGGAGTAAACCCTTGAAAATTGAAGAAATACATAAAAACATGATAAGACGCAGCGTCCACTCATTTTTTTTTTAACAATGAATTTCCAACATTGGATAAAATCCAAACATTAATTAGAGAAAACGAAGAGTTACCAATCATAAGCAACAAGAAATTATGGGGACTATTGAGAGAGATGGGATTTCGTTGGCAAAAGAATAGAAGAAAATCCGTTTTAGTTAAAAAAGATTACATTGTATATTGGAGACGAGATTATCTGAAAACTATTAAAAAGTACCGAGAAGAAGGGAAAACAATTTTTTATTTGGACGAGACTTGGCTAAATGAAGGTCATACTGTACCATATCTATGGGTTGATACAAATGTGAAAAGTTCCCGTCAGGCGAAGGTGTATCTACTGGAATAAACAATATTCCCGTTGGAAAAGGACGCAGACTCATAATAAGCCATATTGGAAACGAATACGGTTTTGTCAATGGTGGATTATTAGGTTTTGCCTCAAAATCAACCAAAGATTACCACGAGGAAATGACTGCTGACGTTTTTGAAGAATATTTTAAGCAAATGTTGGATTTAATTCCAAAAAATTCTGTTATAGTCATGGATAATGCTAGTTACCATTCAAGAATAGCAGAAAAATGGCCAACAACGGCATGGAAAAAAGGAGAGATAATCGAATGGTTGGATAAACACGCAGTTGAGTACAAGGAGAATTCGACAAAAAAGGAATTATTACCTATTGTAAGGCAATATAAAGCAGCTTATAAAAAATATATAATTGATGACAGGGCATTAAACCGTGATGTAATTATTTTACGTTTACTCCCATACCACTGTGATCTGAATCTGATAGAAAATATATGGTCTCAAGTAAGGGGTGAAGTCGGACGCAACAACAAAACTTTTAAATTAGAAGACTTCATGCTCAAAAGAAAAAAAAGAAAATGTGGAATTTGGATATGACTGATGCAATGCTGGAACCGGTAATAATTAACATTGGAGTTGAAGATTCGTTAGATTCTGAAGAAAGCAGTGAATCTAAAATGGAATTTGATTAAAATAATATTTATTTTTTTACAAATCGGCCCCTGTTACGGCCACAAATTATTTTATATATAACCAATAAAATAAACATCTTACATTTCTTGCAAATTCATTAGTACCTGTTAATCTCCATCACTCCGACACTGGCAACTTTATGTAGCGATTAGTAACCCTCAAAACTATTGTACTCTATTCTGCTTCAAGTGTTGATACCTTGAAAATAACGAACTCTTTTCTTTTTTTCATTTATTTTTTTTTCTCGTTTTCTCTTTTTCATTTATTTTTAAGCTATGGTGTTATTCTGTGGGGAAACTCTTGCAATGCTCTAACAATATTTATATTGCAAAAAAATTGCAAAAAAGAATAATTGCACAAGCTAGCTACTTGGAATCTTGCAAACCGTTATTTATTAAATATAACATAATGTTCTTGCCAACATTATGGATATACAGCGTTAATGTTGAAATACAAAAAAACGCTAATACTTTAATTAAACACTTTGACTTACATAACTATAGCACAAGAGGTGCAAATAACATCAGAACAGTTAAGTATCGTTTGAGTAAATCACAAAAAAAAACTCAATTGACTATAATATGTACAATGTCCTTCCTAAAGATTTAAAACAACTTTCGATGAATAAATTTAAAGTTAGTCTGAAAAGATACCATTTGAGATTTGCTTTTTTACTCTGTTAGTGAACATTTTGATCACTTCAAGGCAGTAACATGAACATGGATGTAATAACTATGTTGGTATATGTCTTATTTTGTATATTGTATGTTTTATTCTGTGCATTAATGTATTTTCATCTATTGTATTTTGTGTATGTAATATATTATATATTTTACTTTACAATGTATATGTCATATAATTTACTTTCTGCACACAAATGTAAAATTTGTAAACGTATCCAAATAAATCTTGAATCTTGAATCTTACGAAACTTTTCCCGTCACACATATGTGACGGCTTCTCGATATTTTACTTTGTGATATATTTTCAAAATCGATAAATTTTGAATTAGTTATTTAATGTGTAATATGTAAATCTTTGACTTTATTTTGATTGTGTAAGTTTCCTGTACAGAAAATTGTATAAAATTAATTACATCCATTCTCATATCATGTAGTTAAAAACCCTTAAAACCTTTTTAGAGGGTCGTTATCTACGATGACTATTTAATAACGTTTAACTTAATGCAGTTTACAATCTACAAGCGGTATAAAAATTGAAATAGTTATTGCTGCACATAAAACCCTAATTACTTAGAGATCACCCTAAGTGGTACGTTTTATAGCTCTAATTTATAGCACCTACAGGGTTTAAACTTATTAAATCAGTAAAAATAATGGGTAAATTTCAAGGAAACAGAGGAAACGCTATTTTTGCAATTTTTTGGGACTTGGCCTAAAAAATGAAAAAAAGGCTATTTTTTTGTAATTCGAGGGAATAAAACTAAAGAAATTGCTAAAAAACCTTAAAATAATGAAAAAAAAAATTGTAAAAAATAAAAAATTACTATAAAAATGTTGTAAAAATATAAAACTACTTACAAAATCATATGAAATATATATAAATAAATATAAATATTGATATTTATGGCCTAAACCATTAAAAAAGTAAAAATTTTTACAAAAAGTCGTAATTTATTAAAATTATGAAAAGAACTCTGCGCATCTGCATAATAATTATAATTTGACATATATTCGCAATGTTGCCACGTTTATAATTGCTTTGTATGGAGTAAAAATGTATAACATATTTGAAATAACAAATTAGTTAATAGTAGATAATAGTCTTTATGTTACTACTTACCTTTAATCTGCCGGTGGATATAAATTTGTAACATCTGATACGCTTACAACACCTAAATGTTCCTTCACTATCCACTTTCAAAACAATGCCGCAAACTGGACATATTCTAGTATTTTTTAACACCCCATGTGAATAAAAAAAGTTCATTATTTCATTTTTACAGTCCATTCGAACGCTATCATTGTAAGAAATTTCACATAAGGTGCAACTAGCCATTTTGTTTGTTATAAACAAATACAACTCAACGTTACTAAGAACAAATTATGTATAAAGACCCACCTAAAATTTTTGGAATAGTCCAGGGGGTGGATTAGAATGTTTTCAAGTTTAAATATTTTTATAAATATTATTTATAAAAATATTTAAACTTGACAATATCTAATACTATTTTAATATATTTTTTCATATTTAAAATTGATTTGGCAACAACACCTAAAAAGATGTTATTGCAATTGTCAAACTGTTGCCAAAGTTCGACATACTTTATTCTCGTTAATGAATAGTAAAAAAAAATAACACCAATATGCCTCTATATTCTTTGATAACACTTAAACTAACCCAATCTAATCAATCTAGCATAACTTGATTAGATTAAGTTAGTTTAAATAGTTAATACCAAAAAACAAGCTACAATATATATGATGAAATACGAAATAAAAATAATATTTAATAAAGTGCGAAATAAAAACATTATACTTAATCAATTAGTCGACAACACTGCAAACAGGAAATCAAAAGTTGCTTGAAAACTGGAAATTGAAAAGACCTACCTGATCAAACCTCACTCAAAGCAATCTAAACTGTCATATAAACAAATTAATAATTTATGAAAAACAAAATATTTTCTTTTTTCTCAGTAGCGATGAAACGCGCAAATCTTCTTAACATATCTTAATGAGAAAACATAACCTGATCAAACCTAACTCAACGCAATCTAAACTGCCATATAAACAAGTTAATAAATTATGAAAAACAAAATATTTTCTTTTTTCGATGAAACGCGCATATCTTCTTAACATATCTTAATGACAAAACATAACCTGATTAATTTAGAAGAAACAATATTTTTTGAAAAGATGGCAACATTGGTAGAAAAGTGACATGACATTAACAACAACACAATCAAAATGGACGAAATATTTGAAAATTAATGTCAAAACACGCAATTTTTAAACGAAAATTATAGAAAAAATATACATTAAATTACAGAATCCGCAATTTTTAGAGCATTATAAATATAAAGTGAGTAGGAAGTCATACATAACAAATATTTCAAGATTTAACTTGTATTTATCGTCCCCGGTTTCCTTGAATAATACCAAATAATGTTTTTCTAATAGACCAGGATGAATCTGTTCTTCGATTTTTTCTAATTTTTTTACTTATAACTTTAAAACAATTTATTTTGAAGCATAGTCGAAAAGAAATAAAGTAGCGACAACAAAATTTTATATAAGATACGGCTGGTTAATAATGGTTTAACTTATTACTCTTTTTGTAAAATAAAAATAAATACAAAAAAAAGAGGAGGAAACAAGCCTTTTTTATTTAATTATTTTTCAACCACTTAGGTTTCACTTAAGGTCTTCATAATTCGTCTGGAACATTTGTATAACATAACAAAAAAGCCCGACAAATTTCATTAAAATAATTAAATACGTTTGAATGTTTAATTTTTTTGTTTTGAACATCCCATTTATTTGCAATCTGTAATAAGGATTACAATAAGTAAATTGTAATTAGATTACAAGAGACTTGCAGGAGACTATCCAGTGACAATAATGTATTAAAGCATAATTTTAGTAACAAAATCATTTGTGACTCTAATATAATGTTTATAATATATAAAAAAAAATAAATGAATGAATGAATGAATGAAATGAGGTTGAATGCTCGAATAAATGAACTTTGAAAATAAGGCTATTATCGAGCACAAGTTAATTAAATCTAGCCCAAGTACTTTCGCTTAAAATAGCATCTTCAGGGGCATCTGAAATAAGCCAAGAAAACGTTTTTTAGATGAAGTAAATTAGTTAACTTCGATAAAAAACTCGAAGTTAATCGATGAAAAAAAGTTTTTGAGATTAACGTTTTAGACTTACTTCGTCAAAATGTAAACTATCCGGCAAGCGTAGAATGTGGAAACATTAAAAATAATATAAAATTGTACAAAACACTACACTAAAACGAGGAAAAACAGTTTAAAATTACTTAAAGATTCTACGCTACATTCTCTGTCAGTATTTGGAGGGATAATGATCTAAGCGGAAATGATACGGTGACATGTGACATATGACAACTTTGATAGGCGGTCAAAGTTATGGATCTGTGATCAGCAAATATTAAAATTTTGTAAAAGTTGTCATTGGCCAAAGGTCCAACTAGAACTACTACTGAAAAAATCAGCTGATGAAGTATGACATATAGAATATTTTGATTTAAACTAGATTGCATAATTCAGATCTCACACTCACACCCGTCTGTAATAATAAGGTTGTAGGTTTGAGGCTAAATGAAGTGTACATAAAGTGTGAATGAAAGAAATAGACCAAACGATCTACTGGACAGTGGGTAGTTGACTACAATAAAATGGTCTACCAGGCACTGTCAATACTGCAAAACGAGAAGAAAATTGACTATGAAATTGAAATATTAAAATTAGATCAGAATTGAAAGCAGTGTGTAAATGGGTATAGTTCAAGTACTTCAGTTAAACCTCAAGCCAATGGGGGAACTATAAAACCTATAAAACTAATATGTAATAGCATTACTAAAGACCAACTGACCAATAGGTGTTGAAATATAAAACTGTGGAATTAGTATATGTAGATTATGCAGAGGTATGAAGAGTGAAATCAACTCCAACTGTGGATCAATTGAATCTGAGCAAGCTAGTTGTGTAAATTGATAAATACAATAGTAATGCTGAACAGAGCTTGAAATTAGTAGATTCTTAATGTATAAACTCAGTGCAGGAAGTCTAGACAGCCGAGCTGGGTCCACTACGAGGTGAAGCTGTAATAAAGTTTTTAAAAATAGGTTTAAATTTAGTACAGTTTAAATTAATTTTGGTATTAAGACAATGAGAGTTTCCATTCGTTTCCTTTGTGATCTCCAAATCTTCCAATAGATTCAACTTCAAATAGTTTTTCTTTCTACTGATGTCATGCAAAATAGACGGCCCAGTATTGATGTTGAAATTGTGTTTGCTAGACTCTAAATGTTGACCAAAACTTAAAGAGTTTGGTCTTTTTAAATGTTCTGATATTCTAGTAGATAGCTTTCTAATGGTTCTGCCTACATAAGAGGCATCACAATCATCACACTTTAATTTGTAAATACCACTTTTGTCAAGAGTGTTCAGCCTGTCTTTGGTGTTAATTAAAAAGGAACCTACAGTGTTGTGTGACTTTAAGGAAATTTTGATGTTTTCAACTGCAGAAGTAAAAAGTTTAGCTATTTTATTAGAAATGTTACTAATATAACTAAAAAAAAATATCTGATGTTGTTAAAAGCATTTTGTTGGAGAGGACTTTGTGATGAATATGCAAGCTTTTCTGTAATTTTGAGTTTAGCTCTATTTAGAAGCTTATGGATAATGTTGGGATCATAACCATTATTTAAAGCAATTTGTTTGAGAGTGTTGAGTTATACATTAAAGTTATCATTTGAAAGTGAAAATTTAAGTAATCTGTGAATATAACTATTGATAGCAGCCATTTTATGTTGGGTTGGATGGTTAGATGTCTCATGTATAACATGATCTGTTTGGGTGGGCTTTCTGTAAATATTGTACTCAAGAGAATCTTTATTGCGAGATATAGTCATATCCAAGAAGTTCAACTTATTGTCAGATTCTGGTTCCAAAGTAAAAGAGATGTTAGGATGAAGGTTATTAAGATCTTCCAGAATCTGTAAAGCATCATCTTGGGATCCTTATATCAGAGCTATAAATCATCAACGTACCTTGACCAAAAAATTATTTTGTTGTTGTTGTTAACAAATTTCTGTTCTGAGCTGTCCAAAAAAATATCAGCTAAAAAAGGTGATAATGGAGAACCCATTGCTAAACCTGTCGGTTGTTTGTATATTTTTTGGTTAAATTGGAAGAAGTCTTGATCAAGACAGAATTTGAGCATAGTTGAGATAGCATCTTTGTCTTTAGCCGGTATGTTGCAATTGTTTAAAAGGTTGTGGACTAAAGGTAATGTTTCATCTCTTGGTACAGAAGTAAACAAATTGGAAACATCAAAGGAAACCAAATAAAAACTCTCTTCTATTTGGATATTATTTAAACGTTCTATTAGATCTAAAGAATTTGTAATAGAGAACTTAGGTTTAAAATTAGTCATAGATTGAATTGTGTTATAAACAAACTCTGACAATATAGAAACTGGAGTGTTGCAAAAACTTACAACAGGCCTAATGGGACAATTGTGTTTGTGAATTTTAGGAAGTCCATATAACCTAGGTGTTATAGGTTTAGATACAATTAACTTTCTGTTGTTATATTTAGAGATAGTATCATTAAACAATTTAACCATTGCTTTTGTTTTATTAATAAAGGTGTTAACTGGATTTTTTTCCAAAACTACAAAATTATTATCTGACAGAAAAGATTCTAATTTTTCGATGTATTAAGTTTGTTCTGAAATTAAAAAAAAAAATTAAAAAAAAAACTTTAAAACTTAAGTAGCCGCTTTGGCCTTCTGTTTGCCTGGGGCTCATAAGGTTCTTCGCTAGCCTGTTGGGGCGGTTTGGCAGTCGTCTGTCATATTTTTGGGAGTAACTGGCAATTTCTTCTTTGACAGATCCCCACAGTTGGATCCCATAGCTCCATATTGGCTTTATCACTGGCCTTTAGGATTTAAGATTTTATTGTACAAATTCAGTTGTGATCTTTTTCCTATTAGTCAGTACATTTTACTGAGTTTCTGATCCAACTGTTTTCTTTTCGCGAATATGTGTTTCTTCCATGGTAATCTGCGGTCCAGATGCATACCTAAGTATTTTACATCATATTTTTGTTGTAGTATTTGGACTGTCT
Source organism: Diabrotica balteata (assembly GCA_918026665.1). NCBI lineage: Eukaryota > Metazoa > Arthropoda > Insecta > Coleoptera > Chrysomelidae > Diabrotica > Diabrotica balteata. Next base: position 20,393,603 of record OU898285.1, read on the forward strand.
TGTTTTTGTTAACTTTAATTTGCCATGGTTGTAACCAAATCTATATTTTGTCGAGATTGGTCTGGAGCAGTTGTGAGGTCATATACTAGTTTAAGTGAGCCGCACGGATTGCTGTGTCATCTGCGTATGTGGCTGTGACGATGTTTTGAATTGTAGGAAGATCTGATGTGTAAAGTAGGTAGAGAACAGGTCCAAGGACACTACCCTGGGGTAATCCAGCTTTAATTGGATATAAGTTAGTGCACTGATCTTTTACTTTTACTGACCGGCAAGGAAATACGTGTCGGAAAGATAGGACTTGAGGATTAGAAAGTAGTAGAGAAAGGTCTTATTTTGTATAGCAGGCCAGTGTGCCAGACTTTATCAAAGGCCTGCGAGATATCCAAAAAGGCTGCAAAACAGTATTTTTTCTCTTCTAAGGCTTTGTTTACCAAAATGCAGATTCAGTGAATTTGCTCAATGGCAGTATGCTGTGGTCTAAATCCAAACTAATGATTGGGTATTAGCTGCTGTTGTACGAGGATTGGCTGTAATCTGTCTAGTAGTAGTTTTTCAAAAGGGTGTTTACTGACCCAGGAGAGTAGTACCTATTTGGGGTCCCTTGTCCAGGGTCCCGGATAAAGTCCACAACGGCAGCCACGGCGAGGGAGAATACCTTAGGGTTTTAAAGAATAACTTTTCGTTAGAGTGGTAGCCTTCTTCTACCTTTTTTCCGAATTCTTTCCAACTTTTCCGTTTCGCTGCTAGTACCATATCTTTGACTTTGATTATTTGCAGTTTATATATTTGGTACTTGTCTGCAGTTCAGTTCCTTAAATAATTTTTTCAAGCTATCTTCTTGGACTTCACTTCTGCTTTTATTTCATTGTTCCACCAGTTTGTACACTTTTTGCTTCTATTATTTCTTGTTATTTCGCATTCTTGTTTACCATAGTTTTGGAGTGCTTCTTTCAGTATTTGCCAATTTTGGTCTAAGTTACAGTCATGTTCAGCATTCTCTGTTAGGTAGTTTTTAAACTTGTTTGCTGTCTTCTTGTCCGCTAGCTTATGTGACCTGATTACTTCTATAGTGGGTGTATTTTATTTTTTTTGGTCTCTTTCGTTATTGATTCTTGTCGCACTCCCAAGCTGGTCCTGGCTACAACTAGATAGTGGTCACTATATATTTCAGCTCCTCGTTTTACTCTTACGTCTTTAATGCATTGCCTCGATGATCTATGTACTAAAACATAGTCTATGATGGATCTTTCGCCTCTACTTTTGACTTCTCTTGTATATTTTTGTACATCATTGTGTTTAAAAAATGTGGTATTAAATTATTTTCTCTGCATATATCAATAATACGTTCCCCATTGTCATTTTTTATTTCTTCTCCATATGGTCCTAATACATCTTGGGTATGTTCATCTCTTACACCCACTTGACCATTTAGATCCCCTAGTACTATAGTATTGCCTTCTAAACTGTATATTATTTCTAAGGCCTTATCCCAGAATAGGTCTTTGCTAGCTGCTCTTTCGTCATTATTTATTCCATATATGACGATGATATTGACTAGATTGTGTTCTGCAGTTACAAGTCTTATCTTCAGAATTCTTTCTGAAATGCATTTCCAATCTTGAGTATTCTTTATTATGTTACTGTGTATCAGGCAACCTACCCCTTATTTTGCCCTTTCGCCAAGTGACACTCCACTTGTGATAAAGGAAGTGTCCATTTTTTAAAAACTGTGTGTTTTTCCTTTTTTTTTTGGTCTTTGTTATACCCATTAAGTATATCTGATTTTTCTCAAATTCTTCAGTAAGTTCGACTTGTTTGCCGTTGAAACCTCTGATAATCCATGTTACTAATGTCCATCCTTTGGGCTTTAGCACGGCTCCTTAAAGCTGTATCATTTAGCTCTTTCTTATTTAATGTGTGTTTTACATAGTTACTGTTTATATTCTCGCTCGTTGCTGACTGAATTTTTATGAGTTTACTTTTTCTTGTCTCTCGTTGCTCACGTCCTTGGTCTTTATTTATGGATCTATCTTTGTCTTTACTACCTATTATATAACTACTCATGTCCGTTGGCTTTGCTTGGTTTGTCATAGTATTTCCGGCACATTTATTTACTAGCTTTTTGTCCCCATTTCGACTAATTTGTTCTATTTGTTCTCCCATTTCCAGCCGATCTTGTTGATCCATATTTTAATTCCATCAAGTCTTTCATACTTTCCTCTCTCCTTTTCTTCTTGCGGAAGTTTTCTAATTGTTTTCTGAATTTCTCTCTCTTTATTCGTAGTATCATCATTGATGTATACTTTTCGTTCTTCAACATATCTTAGTTTATATTTATTTTTCATAAACTTTACCTTTTCTTCATGTTCTGCTAATTCAATCAGACAGGTTTTCTATCCCAGTCTGTGTGTATTTTTAATTTTAACATTATAAGTTGCTCATTACCTCTTTTAAGACACTTTGATCATATATTTCGATTGCTACTCCACTCATGACTACATTGTTTTTTTTTCTTTGTTTTTCCATGAATTCAATAGTTTCCTTGACTTCATTTAACTTATTAAACTGTTTATTCGGGCTGTTGGGCCGTTGTCTTCTGTTGAGATTAGTTCTCGACGTTTCGCCAACACTAGGGGTTGGCATCTTCTGGAGATGTTGATGCTTCGCTTGTAAGCAGAAACTGACGACGCGTTGTGCTACGGAGGCAATATTTATAATTCCCACTCGCCTCCCCTCCACTGGTTTCAGCTTGAGGGGGCGTGTCGTTGTTTATAGTAGCTTTTCTATCTCCGTGTTTGGCGGGAAGGGCGTTTGTGGATTTTAATACTGGTATCCATGTTTTGTTGATTTTTAGTCCTTCTTCTATCCTATTGAAATTGTTTGGGTGCTTGTATATTTCCACCGCTTCCCGATATAACCGTGGGTAGTACTGTGAAGTTTTGTCCAGCATCTGTGTTTCTTCAAATAGTATTCGATGTTCTCCGCTTCCCAAAGCGTGTTCGGCAACGGCAGATTTGTCGATATGTCCTAAACGACAATGGCTTTTATGTTCATTTATCCTGGTGTTGGTGTGTCTTTTTGTGGTTCCCACATATACCATTCCACATATTGCCAAATATTGCCTCCGTAGCACAGCGCGTCGTCAGTTTCTGCTTACAAGCGAAGCATCAACATCTCCAGAAGATGCCAACCCCTAGTGTTGGCGAAACGTCGAGAACTAATCTCAACAGAAGACAACGGCCCAACAGCCCGAATAAACAGTTTAATAAGTTAGACGATGGCCGTGAAAGCCTAACGCAATTTATTCATTTAACTTCTTTTTAATTTTCATATTTTCTTTCTTCAGGTCTTTATTTTCTTCCCTTAAAGTCTGGTTATCAGCAATAAGTCCTTCTATTGCTTCATTACTTTTGTTTTGGGTTCTCTTTATTTCTTTAATGTCACTTGACAGGTTGTTCATCATGTCTATTAATTTATCCAGTTTTGTCTCATCATGGTTACCTGTTGTTTTGGGTGGAGTCTTGAAGAGTTTTTGACTCTTCGTTGACCTTTCTTCTTCGTTATCTGAACCCTCATCGCTTGTCCTCGTTTTTGTGCCATCATAGGTTGTTCCGTCGCTATCCTCACATGTTTTCTTTTCCAAGTATCTGTTTATTTTTGGCTCCAAGCACTGTTTTGTACCTCAACGGTTCAGAGAAAATGGTGTCTACCATTTCCCTGTGATACTGTTATTGATTTTACTCTTTTCTTAGAAATTCTTGTCAGTTTGGCAACGTCGCTTTAAAATCGATTAACAATTTGGTTAAATTACCGGTCCAATTGTTTATACTTCACTAATTATCAGTTAACTTTGTTTATTTGTTTTTAATTCACTCAAATGTTTTTTAATGTTTAACGACCGATCCTTATCACTGTCATTAACGTATTATTCTAATTATACACATCGACTTATTGCACTAAATTATTTTTCGCTGTAACTCTCGAATTTTCGGGAATATCACGGACGAAAAATAACAAAGTATTTTACCAATTACTACCACGTTGCCAACATTGCTGCTGAGAATTTACCGATCTTTAATTCGTTCAAAAATATATTATGGTAGTATACTATACATGTCAGCTCCCAACTCACAACTGTATTGCCTCAATAATATTCAAAACGCTGCTCTTCGAATATGTCTTGATGCTTTTAGATTTGGTCCCACAGAAAGTATTCAAGTCGAAGCTAACTAAGTACGTACCAATATTTGCCGTTAACTAATACTTTTGTCCTACTTTGTCAAAGCATTAGCTAATCCAAATAACCCAGTCAACGAGTTAATCAACACTACCAAACCAATAAGAGTATATAAACCCAGCGTAGTAAAACCAGCTTCACAATTTCTTAAAGAACTAATAAGTAATATAGATTTACAAAGTACTACTCCATATCATCTTATACTCAACCATAGACAATAACGTCGCCTACTTAAACACCAGTCTTTTAATATGTAACAAAAAAGAAAATCCTAATTTCATCATAAAGTCATCCTTCCTGTCCAAACCAAAAGTATGACTTAATCATCTACACAGATGCTTCGAAAGTTAAAGATCAGCTTAGCTCGTCTGTCACTAACACCAAAGAAGTTATTCTTCTACCGTCTTCCATATCACTGTAGCATCTACACAGCCGAACTATATGCTATCATGAAAGCACTTAATTTTTCAATCAACAAAAGTAAAAATATCACAATCTGCACCGACTCATTATCGTCTATCCTATCCATCAATAACATTTTAAACCAAAACCCATTAATCCAAAGTATCCACAACGCATGCCACCAATTAAAAGATAGAAACGTATCGGTTAGCATTATTTGAACGTGTGAACATCACACGTGGATATTGCAGAAAATGAAAATGCAGATCAAGCAGCTTGAAAGGCAGCCCGTTCTGATGTACTTATAGAAAGTATTTAATATAAAGTCGATTTGCAACATACAGTCTAACAAATGTGTGTGAGACCCTGATAAAACCTATGGAATAGAACAAGCTCAAAACTTCATAATATCCAACCGAGAATTCCCTCCTTAAAACTACCAGCACGTTCTAGAAGAGACAAAGTTGTTATAAGAAGATTAAGAATTGTATATTGCCATATTACACATGGGTATCTAATGAGTCAGGGTAACATTTCTTGGTGCCATACCTGGAATACATGTGTCACCGTCAAGCACATATTAGTTGAGTGCCAGCTATATACAAACACACGAAAATAACATAAACTGGATAAAGACATAACCGCCACTTTTAGTTATAATAGTAACTTAAACAATGTGATAATGTTTCTCAAAGACTGTCAGATATACTGCGCCGTATAGATATTACTTTTTTAACATTTTGCTAATATTGTAATTTTATTATAATATACCGTAATCCTTACTTTTGACTTGTGGCCTTTGACTTGTGTGAGAAGTGACCTTGTCTCTGCTAAGACACGTTAATTTAAATAAATAAAAACAAATAATGCAGTTTATTGTTAATTTTATGCTTTTTCTAACAAAAGCTTATGATTTTTAAGCGCATATACTATAATACTCTAAAATAAGAAAACATTACTTCACTGTAAAATATATTGAACCAGAAAAAAAGTAGTAAAAGTACTAGTATAGTTATACGAAACCTTCTATGCATTATAATTTGCATTCAAACGGTGTAAGTATCCTGATTAATTTTAGGTATTACCTCCTGGGGCTTTAATTACACCACTTAAGCTCGTTGTATACTCCCAATTAGATTGGTGATTACATTTTCATAGAAATAATATGTTTCTTTGCCAAAAGCACACTGCAATTGCTGTATTATTATAAACCTCTTTTACGCCTTCTAATTAATTTATCTGTTTTTTAAGACATGATATACAGATTAATATATAAATATAATACACATCAACGACCCTTTAACAGTTTTACGATAAGTAAAACTGTTAAAAGATAAAAGAATAAAAGAAAAAGATAAAGATAAAAGAATATCCGTAAAAAATTATAATCAAAACTACTGGAAGGTTATTAATGCTATTTTAGTATTAACAAACTTTCTGCGAGCTTCTATTAACATTCTTTCTTATGCTATAACCCCTCTGACTTCGTAGCCTCGTTATATTTTTAAGCAATAAGGTACATACCGTGATCACGCTTTCCTAAACCTGCTTTTACTCACCTGGTACCTTAATATTTCATTTTGGAGTTTATCGAATAAAGGTATCCACCATAAACTTTAGTTGTTAGTACTAATTCCTTGCAAACTCTCTTCATTATTACTCGTGCCATAGCAGCTGATTCTAAGGGCGAGCGCCCACCAAAGTGGCGTGGCAGTGGCAAGTAGCAAGAAGCACGCGTCTAGCATAATGTAACCAAATAAACGAATAATTCAGTTTACACCAAAATGACAGTAACGTCATTCATTCTAATCATTCGTTAGGATTGGTTACATTATGCTAGACGCGTGCTACTTGCTACTTGCCACTGCCACGCCACTTTGGTGGGCGCTCTCACTAAGCTGCTGTCTCAAAACTTCAAGCAGTATAAATTGATATTTCCATCTTTTGTACACCTTACACCTCATTTTTAATGCTAAAAATACTGTTCAACAAATGTCTGTTTGAAGGTAAAATACCTAAACAATGGAGAAATGCCAACACAATCTTAATACATAAGAAAGGAGACCGAACAGACCTAAACAACTACCGTCCTATTTCCCTTTTGTCACAACTATGTAAAACCTTCACAAGAATAATAAACAACCGACTAACCTACAAACTTGATAACTACCAACCAGTGGAACAGGCCGGATTCAGGAAAGGATACAGCACAATCGACCATCTACATGCGCTTAAAATCTTAATTGAGAAAACCAATGAATACAACATTCCGCTGTACTTAGCATTCGTAGATTATGAAAAGGCTTTCGACAGCATTGAACACTGGGCGGTTGAAGAAGCTCTGGTCAATAGTAGAATATATTCAAGATACCGACAATTGATACATGATATTTACCAAAACGCAACCATGACCGTAATTCTGGACGACAAATTAATAACGGATAATATAAAAGTTAAACGATGAGTCCGACAAGGCGATATAATTTCACCTAAACTGTTTATTACCTTGAACCTCGAAGACATAATAAAATCAACAGATTGGGAAAACAGAGGAATATGTATTAACGGAAAATACCTAAATCACCTTCGATATGCGGATGATATACTCCTGATCTGCTCAAAACGACAAGAACTGGAATTAATGCTGAATGAACTTCATGAAAAATCACTGCAAAAAGGCTTAAAAATTAACTTCAACAAAACAAAAGTAATGACAAACACGGAAGACCAAGAGGCAATACAAATAAAAACAGAAAAAATAGAACAGGTAAATGAGTATATCTATCTAGGACAAGCAATCAGAGCTAACAGAGAGAATCAAACAGCCGAAATATCGAGACGAGTAAGAATGGGATGGGCAGCGTTCGGCAAACTTTCTTACGTTTTAAAAAATCAAACAATCCCTTTACACTTACGAAGCAAGGTATATAACTCCTGCATAATACCGGTGCTCACCTACGGAGCACAGACATGGACATTTACACAGGCCAATTTGGATAGGATGAGGAAGGCACAAAGAGCGATAAAGAGACAAATGTTGGGTGTATCACTTAGAGATAGAAAACGTAACCAGTGGATTAAAACCAGAACAAAGACAGTAGACGCGATAGAACAAGCAGCAAAACTGAAATGGAAATGGGATGGACACAATGAACGTCTCCAAGACGCACGACGGAACAATGCCATCGGAAAGTGGCGTCCATACAATGCAAAGAGATCAAGAGGCAGACCACAGATGAGGTGGAAAGATGACATCAGGAAACAAGGAGGTCCCACATGGCAGAGAACAGCTCAAGATAGGGAAAGATGGAAAGAACTGGGGGAGACCTATATCCAACAATGGAAGGATAGAGAATAGGTTTAAAAAAAACATCTCATTTAACCAGAATATTATCTCCATTAGTAATGAGCACCACTTTTCTTACATTATCTGAGGACACAATAAGATATATAATCTTAAGTATACTAAAATGAGTCTTATGGTGAATATCTAATTTTGCCACTCGTTCATATATCAACACAAGTAAAGATTACAGCCCCAGACTATTTTACGAAAAATAAAACTAATAATAATAGTAACCAGATCTAGCAAAATAGCGCAGTGATAACTGAAAGTGTTCTGTGTACTTGCGTTTAGCCATTTCTGTATTTCTGTATATATCAAAGAGAAATGAGATAAACCACATTACATTGAGGTAAGCCACTATTTTGTCTTGCATATATATACCTCTTATATATCTTTAAAATCTTTTTCTTAACTCTACGAAATATTGTGTTGAGGTCTTTTTATACCGTGCTCTCAGGTTAGCAAGCCAGAATATTCTTCTTTGTCCTGGGGTCTTTTCTTTCAATTTTACCTTACAAAATGCATTGGAATATCTAATATCTGCCTTGATTTCTCAATATATGTCCCAAGTATTGCAGCTTACGTCCTTTCACTATGTTAACTAAATCCGCGGTTGTGTTCATCGTCCGTAGTACTTCTTCTTCATTGGTGACTTTGTCTGTCCAAGGTATCTTCAGAATGTTTTTGTATAACCATAACTCAAGAGCCTGAAGTTTTGATAGAGTTTTTGCCTTCAATGTCTACGTTTCTACTACGTACAGAATCACTGAGTACACGTTACATTTAAGGAGCCTTATTTTTGTTTCTAGGGTGAGATCATGGGAATACAGAGCTCATAGTCAAGAATGCATTTTTTGCCTGATCAATAATCAGAGCCTTCAACGACAAAATTGAAGATGAATCATGCTAGATTTTTCAGGGAAAAAAGATAGTCAGTTGTTTTCCAAGGGTGCAAGTCGAACAGTCGTTATTCTCTGGTGTTTCCCTAGAGGTAGGAAGCAGTAGAAGTGAATGTTTGTGAGTTTTCGTGGAGTACGTGTATCTGACAGAAGCTGATCCAGTAAAATATTGTAAGTTGTAATTTTCTACTTATATTCCAAGAGTCACTGTTCAGGCCTGAACGAGAGATTCAGTTTATCGAGAGAAGAAGAGGCTAGCATAATTTGAACAATACGTGCATTTGAAGGAGATCATTAAAGACGATATGCTCACAACAGTTTGTTGTAAGATTGCTAATTACCTAGGGGACTGCTAAGAATAGATAGTGTAGGCTACAATGAACAAGGATTTGGACAACTCATCATCAGAGAGATAGTTTTACTATTCGTCAGTTTTTCTTTATTACCAACACAATTTTTACAATTGGTTTAGAAAAGATAGGAATATTTTGATCAGAAGATATAGAACAACAATTTTGATTTAAAACAAATCAAAATTAAAATGAATGAAATGAAATATTAATTTATATCGTATGTACCATTAATTTTTGTAGGTTCACGTACGTTGAACAAAATTTTGATAGTCATCATATGAGATATTTTTATTGAAGATATTTGAGTGTGAATTTTATTTCAATATATAATATATAATGTTATATCATAGATATCATAGATATTGAAGCACGAGTATAACCCTGAGATAAGAGAATTAAATAGTGTGATAGATAAATTTAATTGATTAATTAATTAACTAATTAATTGCTTGGCACACCTCAGACTTTTAATATCACATTAATATATATATATATATATATATATATATATATATATATATATATATATATATATATATATATATATATATATATATATTTATATATGTATAGGTTATTGCTAGTAAATAAAATATTTAACAAGTTAATAAATGAAGTATAATAATATTAGTGGTAGCGGGTAGGAAGTGGTAGCGGGTAGGAACTCTTTAAACTCTTGAAGATAGTCCAATCAGGGAAAATGAATCAATCTCTGCCCTCCGCAGATTCCGGGGGTTTCCTGACCCAGGAAACTAGTACCTGTTTAGGGTCCCTTGTCCAGGGTTACGGATGAAGTCCACAACGGCAAACACGGCGGAGAAGCGGAGCTTCGGTACAGTGTGGATGGCGGAAGTGGCAACCCTGGATTTTAGGGTTGATATAGAACTCCTTTTATTGGCCAACGGTTGCGGGCGGACGAGCTAGTAAGAGACAAGGGCACTCTTTTGCCCTGAGACTGAGAAATCGATCTTGAAGGCGGACGAGCCGAGAAAACGGCCAACGGCGTAAGAATGCAGAAGGCAACGGGAAACCACTGCATTAAAGACTCTTGGAGTATCCCTAGAAATCGTCATGGCTAATAAAAATGACAATCAACAACCTACTAATCATGGTTCTCGAATGCCAAGATTCGGCAGGGGAAGAAACAGCAGTAACGACAGGGCTTCCCAGGCCGTTAGTCAGCGAAATCCCTGTTCACTAAATATATACAAATCCACTTACAAAATAGCTACATGGAATGTAAGAAGTATGTATGAACCTGGGAAACTAAGAAATATACAGCAAGAGATGATGCGACTAGAGATCGATATATTAGGAATAAGCGATACAAGATGGGTCGGCTCTGGCGAAATCAATACAGACAATGGACGAATTTATTACTCTGGAATTAGCGACACCCAACACAGATATGGAGTTGCTATGATCCTCACTGAAAAACTAACGAGATCAGTAACAGGCTTCGTTCCGATATCTGAAAGAATTATAATGGTGCAATTATTGACAACCCATGGAAAAATGAATTTGATTCAGATTTATGCACCAACTGCTGACAAAAATGAAGAAGAAATAGAAAACTTTTATAGCGAACTTCAAAAAACATTACATCTCACAGCATCTAGAGACGTAACAGTGATCATGGGTGATTTCAACGCAAAAATTGGCGAGGGAAAATGCTACCCAAATGTAGGACCATATGGGCTTGGTGAACGAAACGACAGAGGGGATCGCCTAATAGAATTTTGCCAGGAGCACAATGTTATAGCCGCAAATACATTCTTCAAATTACCTAAGCGACGCCTTTATACATGGAAATCGCCAGCTGACAAAGACAACAAAATCGTCAGAAATCAAATTGATTACTTCCTAATAAAACACAGATATCGAAACTCAATTCAGGCAGTAAAGGCATATCCAGGAGCGGACGTATCTTCTGATCATAGTCTTCTTATTGCTAGATTTCAACTTCAACTAAAAAAGACACAAAAAAGCCGCAATAACAATAAACTTAACATACAGAAACTAAAGTCAGAAGAAACAAAAGAAAATCTGAAACACGAAATCAACACAAATCTAGACAGAAACCCAGGAAATAACTGCAACGTAGAGCAGCAGTGGCAATTCTTCAAAACCTCTATATTGGAGCCAAGTAAGAAACTACTTACAACAACTAAATATAAGAAAGAAGAATGGATGACAGAGGAAATTCTAGAGTTGATGAATGAAAGGAGAAAAAACAAAACCATCAATAAGACGCGCTATAAACAGCTTCAAAACCAAATAAGAAGAAAAATTAGGGAGGCTAAAGAGACCTACTTCTCTGAAAAATGTAAAGAAATAGAAGAACTTCAAAACAGATATGACAACTTCAACCTACATAAAAAAGTCAAAGAACTAGCCGGAGTAGGAAATAGAAGAACCTCAAATATATTGCTCGACAAAAATGGAAATATTATATTGGAAACAGAACAAAAACTACGACGATGGAAAGAGTACATCGAAGAATTATTTCATGACCAGAGAGAAGCTAGTACATCTGTAGATAGCCAAACGGGAGATGTAGGTCCAGAGATAACCAAATCAGAGGTTAGTCAGGCATTAAACTCAATGAAAACCAATAAATCTGCTGGTCCAGATGAATTACCAAGCGAGCTACTAAAGTTGGTCAACGAGAAAAACCTGGACATAATAGTAGAACTATTCAACGCTATCTATACTACGGGAATCATTCCTAGAGAAATGTTGACATCAGCATTTGTGTGTTTGCCAAAGAAGATGAATGCCAAAGAGTGTAGTGACTATCGAACCATAAGCTTAATGTCACATACCTTGAAAATTATCTTGAAAATTATCCACGCCAGAATACACTCTAAACTGGAGCTGGATATTAGTGACACTCAATATGGGTTCCGCAATGGTATGGGTACCAGAGAGGCATTATTCTCCTTCAATGTGCTGACACAGAGATGTTTGGATGTTAACCGTCCTCTTTACGTCTGTTTTATAGACTACAATAAAGCGTTTGATAAAGTAAAACATGATCGACTCCTGGAAATTCTAAAAAATAAAAACCTAGATGAAAGAGATTTCAGGCTAATAACACACCTCTATTACAATCAGCGAGCAATAGTAAGAATCGAAAAAGAAACATCTGAAGAAATGGAAATAAAGAGAGGAGTCAGGCAAGGCTGCATTCTATCACCTCTATTATTTAACGCCTATTCTGAAGAGGTAATTCGAGAAACTCTGGAAGATGAAACAATCGGCATAAGAGTAAATGGAGTCTTAATTAACAACATCAGATATGCAGATGATACAGTAATAATAGCCGATAGTTTACAAGACCTGGAAAGACTCATGAACAAAATAGTCATGTGTAGTAGGGAGTACGGACTCTCTCTTAATGTCAAAAAGACGAAGTTTATGAAAATTTGTAAAAACAACTATAATACTAACGAAATCTTGATAGTAGAGGGCCAGCAGATCGAAAGAGTAAAAAAGTACACTTACCTAGGAACACTTATAACAGAAAATAATGACTACACGGCAGAAATCAAAGTCAGAATCGAAAAAGCACGTTCTAATTTTATAAAAATGAAAAAGGTCCTATGTGGCAAAGATCTAACATTAGCTCTTAAAGTACGCCTAACAAAATATTACGTATACAGTGTACTATATTATGGAGTGGAATCATGGACGTTAAATCTAGATACCATGAGACGACTTAACGCCTTTGAGATGTGGACCTATAGAAGAATTATGAGGGTTTCCTGGGTAGATAGAGTTACAAACAATGAAATACTGAGAAGAATAGGCAAAGAGAAGGAAATTAAACTTACAATTAAATAAAGAAAGCTACAGTATCTCGGATATGTGATGCGGGGCGATAAGTATGGCATCCTGCGACTCATAATGCAAGGAAAAATAGATGGCAGAAGAAGCATCGGAAGAAGACAAATTTCATGGCTAAAGAACCTGAGAGAATGGTTTGGATGCAGCTCAAAACAACTATTTAGAGCTACTGCCTCAAAAATTAAGATAGCTATGATGATTGCCAACCTCCGTAGCGGAGATGGCACCTGAAGAAGAAGAAAAATAATATTAGTCTATAACCAACAACAAAATACGGTTACCTAATATGACATTTATTTATGCTAACATATTTTATTCAATTGATGTCTAAATCCACAATATGTTCCTTAATCATTTACTATATAATATGTAGCAATTTATTCCATGTCCTTGTGGGAGCGGCAAACTTATTTAATATATTCGTGTATCAAAATAACCTAAAATTCCCCTTCGGAGTCATTTTATCCATTTTATATAATGCATTTTTCAAGAAAATTCCGCTCTTGCAGTGTGAGGCGAAAACTGTAAAGTTTGCCTTATTTTTAGCATCCACTGCAATATACGTACCCACTCTTCGGTAAGTAGATATATATCACTTCTCCTAAAGATTTTAGTTTGAGAAGGTTATTAATAATTTAAACTAAATATTCTAGTTTAGATTTACAGATTTATTTATTCATGAGAAGGTATAGTATTAAAGATTTTGTTTCCTTTTATAAATATCACGAGGGTAAAAATGCAGATAAAAATAAGTTTTAAACACAAACATTTTTAGAACCAAATTTCTTCATTTATTTTTGCATGTCAGCAATCCATTACGCTTTGAATTACATTGTTTACTCCTTTGTTTACAGGAACATTCATTGTCGCCACAAAACCTATTGCAACTGCATCTGAGAAAACCTTGACCAGAACGTTTGCATGATATATTTTCTGTAGTTCTCAAGGGTATTTTCTTACTACTAATATCATTTGATTGAATCATGAATTGTGAATCGGTGTTCATTTTTTGAAAATAATTTATTTAGTGGTCCAATCTCAGTACTGAGTTTGAACAAGCCATCATTAATAATTTTAGAAACAATGGCTAGTACATTTCTTGGAGTTAATCGACCTCTATCAACACGCGGCACTCGAATCAAAACATTAGTCCCTTTAAAAAAAACAAATCTTTTATTTGACACATATCGTCTTTGATGCCTGAACTGCAATCGTTTTATGTGATTCTTCTCTCTCATTCAGTACTCTCTTAATTCTTTGAGTTAACTGATTATTGAAATTGGTGTCACTATTGTTTTCTTATATATTGGGCGGATCTTCATTATTTTTAATCAGGTTAATATTTTCCAGAATTTATAAAGAATCTTTTACATATTTGTCTTAATTCTCTAAATTCTCTTGGCAGGGTTCTACGCTATTGCTTCCATCTCTATTTTTTAAATAATCATCATCATGCTCGGTTTCCATGCTATTTATTAATTCTTTCAAGTATTCTTTATTTTGTAGTTTATCAAGGAAATCTTTCGGTGGGTCTGCATATTCTAAATTTGTTTGTCTGCTGCCAAACATGGTCTGATAAGGGCTTCTACCAATTCCTCTATGAAAAGATGTGTTTAGCTTGTAGGCTGGAAGGTTTTGCTAGACTACACCGGAACTGAACATCAGTACATCGAGTTCTCGATAACTGGAACGGGGATCACTAAAATGGTCCGTGCATCTGGAACATCGGTGGGCAGATGGCGATGGGAATGACTGGAAAGTATACGAGTAGCTAATTAAATGAAAAGTGAGCATAATAAAGGGTCAATCACCGAGGGTGGAAAGCCTGGAGAGAGTCAATAAAGAGGCGATGGAAGGAAGCAAGATTGGTCGCCAAGATGTCAATAGGATGCCATATCGGTGGAATGCACACATCGAGGCACTAAGAAATGTATGTATAGCAATGAGTAGGTTAACAAGAGCAAGAGGCAGAGCAGGAATCCACTCTGAGGTCATCGAGGAGATCAAGGAAGAGTACCGCACAAGGAAGAGGAAACTTTAGAGGAAAATTCCTACAGAAAAAAGAAGGCACTGAACAGAGCTGTGTGAAAAGCTAGATGAGGACAACTGGGGGCCAGGGATACAATATCAGGCATAAATCACTTGAAAACGATTATATTCATAGTGCAATATCAAGGGATAGGTGACAATTACTACTATCAATTTTTTTTTGATATTTTTATTTTGCGGAACCTAATAAACCTGCCACAGCAAATAAAACTTATTATAAAGATGATGTTGGTAAAGAAAGAAGAACAAGAACGAATCACTGGTTTGACGAAGAATGTCAAACTATAACAGAAAGAAAAAACAGAGCATATCTACAGATGCAACAGAGGCATAGAACCCGACAAGCAGAGGAAGAATATAAATAACTACCTAAAGAAGAATAGAAAATTCACCGAAGAAAGAAGAGAGAATATATCAACAAAGAACTTCAAGAACTACAAGAACTAAGTAAACCAACAGAGACAAGAAAATTTTACCAGAAACTCAACAAAAGCAGAAAAGAGTTCAAACCGAGAACAACGATGTGTAAAGATAAGGAGGGTAATATATTTACAGAACAGCAAGAGATACTTAGAAGATGGACAGAACATTTTAAGGAAAAGCTTGGGGTGAATAGGACGGAGATGAACCCTGATATACCGTTAGACCAAGCAGACCACAGAGAAAAGAGTCCACCAACAATAGCAGAGATTAGAACAGCAGTGGACAAATTAAAGAACAATAAATCACCGGGATCGAATCAAATATCATCGGAGCTACTAAAAGAAGGAGGAGACGCATTACTTAAAGCCATACATGAGCTGATAAGAAAGATATGGTTGAATAAACAGCTACCAAAGAAGTGGAATAGCGGCATTATTGTACCACTACATAAAAAAGGAAACCAGTTAGAATGTGAAAACTACCGTGGAATCACGCTGTTGAATACGGCATAGAAAATAATGTCCAACGTAATGTATGAAAGACTTAGACCATACGCTGAAAAAATAGTTCTCAAATACCAATGTGGCTTCTGTAGACAGAAGTCAACAATAGACCAGATATTTGTTCTGCGACAGATCCTTGAAAAAACAAGTGAATATAACATCGACACACATCATCTCTTCATAGACTTCGAAAGCGCATATGACAATATAAACCGAGAATTCCTAAAAAAAGCAATGAAAGAATTTAATATACCAACACAGCTAATAGAATTGATAAAAGAAACACTAAAAGTAGAAAGTAAAATCCGGATACAAAACGAATTAACGGAAACAATAGATGTGAAGAAGGGACTACGCCAGGGAGACGCTCTATCATGCATATTATTCAACATTATACTTGAAAAAATAATAAGAGACACAACAGTTAATACCCGGGGAACAATAATTAATAAAAGCGTGCAAGTACTAGCATTTGCAGATGATGTTGACATAATCGCAAGATCAAGAAGAGAAATGATAGAGGCATTCACTCAAATAGAACGAGCTGTAAAAAATAGTGGTCTTAAAATCAATCAGACAAAAACAAAATATATGCCTGCAAATAAAAACGCACAAATAAGGCAGCTGCCAAATTTAACAATAGGAGAATACAACATTGAGGCGGTAAAAAACTTTATATACTTAGGATCCCTAGTTACGTCTAATAACAACGTTGCAGAGGAAGTGAAGAGGAGAATATTTATTGCCAATAAATGTTACCATGGCTTAATTAGGCAACTAAGATCAGATAACGTCTCCAGAAAAACAAAATGCCAAATATACAAAACCTTAATAAGACCGGTACTCACATACGGTTTAGAAACCTGGACACTCTCTAAAAGGGAGGAAACGTTATTAGCCACCTTTGAAAGAAAAATCTTGCGACACATATATAAGGGCACAAAAGAAAACGGGATTTGGCGGAGAAGGTATAACTTTGAACTATACAACATATACCAGGATCCGGATATCATAACATTCATTAAAATAGGAAGGCTACGTTGGATTGGACATGAGGAAAGAATGGAAGAAGGCGAAATACCAAACAAAATATTCAAACAAGTGCCAGTAGGAAAAAGAACAAGAGGAAGACCGAAGCTGAGATACGTAGAACAAATAGAAAATGATATAACAACATTAAAAATTAAAAACTGGAAAAAAAAGCACGAAACAGGTCAGAATGGAGAAAAATCCTTGAACAGGCCAAGACCCAAAAAGGGTTGTAGAGCCAGTGATGATGATGATGATAAAGATGATGTTATTTCCTGCTGGAAGACAAATTTTATGAGAGAAGTGATTTTACGTATCAAATAATTGATGAGTCTATGTCAAAATTCAAAAGAGCGATCGACATTAAAACAGTATAATGCCCCCAAACGCATAAACCGTGGGATAAAGTTATGGACAAGATGCAATTAAAAAGCTGGCTATATTTGATATAAATGTGTATGGAGGCAAAAATGATAATAATATAGCAGGTACTTTGGGAAAACGTGTCGTAAATTAGTTATCTTCAACAATTTTTAATGAAAATGTTGTAATTTGCTTCCACGGATTTTTTACAACATTTAATCTTATGGATACCATTATGTTTCCTGCTGTCGGTACATGCATGAGTACCCGAAAAAAATTACTTAAATTACATGGCAAGCTAAATCGAGGAGAATCTCAAGTAAAAGGTAATGAAACTGGAACATTGCCTATACGATGGCAGGACACAAAAGATTTTATTGACCCAACTGCCATAAGCCAGAAGAAACAACTGTGTGTAGAAAACTCGATAATCGATAGGATAACATTTTTTGCCCTGTATCGATTGAATTCTACAACCGTTACATGGGAGGTGTATATAGATGTAATCAAATGACATCTGTGTACGATCTCAATAGAAAATCCAAAAAAATGGTGAAAGAAGGTTTACTACAAAGTTCTAATGATGGCAGGATATAATTCATATATTCTATATACTGAGTTACATACCAGAAATAAGAAAATAATCTTCATAAATTATCTAATCTAGGCAGAACATAAATATTAATGATCACAACTTCGAAGTAGTCAAGAAGTTTAATTCCCTGGGGGCGATACTCACAGCTGACAACCACATAGAAAAAGAGGTCTCAGTAAGGATAGCTGCGGAAAATAGAGCATTATACTCCCTTTCAACATTACTAAGATCGAAGCTGCTAACAAGAAAATCTAAATTAACACTGTACAAGTCGATTATTCGCCCAATAATTACATATGGCAGTGAAGTATGGAACCTAAAAAAAAAAGTTTTCAGAATAGTATTTGGCCCTCAAAGAGATGAATTCACAGGAGATTAGTAGAGAAGACGCCGCAATGCTGAATTGGTGACTCTGTATGGAACTGAAAACATAGTTAGACACATAAAGGCAAACCGATTATGATAGGCAGGTCACGTGGTATGATCAGAAGATGACATATTGTTAAAGACAGTGTTTTTTAAAAGATCAGATGGTAGAAGATCAATAGGCCGACCGAGAAAAAGATGGAGGGATGATGTTGAAGGTGATGTATCTAGAATTGAATAAGGAGGATGGAGGGCGATAGTAGATGCGGCGAAGACTCACCCCGAATTCTAAAGCCAGTGAAGAAGAAGAAAAAGACGAAACCTATCTGGTTGACTTAGCTGAGATTCTTATTAGTACTAGCCGACGAGGACTCCAAAGAAGAAAAAAACAAACATGTTGGCTGTCGAAGCATGTCAGCCACAGTGATGAGTAATCTTTGAGACCATTTACCTATATTAAGAAAATCCAGTCGCTTGAGGTGTATAAGGTATACATAACATAAGAAAGATAAACGTAAAAAATTTATTTGTAAAATGTGTGATATCCCGTTATGTAGCTATTTTTTACTCCCTATCATGTATAAACATTTATCATGTTCAGTTCATGTATACTGTTGGGATTATATATCCCATATAAAAATACTGCAAAAATATAATCCCATGCATAAAAAAAATAAAAATAATTTTTTTTTTGAATACATTCTTAGTTCTTTTAAAAGATCTAGAACAACAAATTACAGACAAATATATCTAATTTTAAAATAAACAAATCAGGAGTGAAAGGGTTAAGTTGAGCTATTATTAACAATCATTGAGTGCTTGTTTGAGACACCAAGTAGTCACACAAAGCGTTGATGGGTTAAATAGTGCTCCTGAGAAAATCCGTTATACAAAAAATATTTTTGCCTTCCTCAGACTGCAAACTTTTCTCAGAATTCTAGTATTTTACTTTGTATAGATTCACGGATTTGTCTTATTATCTATTGTTATTGTTGCTATTATTCTATTATTAAGTTCTAATGGTGTAGGGTCACGTGGTGCAAAAATGAGGTGTCGAAATTTCGATAAAAAACAAGACATTAAATTTTTCCTAATGCAAAAAAACAATAACCTTATAAAACATACGTTACAAATTACTTCCACATAATACAATTGAAATTCTTCTTCTTCTTTGGGTGCCGTCTTCAATTGAAATATGTAATGAATAATAAATAAACGTAAACACAAACATGAGAAATGCATCTGACTGTGCATTTGGCTTAAAACAACTTTTAAATTGTATATACGAACTTTTCCTGTTGCGCTGCTGTACGAGATCTTAAAGACGCGACAAGTATTGGATTTCTTAAATAGCACATGAGTCTACGATATTCCGTAATTTTAGTATATCTTCACTCGTTGGCAAGCTAACACGTTGTAAATAACAGGTGCAAAACAAGACACCACCAAGTTTAAAAACGAGACACCTACCAGTTAAAAAAGAAGACGGAGTTGTTATACCTTTAAGAATAATGCCGAAGGTTTACGTTCCCAATAAGCGCCCCTACGACAAAAAGGACATAAAAACAGCCCTAAAGCTAATAGAGGATAGCACTTTATCTCTTAGAATTGTAGCTATACAGTTTAAAATTGATAAATCTGCTCTTTCGAGAAGAAGTACTCGTGTACTTGGTCAACAGAGTTTCTTCTAAAAAACTTCTCTAACCAAAGAAATTAAAAAATACTTAAGTGATAAGATAAAAATTAAGGCCAAATGGGGGTTTGCTCTCACTAAACCGGAGATACAAGTAAAAGTTCAAACTTATGTACAAGAAAACTACCTTACTACCCAGCTTAAAGAAGGAAAGCCTGGCAAAAAGTTGTTTAAAAATGTTTGCAAGCTTGAGCAACTGGAAAGATGTAGGTCAGCTACAACTGATCCATTCATCATCTTTGGCTTTTACGATCGCTTGAATACTTGCATATCTGATTTGAAATTGCAAGACAAGTCCGGTCATATCTGGAATTTAAACGAGACCAGTTTTTCTTCTGATCCAACCAGAATAAACGGCGTTGCTGGTATTGGTAAGAAAGTTCACCGGAATATAGAAGGGCCAGGAAAGAAAAATACCACCGTAATGTCCTACATTTCAGGAAGTGGTACTTTGTTGCCTCCTCTAATAATTTTAGTTTGACTAATTATTGAGTCTGTTCTAGATCAATCTAACAGTACTTCTCCCAAAGCATCTTGCTCCTTTTAATTATTACTACTGAATAAAAATTCAAAGAACTCCTTAGTAGTTCTTAAAATTATTAGTAGGTAGTACTTAAAGGGAATACAGGAAAGAACAAAATAAGAAAAGTAAAGGTGAGAAATCTACAAAATCACGAAAGAAACAAAAAGCGAATAAAATAGTAGTTGAAAGTCATCAAATCACAAAAAACTTTTATCATCCATTAACTTCGAGTTTTTATCGAAGTTAATTAATTTCCTTCATATAAAAACGTTTTTTGGCTTATTTTAGATGCGCCTAAAGATTCTATATTAAGCGAAAGTACTTGGGCAAGATTTGGTTAAACTTGTGCTTGATATTTGCCGTAATTTTCAAAGTTGATTTTAAATTGTTTTCTTTTTAGTTTAATAGCAACATATTTTTGTATTTAGTTATGTGAGTTTTCTCTAAGAATATTCTTACAATTTAAAATCTAACTACGTTATTTGATTTAGTAAATGCTTAAAACCTTTGCATGTGTATAGTTTTTATTCTCCAGTGGCTCATTATTTGCACACTCATATAAAATAACCAAAAGCGTAGAAAATACAGTGTCTTATTTTAACCTCTCATAGACTCATATTTAGCCTAAATAGTGGGTAAAAACGAGACACCGTTTTTAAAAAATTACGCTCTTTATTATAAATAATATATTTTTTTTTTACCGTGAGATATACTACATGGCTTTCTCTATACAGCATAATATGACAAAGCCTTAAAATCGGGTTTTTTGGTTACAAAAAATTAAAAGATTTAAAAATCGTCTCGTTTTGCCCCACTTGACCCTAACACAATCCATACACTCTACTAACCCTGCGTGGTTATTTTATTAAACAAAAAGAGTAGCTCATTTTTGGATTATTGAATGAATTCGAATACACAAAATACCAAAAACTAACATTATTAATATTAGGCAACATTCCGAGTGTGTACTTCAACGAGGTAACATCGTATCAGTGTTTTGTTCCGAGTTTTAGTGCTTTTTGTGAAACCTAACAACTACTTTTATATACTAGTAAGACCAGACTTTACCGTATGTATTGATAAGCCTAATTGCATGTTTGTTTTTTCTGGAGCGATTAGTTAATTAGCAAATTAATAATTTCTTCAAACTGGGCCAGTTTCCAGTGGCGTAGGCCTACCTAATATGTATTTTTGGAAGAAAATACATAAAACCTAACTAAATTTAACAAATAATTTAAATTTTCGTCTACCTTTGACTACAAGGGTACCGACAACAAATACAGTTCACACATCAGATCCTCACAGTTCACAACTTTTCAAGATGTCACAAAATATTCAGCATAATTCTACTTCAACTTCCTCATACGCAACTGCAACGAAATCAACTCCTAAATCAACTTTTCCAAAGAGGGATCAAGCCATAGTACTGCATGCTGATGAAAACCTAAAATTGTTCGATTACGTCAAGGCAGTAGGTGACGCTATTGGTCCCAAACAAATCCTATTCGCATCCAGAATATCCAATAACAGAATTTGTATATATTTAACTAACTCAGAACTCGTCGACAAACTTCTAAAATCTCATCCGATTTTGACAATAGGAAACTGTGTGATGAATGTTCGCAGGCTAGTCTCCAATATAAAAAGAATAATTTTATCCAATATATCTCCATGTATACCACACGACCTTGCAGAAAATGCTATAAAAGAACTTGGGCTCCAACTGGCCTCCCCCGTCTCATTTTTAAGAGCAGGTATTCCCGGCGATGAGTATTCGCACATCATGAGCTTTAGAATGCAAGTGTATGTTTTTACCTCTGATGACAATTTTAATCTGCAAACTTCATTAGTTATCCCATTCGAAGGTAATGAAAACAGAATATTTTTGTCCACAGACAAAATGGAATGCTACATATGCAAGAAGTCAGGGCATATTGCCTCAAATTGTCCCAATCCTCCACCCAATTATATAGCATCCCAGCCTCAGCCGTTAACATCAACCCAGATAACAGACCTCTCACTACCACAGTCTTCTATACAACCCGCAACATTACCAGATATGTCTACTTCAGAACTAAACAATTCCATAATGACTAAAACGCCCACACATAAACGTGGCCGCTCCGAAATCGAAAGTACAAGTGAGCAAACTGATATTCTCGATAACATCTTGGTAGCAAATCCATCCGAAGACAACTTCATGCCTCCCCCTAATAGAGACATTAAAAAACCAAAAAAGAAACCCAGAACAAGTTCACTGTCAGAACGTTACCTTTCTGATTTAACAAAAGACGCTATGAAAGAAGCCTTTAAGAAAACCCCAGAATCACTTGTTATTCCTCCAGAAAACTTGATAGCCTTTGTCGAAAATACTTTCGGCTGTAGTGACCCCTACGCTGAAGCTCTTAAGTTTACAGAAAATGTTTCAGGACTAGTTTCTAACATTCAAGCATTATACCCAACTTGTCAGGAGAGATCTATCAAAAACAGGCTAACCCGTCTAACCAAAAAAACTATTAAAGGCCTTAGGTACTGACCCAGAAGAACCCGAAAGTACGCCCAGTGCAAATCTTTCCTCCAACTATAATGAAGATAACTACAATTCTGACAGCTCACAAGCATCCCTATCCTACCAATTCAGCTCCTTTTAATACAAACACCATGCTAAGGCTAATCCAATGGAACTGCGATGGCTTTTACCCCAGACTAGAATATTTACAAAAACTCATATCTGACTGCTCGCCCAATTTTATCTGTCTTCAAGAAACCAATTTCACCAAAGATCACAACCCCTATTTAAAAAACTATACTAGCTACAACTTCCTAAGACCTACACATCTACGAGCAAGTGGCGGCTCATCTATTTTTGTTTCCAACGATATCTTCCATCAAAAGTTTGACTTACACACAAGCCTAGAAGCAATTGCGATAACCGCATGGTGTCCCAACAAGATAGTTATTTGTTCTATATACATTCCTCCAAACTACAACTTATTCAGCTCAGAACTAAGCGACCTCATAAAACAACTGCCAAATCCTTTCATCTTAGTTGGGGACTTTAACGCTCACAGCACAACATTGGGCTCCCAGCGCACCTTTGGGAGAGGTAAACATATCGAAGATATTATAAGTAACTCTAACATCAACCTCTTGAATACAGGAAGCTCCACATATTTCCACATCCAGTCTGGAACCTCCTCTTGCATAGACCTAAGTTTTTGCGATCCTGGAACCGCTCCTCTGCTTCAGTGGCAAACACTAGATAGCTTATATGATAGCAATCATTACCCTATCTTAATCTCAAGTCACATCCCCAAAAATGCGGAAGTCATAAATAAATGGAAAATTGCCCATGCAAATTGGAGATTATTCAGTGATACTCTTGAAGACCTTTCAAGCCAAATAATTTTCAAGGAAAACATCGACACTGCGGTAGAGCAATTCACAAATTGTATTCTAACTGCGGCCGACCAATGTATAGGTAAATGCACCATAGACTCCTCAAGAAAGGCCGTCCCATGGTGGAACGACTCCTGTAAACTCGCAATAAAAGAATACAAGAAGGCTCTTAATAGATATCGCAAAACTCGCAGTATCGAAGATCTTATTCATTTTAAGAAAATGCGTGCAAAGTCCAAACGAATTCTGAAGGAAAGCAAAAAAGAATCCCGGAAAAAATTTGTTAACAGCTTAACCTCAGATACCCCTCCCGCCCAAGTGTGGACAAAATTAAACAAATGAGAGGTTTAAAGACATGTCGCAAAATATCCGCAATAACAGATGGAGATAATATCATTACAAATGATAATCAAATAACCGAAACGCTAGCCAAATATTTTCAAAACAAAACTAAGTCTGAACTCTCCATTTCGCACCCCACAAATCAATCACCACCTATCCCTATCCAAACCAATCCAATAAACCTCGCCTTCACAGAAGTAGAGTTAAATTTGGCAATTTCATCAATGAAAAACTCATCTGCAGGTCCTGATGACATCCCGTCTATCTTTATCAAACATCTACAGGCAGGAACCCTCTTGAAGCTACTTGCGCTCTACAATAAGATATGGTTCAGCCAAAGCTTTCCGAGAATTTGGCGACAGTCGCTTATCATACCGATCAGGAAAGATGACTCATCTTCTAACGCTGCCAGTGCCTACAGACCAATCTCACTAACATGTACAATGTGCAAAGTACTAGAAAAGATGATAAATAAACGTTTGCTTTGGTTTCTTGAAGAAAATAATCTGATAGATGCAGCACAGTCAGGATTCAGACCCAATTGAAGTACGATGGATAATCTGGTACTTCTCCAAACAGAAATAACCCAAGCTATATTAAACAAAAATGACGTCATCACAGTTGCCTTAGACTTAGAAAGTGCCTTTGATACAATAAACAGAGCTGCTATAATTAGAAAACTTGAGCAACTTAATTTAACGGGTAATATTATTACCTTTATAAACAATTTCCTACAAGAAAGATCATTCAAAGTAGTCGCAAACGGGAAAACATCTACATATATCACAAAATGGAGTCCCCCAAGGCTCAGTTCTCAGCCCCACACTATTCCTTCTTAGCATAAACGATATTTACTCTCTTGTTCTTCCTCCAATAAAATACTCAATATACGCAGATGATCTTGTTCTTTATTGCCAAGGTAAAGTTACAAGGAGCACATGCTCTTTACTCCAAAACACTCTTAACAATCTTCATAACTGGTCCACTCAAATTGGAGTCAAATTTTCATCTAGAAAATCTAAGGTCATAAACTTCTCTAGAAGACATCACACTGACCCACCTCTACTTCACCTAAATGGATCTCCTCTTCAAGTGGTTGATAAACACAAATTATTAGGAGTAATATTCGACAAAAGACTTACATGGAGAGATCAGATACAGAATACAAAAACAAACTGCCTAAATAGAATCAATATCTTAAAAACTCTATCTCACCATCAATGAAGGGCAGAAGAGAAAGTCCTCTTAAGAATTTACAGAACATTGATCCGCTCTAGATTGGATTACGGAAGCATTCTCTACATATCTGCTTCCAATACTCACCTTAAATGTCTGAATACAATTCACAACACATCTTTACGCATTAGCCTAGGCGCCTTTAAATCAAGTCCTTCTGAAAGTCTTTATATCGAATCTTCAGAACCTCCACTTTTTATAAGACGGCAGCGTCTACTTCTGTCGTACTTCTCTAGAACTTCTGCTAATCCAAAAAACTCAGTAATTAAACTGATTAATACTCCCCACCCTGTCCCAGATAATAGTCACCCTCGTGCACATTCTCTCCCACAAATGTTAAAAACTTTACTAAAAGACATAGACCTAAAACTCACAACTCCGTGTACTACGTCCAGAATTCCCCCGTGGACTAAAAAGCTGCCTACTGTCCTCACCAGCTTGAACCGATACAAAAAAGAAGAAACGCCTAGAACTCTCTTGGTACAAGCATTTGAAGAACTTATACAGACACAGCGTTATGACAAAATTCTCTACACAGATGCCTCCAAAGAAGAACAGGCCGTTGGTTGTGCCGTCAGTACCTCAAACACAACAATAGCGTCACATCGGCTTTCTCCCAGATGTAGTATACACACAGCCGAACTGTATGGAATACTTAAGGCATTAGACTCGCCCATTGCTAATAAGAAATCATTAGCAATATGCACCGACTCTCTCTTCGCCATTGACTCAATCAGAAATATATACTCCATACATCCCATTGTACAGCGCATCCACAGTATCTGCCAACAACAGTCAAAAAATGGTGTTTCAGTAACTATCATCTGGATACCATCCCATGTTGGTATCAATGGAAATGAGAATGCTGATCATGCAGCAAAACTGGCCTGCTCCTTAGAAAATGTAGAAACCATACAACTTCACCATGACCTAAAGGCCAGTATCAAGAACAACGTACTAAGCACTTGGCAAACACATTGGAACATGCAAAACACAAAACTACACACAATTCAACCAACTGTTACCTCCATCACCATGCCTCAGATGAACAGGAAAGACAGTATCATTATCAGAAGGCTCAGAATAGGTCACACCCGTCTTACTCATGGATATCTGATGTCTTCTGAAAACCATCGTCGCTGTGAACATTGTAATGAGTCCTTAACAGTCCAACACATATTACTAGAATGTGTCCACTACAAACCTCAAAGAGACTACTACAACTTTAAAAACAATTTAAGTGATCTACTCGGTTCTACAAACATGTACAGTGCCATAATTCGTTTTCTAAAAGACTGTCAACTTTACTACTTAGTGTAATTATGTTAGATGTTGTTAATGTATCCTAACTTGTATATAAGCAGATTGTATATGTATGTAAACATAAACAATGTAATTGTAATCAATTTTGTACCAGTGTCAATGGCCCATAGTTGCCGAGACACTTTAATTTAAAATAAAAAAAAAAAAATATTAGGCAACATATTATATTTTTAATCTTATAAAACTTTGGGCTTGCTTATAGCAATTCTTGCTAAGATCACCTGATGTGATTAAAGACTCCGCCATAAATTAGGATCCACTTCTTGACTTTAACAAGTAGCTACAATTGAATAAAACAAAATGCGCAAGACAATTCAGTATTAAAAGCAGGGGAAACATTTCGAGAGATATATTTTAGGATTATACATCAGGAAGTAACATTCCTTAGAAACGAAGTACAATTTAAAATTTTTAAAGGAAGATTGCAAAATGCTGTAAAATGTATGTTATGTGTGAATTAGATGATAATGGTTAATAAAAATAAACCGCTTCAAACAATTTTATAAAATTTATTAAAAGGATTTTCATGAAAAATTTAAACAAATATCTATTTTAAAAGTTTATCAGTGAAACCAGTATACTTAGCGTGTTAATTTTTGCTACAAATTGTAACTGTGTAGCATCTTTCTAAATTGTTAATTATCGATCAATAATGTAACCTCATAAGCTGATATTAAGAGTACCGATAAGAAACACTTTTTTTGTTCTTACACACACTCAGAAAAGAGTCTGCGGCGTGAAATCTGGGGGAGGCAAGAATTCGCTTAGTACATACAGAATGCAAATCGGAACATATAACATCAGAGCGATAAGGACAGAAGATAATCTAGAAGAGTTGCAAGAAGAACTTAAGACCATAAAATGGGACATAGTAGGCTTATGCGAGACAAGGTTTAAAGGCGAAGAAACGACTACTAAAATCAGGCCACACTTTGTACCAATATAATTCAGGAAATAACCAAGATATAGTAGGCTTTTTGGTACATAAGAGAATTGATGATGGTGGATGATCAATTGACAGTGAGAGAGGCAGTCTCCATAGATAGAGGAGTGAGGCAAGGATGCATTCTGTCGCCGGTATTATTTAATATATACTCTGAATATATCTTCGAGCAAGCGCTGGGAGAACTACAGGAAGGCGTATTAGTCAACAGAATGCATCTAAACAACATTAAATATGCCGACGACGCAGTAGTTTTTGCAGATAGTCTGGACGGTTTGCAAAGAATAATGTCGCGTATATCAGATATAAGTAGAGAACACGGACTTGATCTTAATACAAAGAAAACAAAGTACATGGTAGTCAGTAAGCGCGAAATATTAAATACACAGCTTTTGGTTAACCAACATCCAATTGACAGAGTGGACAGCTACACATACCTTGGTACCAACATTAACAGCCAATGGGATTACTCCAGTGAAATAAAACAACGCATAGGAAAAGCGAGATCAGCGTTCATAATAATGAAGTCTCTTTTTAGAAGTCATGATTTACTACTTGCTACAAAAATCTCTCTCATTAGATGCTATGTATTTTCTACCCTATTATACGGAGTAGAGGCCTGGACACTTTCCGAAGCTTCCTTAAGAAAACTCGAGGCATTCGAGATGTGGTGTTACAAACGTATCTTAAGAATTTCATGGGTGGATCGTGTGACTAATGTTGAGGTCCTACGTAAAATAGGCAAGGAATGCGAGATTATTAACACCATCAAAGAGCGAAAACTAGAATATCTTGGCCATGTTATAAGGAATGAACAGAGATACGGCTTGTTGCAACTCACTCTTCAGGGCAAGGTATTTGGAAAGAGAGGACCAGGGAGAAGAAGAATATCTTGGCTTCAAAACCTGAGAAAGTGGTCTAATACATCGACAACCGGACTATTCAGAATAGCAGCAAGCAAAGTTAGGATAGCTATGTTGATCGCCAACATCCGGAACGGATAGGCACCGTAAGAAGAAGAAGAAGAAAGAGAATTAAAAACTTGGTAACTAAATTCCAAGCGATTTCTAGAGTTATCTATCTGGTAATAAAACTAAATCGTAGATACAGCATTCAAATAATCCACTGCTATGCACTAACTTCTTCTGCAGATGATGAGGAGGTAGAACAACTTTATGAAGACATTACAAGAGCCAGAAACTAAGAGAAAACATATTACGTAATAATTACGGGAGATTTCATTGCTAAAATAGGAAAGAACCAAAAAAAATGACAACGAATATATTGGAAATTTTGGATTAGAAAGTTACAAGGGAGACATGCTCGCAAAGTTCCTCAATAAAGAAAAACTATTCTGCTTAAACACGTTCTACAAGAAAAAGATGCAGAAAAAATGGACGTGGCACAGCCCAGACGGTAAAGTAAAAAATAAAGTTGACTTTTCTTCAGCTTCAAAAACTTTGCTGAACATATTACTGTATTAAATTTTGTCACCACTGGTAGTGATCATCGATTAGTTGGGGTGCGAATAAATACGAAATTCGATAGAAGAAAATTATTAACACATGATAGATAACCAAACATAGAAACACTCGAAATGAATCAAGAGGAATATCAAATGAACTAAAAAGAGACTAGGACCTCTACCAGTATTCCACACGAAAGATATAAATGAAATAACACCAAAATTAACAAATGACATAACATCAACTGCAAAAAACATCTGCAGTAAACATAAAAATCCGAGAAAAACGAAATTGAAACAAACAACACTGGGTTTAATGGAAGAAAGAAAAAGAACATCGAAAGAATCACCAGAATATAAGGCTGTTAACAATAAAGTTAAAAAGAGCATAAATTTAGAATTGCGAGCCTATTAAACAAAACAAATATTGCAAACCATCGAACCAATAGAAACATAAGAGTATTGAAGTCAAATTTAACTAAAGAAAAATCAAAGATAACTAGAATCAAAAACCAACAGGGAAATACGGTGACGGAAGAAACTCAAATAATAAAAAAAAAATAGAAAACGTTCTATAAGAACATGTATACCATCTACTATATAGAACCCCGGAACAGACCATAGAACAATTCTAAACGTCGGCTGGAAAAATTTCCCTAAGATAACTTCTTCGGAAATTAGACAGCAAATAAAAAATAAAAAAGCTCCTGGTCAGGAACGCATAATGTCTAAAATGTTAAAAATGGGCGGCAGTTGTTGAATAAGTGTCTAGCAGAAGAAAGAATAGCCAGTCTGTGGGAAAACGCCGAAATAATACTTTTACACAACAAAGGAGACACTAATATTGAAAACTGTAGACCGTAGACCTATAAGTTTGTTGTCACACTTATACAAATTGCTAACAAGAATAATAACCAACGGCATAACACAAAAACTTGATTTATGCCAACTGATTGAACAGACGGGATTTAGAAAAGGGTTTGGCACTAACAATCACTTACAAAGCATCAGAATACTGGTACACTGGTAGAAAAAATCGCAGAATATAATATACCTTTACATATTATGGCATTTTTTGACTTTAAGAAGGCTTTTGATAGTATTGAAACATGGTCTTGTTTGTCAGACCTGAGGGATGCTCGAGTAGACTCACGGTACACTAGACTTATTTCACCAAAGCTTTTTACCTTAGCATTGGAAAATGTATTCAGACAGCTCGACTGTGAGCAAAAAGGTCCAAATATTGATGGTGTACATTTGAGTCATTTGAGGTTTGCGGACGACATAGTATTATTTAGTACAGATATCAAGGAACTGGAGCAAATGCTCAAGGAATTAAATCAGCAGTTAAATAAAATAGTTCTAAAAGCAAACCTTCAGAACACAAAAATAATGAGTAATTTACAAACTAATATTTTTTTTTATTTACAATTAAGGCGCATCATCCTAAGTGGTTATTAGCGCTACTTGGTATTACAATTGTTTTACATTTTTTTTAGACATAGATTAAACATAGACATAGACATACATAGAGTTTTACATACCTAAATTTGAGTTGAAGTACATTCGCTAATATGTGGAAGTAGAAGAACTAAAGAAATAGAGGTATATCTCCCACACGATACACGGACCATATTGTTGCTACCATTGGCGCTCCATTGTCAGAATGTGCTAGAATGGCAGAAGATAGAAAAACGTGGAGGAACATTGGGAAATTTAGCTAATAGCGTCATGATATCACGATACCTGCATCAGGTCAACGACTAAGAAGACATTCGTTAATAGAAGATTACACATTTATTTATACACGCACTGATGT
This sequence comes from Diabrotica balteata, assembly GCA_918026665.1. Lineage (NCBI taxonomy): Eukaryota > Metazoa > Arthropoda > Insecta > Coleoptera > Chrysomelidae > Diabrotica > Diabrotica balteata. The sequence goes on from OU898285.1 coordinate 20,424,760, forward strand.
TTAAATTTGGTTGTATATTCAAATAGACTTTAGAAAACTTAAAACAGACGAATATACACAGTTTTCTTGTAGACACTCGCGTAGCGTTGTCGATATGTTACACTTTTACCTCTCATTTGAATATGCAGGGCATTAGATTAAATAATGTTTGACACTTAAACTGTTGAAACACTTACCGCACATTGGATGAACACTTCCAGTAATATGGTATTCATGTGTTAAACGTGTATGTCCTAATCTCAGTCTGTTTATTATAATTTGATCTTTTCTGTTGCCACACCTATTCTTCCATCTTGTAACAGTTGTTTTTATGTCTCGTAGTTTTTGATGAGATTGATTCCATTCCATTTGAAGCCACCGTTCTTTCAATGTCGAGTTAATCCAGTGATGAAAATCTTTCTTATAGGTAGGTTCTATCAAGTCTTCGTTATTAACTAAATATTTGGCGGCAGCATCTACTCTTTCATTACCTTGTATACCTATATGTGATGGAATCCACATAAATTTCACAATCGCATTCTTTAGCTGAAGTTGGTATAAATGGTTCTTTATCAATCGCAACAATGGATGAGTTGAGTAAATGGTGTATAAGCTACTCATGGAACTTAAGGAATCTGTTATTATTAGGCACCTGTCTAAGTTGGCGTTCAGTGCATATTCTAATGCTTTGTAAATTGCAAATAGTTTTCCTGTATATACTGTGCTAACATTTTAAATTTTGTATAAAGCAGTGTAGTTGTTGTATATGAAGGCACATCCCACTCCTTTTTTTGATTTGGAGGCATCAGTATAAATATGTTGGTATTTCTGGTACTCATCAATCTAACTGTAAAATTGTTAAACCATAGAGGAAGCGTTAAATTGATTACTAGTCTTTGTTAAACTCAAGTCTAGGAAGGGTATTCGGTGGAAAAAAATTTAACATATGTTAATAATTTTTGGAGTTTTTGTGGTTACTGCTACTGCTTCAAGGTTGGTCTTTAAAGGTATTTGTCTAGATTCCAATGAGTTATTAACATAAATAGATACACCTCCACTAGCATTTTTAAAATCACGTCTGTTTTTATGATAACCTGTATATGCCTTTAATTTTCCTAATTTTTGGTCAGTAAAATTCGTTTCTTGGAGACATATTACTGAAGGTGAGTGTTTAGTAATTAATAATTTAAACATTTCTAGTTGTGTATAATATCCGTTTATGTTCTACTGAAGAATGGACATGAGGTTAGGTTAAATTTAAAATACTGGTGAGTCTTAGGATTAGGTGCTAATTTAATACGTAATAAAAAAAACACTTACTTAAAATCTCTTTAACTACACAGGTTTACAAAAAAAATATTTTTTAAAACTGATTTTTATGTATTTTGCAGCGCTGATTGCAAAAATGCAATCCATTTTTTTCTATCACGTAAGGTTTTCTCACAAAAAAGGAATTACTTTTTGGTATAATAACAAAATTTTAGCAATTTTTCAAATTTTTTGTTAAGTTAAAGGATTTTATTTCATGTATAATACATGTTATAAACTACATATCTAGTACACTTACATTTCTCTGTAAGCTCATAAGTCCTTATAGTAACACTTTTGCTTTCCGTCGAAGGTTCTTTTATTGCTTTTCCGGCTGTGTACTCGTTGAGCGCCATCTTATTTTAGCATCCAGCAGTAGTCCGCTATCATGTTGACGTTCTATCTTCCTTGATACCTTCTTTCCATTTCCTTGATATCTTTCACCAGGGTGAAATCTTTCACCCTGCTCTTCACTTACATCACCAAGGTTTGCAGGGAAGTAGTCTAGATGTGAATAGAGGAAATTAACTTTCAATGCTCATGTTACATCCCAGCTTCTTAAAGTTGTCGAGCATATCTACGACGATTGTCTTGTAGTTAGGATCTTTTTTGTTTCCTAGGAAGCCGGTAACAACGAGTTTGAAAGATGTCCATGCTGCTTTTTCGTTTGTTTCCATTTTGTCCATAAAATTAAGATCTCTCATCAATTTTCTAATGTCTGGTCCGACAAAGACTCCTTTCTTTAGTTTTGCCTCGGATAAACCAGGAAACTGTCCACAAAGATACTTGAAACACTCCCCTTCTTTTGGCAATGCCTTTACAAATTGTTTCATTAACCCCAACTTAATGTGGAGTGGTGGTAGTAATACCTTTTTGGGATCCACAAGGCTTTTCCTCTCAACATTTTTAACCCCCACCTGGAAGGTTTTTTTCAAGGGCCAAACTTTTTTAATGTAGTGTTGCTTTCTGTCTCTACTTTTCCATTCACAGAGAAAGCAAGGGAACTTTGTATAACCACTTTGTTGACCAAGCAGCATTGAGATCACTTTCAAATCACCACATAGTGTCAATTTATGGTCTGAATAGCAGAGTTTGTTTAAAACCAGTTCGAGGTTTTCATAACATTCTTTCAAGTGAACAGAATGTCCAACTGGCATAGAAGCATACTTATTGCCATTGTGTAGAAGCACTGCTTTAAGGCTTTTTTTTGAAGAATCTATAAAAAGTCTCCACTCATCAGGAGCATATTTTATTTTAAAACGTGTTATAAGTCCAGGAACATCACTGCAAAACACCAAGTCACCTTCTTGAGAGAAAAAAGATACAAACTTCTTTTCCCTGGAACTATATCAAGAAAAGGACGTACCCGGAGCCAACATATTTTTATCTTTTAATCTAGACCCTAAAAGTTCTGCCGAGTCTTTAGGAAGACCTAGGTCTCTAAATAAATTATTCAGTTTAGATTGTGAGAATAAAACAGGATCGGTTGTGCCAGATCGTAGTCACTGTCTTCTTCACTTTCACCTAGCTGTGCCAATGTCTCGTGGTTATCAGCCAAAGAAACTGGAGAGGAGGGTGTTGGTACTTCAGGTCCATGAGGAACAGGGCGAATGGCTGATTTGATGTTAGGGTAAGAAATATCCTATTTGTTTTTCAAATTGAAGCCTTGAACATTGCAAGAACAAAAATTGCAGTCATCACTATGGTTTTTGGGCTCCCTCCAAACCATTAGTATTCCAAAAGGAAATGACTGCTTTTTACCTTGAAACCATTGTCTTAGTTCTTCAACACACACTGAACAAACTTTGTGTGGGGCCCAAGACTTGTCTTGATCACCCAACTTTATACCAAAATAGGCAAAATATACCTTTTCAACAAAATTGGAAATGTTTCTTTGTTGCTTTTTAACTGTATAGTTACCACAAATGTAGCAAAAGCAATCTGGTGAGTTGATACATCCTCTGGTAGCCATTTTTCATAAAACAACTTCACACCACAAGAAAACAATCTGTTTAGGCTGATGCCTTGAATTTATGTTCTTTGTAGTTCGATAAAAAATCACTGAAAGTTATTTGGTACACACTTTATTGCCAACTATCCGTGTGTTACGAGATATCATTTAATACTACTCTCACAATCACTACTACAAATCACTAGTAACCACAGCACGTGAACAGCACAGAGTGAAGAGATACTGTGAACTGAAGAACAGGTAGCAGAAGCTCACTGCTTGGAGATGTAGAGGGGAGGGGCACTGTGGCAGACAGGCACTGACATAAAAGATGCTCAGTGAGTAAGTAAGTAAATGGTGAGGGAGGGGAGGCAATGGACAAGTACCGACATGAAAATAATGCTGGTTTCTCCTAATCAACTCTTTATTTTACATATAACTGGTATAGTAAAAAAACAGCTAAGTAACTGAAAATACCTTAAAGTACTTTTTATACTTATTAAAAGTACTATGAGCTTAATAAACAGTTCATAAAGATCCAAAATACAAAAATTCAAACTCACTAGAGTACAAAACTATGTATAAAAATATCAAAAAAAAGCTAAAAATAGACAAGCAGTTTGTGGAATAACTGTACGTGATGGAATGTTGTCAGTATTTTTTACAAAATTAGCGTTGAAAATACTATAAAAATCACTTATTCAATTTTAAACAATTTTTATGTCGCAGACCTGTGCTATTTATATATTTAACGGATGCAATTTTTCGCCAAAAATAGATTTTTATATTAATAAATAAATAACCCCAATGAAGTACACTTTAAGTAAGGATCTATTTTTGTAACATACTAAAGGTCGGATTTATTGGATCTGAAATCATCGACAGTAGGAAATCATATTTCCTTTAGTTAATGAACTGGAAATTGTTACTTAGGAAAATTGACGAGACGCTCTGAAGGTACACAGAAACCGTTTAGTTATTAACTTAAAGACTTCATTTTTAATATATAAAAACATATTTAAATAATATGTTTTTCTTTAATACTTTATTTTAGAAAAAAGTTTAAAATTAATTGTCACACTAAGATATTCGACTTCTGGTTCGTCGTTTACTGTTCTGAGGTTTTCTTGAGCATTCTAAACTTCCATTATCTATCAATATTCCATTGACGTAATGATGTGAATTTTTTATTGACTTGATTGAGAAGTCTCAATGTCATAGTCAGAAATACCTTTATTCATGTAAGCAGGGATTTTCTTCTTAAAAGATGTTAGTTTGGGCTTTATAGTTCTGTTGTAGCTAGTTTTAAATGTAAGGATATACTGATGTTAACATATTAACAGGTAAAGTGCCACGAATTGAAAATTTTATTGTCTTCATTGGCCGATCAATTTTTTTCTAAGTATTTCTATTACTTTCTTTAACTTTTGAATCAGAATCTAACACGCTAAAATGCGAATTTTGGTTAAAATTTTATTTTTCAAAATGTGAGTCCACGTTGGAGTTTCGCGGCCACCAGCAAAATTTTTATCACAAAATGCCTATGAGAGTCCAACGCCTTGACTTGTCTATTACTGTTGATAACGTGTCGGCAAATATTATAAGCGAAGGCGCCGTCGCTGTGGCTTGCGTTTTTCTTGTCAGTAATTAGAATAGAGCGGTAAAATGCAGTCGTACGAGAAAGAGCAACAAAAACTTGAAACGTATTGGCAAGAAATTCTGTCAGATGAAGAATCAGTGGCTGGTCTTAACTTGCGTGGAGGAGGGGTTTTAAATTGAGTAGGGGCCTTTCAGTACCTTGCGTAGGACAGACTAAGTGGGGAAGTTCTCAATCCCGATACGGCGCGCCCCAATGGCTGATACGGAACGTTTCTGTAGATATGCAGGACGGGTAGAAATAAGGCATAAAAAAATAAGTACCCGCAAATCAACTCAGGACATGGCATTAGGCAGCAGTAATGTCATTACTGAATTAAAGCTGTGGAAAAGTAAAAAAATCGTGTAGGCTTAATTCTAGATACTCACAGGCGCCACTCGCATTATGAGTCAACCACCTGTGACACTGCGACGAGGAAGGCAACAGAAAACCACTCCATAAATAGTCCCTAGTTTATTCATCATGGTTAATGTAAACTAATTTGGAGAAGGTACTTATCATGGACTTCAGATACCAAGATCCGGCAGGGGAGAAAGAACAAGAAAATGTAAGGCTTTCCAGGTCGTCAACCCACATAATCCTTACCAATATGTAAACACTAATAGACAAAAGTGTGCACGTGGAACGTTCAAAAAATCTGTACTTAGAATATTCGAAGTATGTTTGAAGGGGAAAAGATACACAACACCATTTAAGACATGGAAATCAGCGAGACGAGATGGTCTGGCTCGGGACAGTGCTGTGTGGATGAGCATATAGTATATTATACGGGAAACGATAAATCATATCACTGGAATGGAGTAGCGGGGATTCTGAGCAAAAAGGTCACAGGAGCTGTCTGCTTTGCTGAAGCCGCCAAGCAGATCCGTTAATACAAACATCATTCAAATTTACGCTCCAACATCAGAAAAGCCAGAAGACGATATCGAGGAGTTCTACGCACTTGTACAAAAAGCACTAAAATATACCAAGAAGAACGAACTTAGCATCATCATGGGTGATTTCAATGCCAAAGTTGGCAAAAGCAGAATAGAAGACATCGGCGGACAACATGGCTTAATCAAGAAAAACGAAAGGGAAAACCGACTTATCCAATTTTGTAGGGAAGAAGATTTTACCATTGCTAATACTTGGTTTAGACTTGCCCCGACACTACTTTATACGTGAAAGTCACCTGAAGATACAGCCAACAATATCATCAGAAACCAGATCGATTTTATTCTCATTAACAAAAGATTTAAGAACAGCTTCACTTCGGCAAAGACCTACCTAGGAGCTGACTTCTCATCAGACCACAACGCATTAGTGGGCCAGATAGAACTTAAACTAAAGAAACTCATCAAATGTAAATCGAAACAGAACCTGGATTGTGACACTCTCAAAAGACCGTGTAGTTCGTCAAAATGTTAAAGATGTAATGAGAGAAAAACTAGAAACCGCTAAATAACAAGAACAGAGTGTAAAACAAAAATGGAGTTATATCAATGACGTCATGCAAAATGCGGGAAAAGAACATCTGAGAAATAAAACAAGTTCCACTTGGAAACTAAGTTCCTGTAGCTGGCTGTATACCATATATCACAAAAAATTGTTTTAAAATCCTTTATAAAAGGTATATAAAAAATGCCCCAAACGGGCTATCACAAACACATTGCAAAACGTTTTCGGATTGATAAATCCATCATCAGTGCAAACCTGAAAGTATATAACCACTTTTTTTTAATTAAAGTCAAAAGAAAATGTAAAAAAGTATTTTTGAAGTGTGTATATTTTAAGCAATTCCTAGCTTAGCACTTTCGATAAAATAACGATAAAATTTATAGACAACCAGAGGGTTTAGCAATGGGAAATCCTTTATCTCCTCTACTTGCAGATCTTTTTCTAGACTCTCTCGAAACTAACTTTGTTCATTCTCAACCATAAATAATCCTATGGTACAGATATGTGGATGACATTTTAGCCTTTATAGAAGGCCCACCTTCAGAACCTCACAATATTTTGTCAATAATTAATAATCTACATACTGCAATTAATTTTACCTTAGAAGTAGAAAGCAACAACATTATCAACTTTTTAGACCTAACTATCAAAAAGAATGCTTCCTCCTCTTCTTCTTTGCCTACACTAGAATTTTCAATATTCAGAAAACCTACTCAAACTGACCATATGATACCAGCATCCTCAAATCACCCTTTTCAACACAAGATGGCAGTTATTCAATGTTATCTCCACAGACTTCTTAATATCCCTATGTCTCAAGAAAATTACAATAAAGAAATCTCCATCATTAAACAGATAGCAAACAACAATGGTTTTCCTTCTACTACTGTTGATAAAGTCATTAGAAAATCTATACTCAAAAAGAGACTAAACCAAGCTTTTAATGTTGATAAAAAATTCAACACTACTTCCATATATAGATCCTTATCTTACTTAGGACCAATTTCAGAAAAAATTTCAAGAGTACTTGTTAATAAAATCAGTAACTTAAACATCTCCTTTAAAACCAAATATAACATCAAGTCCATCTTCAGCAAGACCAAAGACAAAGTTGACAAACTAAACAGAAGTGGTATTTACAAGCTGTCCTGTGGTGACTGTAATATGACTTATGTAGGTAGAACAATGAGAACTCTGAATCAATGAATCAAAGAACACCTCAATAACCCAGAAAAATCTAACTTTGGATATTACATTAAATTTAATAATCATTCCTTTTCTCCTTCTGAAAAGAGTAAAATTTTACACAACATTCCCAATAAAAACTTAAGACTCATGAATCTCTTGGAAGATCTTGAGATATCCAAAGAAATGAAACTAAACCCTGATTGTTGCTTAAACACACAAATCAACCTCAATTGCAATTATAAACCTCTTTTTAAATTATTATGGGAGACTTTAGAGGAAGAAGGGTGACCTCATGCAATCTTATTATATTTTTTCATAATTTTATATTTTTAAACAAAATTTTAAACTTTATTAGAAATTTACAACATTTTGTAATTCATTTGACAGTTATTCTTAATTGAAACATGAAAATATATTCTTAAAAAATTTCTTACAAATTTCCATCAAGAGATACAATTCTCAATACACTTAAGTATCAGATAATGTAACATTAATACCATGTTTCTTTTTTATATTATTGTTGAACAATTTGAGCCCTTGTTTCTTAAGGATGGCTGTCAAATTGAACATACATTGACCTTGAGCAATGACTTGAGTGAATTTACAAAACTAATGTCATTCTGTATGATGTGATGAACACATAAAATTTAATTTAAAAACTTAATTTTTAGAAAGTCTTTGATGACTATTAGTAATTACAAACTATTAAATAATTTTGTAAGAATTTAAAAAACAATCTCTATATCCTATATATGACATTTGTCAACTGCCACTTTTGAAAAATCGTTTAAAGGGACCGACATTTGATTTCATTAGTTCTATTCTGTCTACCTCCTCACATCAATCAATGGTCGGGTTCTTACACCCGTACCATGACAAAAAATTTTTTCAATTTTTTAACGTGTCTGTGAAGTCCAGTGTCGGTTTTTTTATATGTTTTTTATATGTTTTTTAAGAATTTCAACAACTAAAAAATCATAATTTCGACATATAAGGAAATGAGATCTCTCCATTGTAGTGGTATTTATAAATTGACGTAAGTTAAAAATTATAATCTTCACCAACTAGTACTTATAAGAACATTTTATTGTAGCATAGCTCTGATGATGGCTTTGTAAAGCTGAAAGCGCTCAGCTAGGAATTGCTTAAAATATACACACTTCAAAAATACTTTTTTACATTTTCTTTTGACTTGTCATAAGTGTGTACAAAAAATTTCAGTCTTTTGATTTTTATATACCTTTTATAAAGGATTTTAAACAATTTTTTAAATAAAACAAGAGTAAAAAATAAAAGAATAAATAACTGAAGATTTTTTGCAAATAATGGACTAGAGAAGATTAATGAAAAATGGACATGCAAAGAGATTCCAAGAAATCAACAAAAAAATTAAAAAAGAAATACGAAGAGCCAAGGAGACATGGATGCAAGAAAAATGTATACTAATCGAAGAGCTCCAAGTAAAACACGATCACATAAATATCCACCAAAAGATTCGAGAAGCCACTGGTCAATACAAGAGAAGAAACACACACCTCCTCATAAACAAAGACGGGAATCTGGCGACGACAGTAAATGAGAAGTTGTTGACCTGGAAAATGTACATCGAAGAACTTTTCTGGGACTACGGAGGTAAGCTTTTAGAAATAAATTGCATAACAAGACCGTCAATATTAGAAAGCGATGTGAAGGCAGCTTTAAAACAGTCTCAGAATGGTAAGACCACATGTCCGGATGAAATATACGTTGAACTTATTAAGGTTATGTGTGAAGTGAGCACGAATGAGTTAACTGTCACGCAGCACGAACTGTTTAACGCCATATATGAGGAGTGTCTATGCAAAACCACACATGTCCACATTACATCTAAAGTGAGTTAGGAGTTGAATCTTGAAGAATTTCCTGAACTAAATCCGAATATGGCGTCAGAATTGAGCAAAACTCATTTTGTCCCATATTAAACAGATGGGAATATACGAAAAGTCATCCAAAACAACACTTGTCCAAACGCAAAATTTCATTAAATATTTCGAACAAAACTACTCATGTCCTTGGAAAAACATATCGACTAATTTATTGACTACTACAAAACTGCACTTGTCCACATAATACAGTTTTCTGTATTGCGGATTTGCGAGTTGCTTTATATTTTTATATTCACTAATAGAGGGTAGTATTAGCCTAATATGACAATATTAAATCCTGCCTTCCTAAACATCTGATTTCTCCGCGCGGTTTCTGTATTACCTAACCTACAAATTATAAGTAGCAAACAGTGAGTAGTCTAAATTTCTGGTTTGACTGTGAGTGAGATATTATTGTTACGTTAAATAATTTAAATCACCAGTTTTATTATTAGAATATGGATGTGTCTGTGGGGTTAATTAACGTTGGTTCTAGAAAACGGCAAAGTAATATATCAACACGCGACGAAGCCAGGTTTAGAAGGTAGGAATTATTTTTATCATAGCGATAAGCGATTATCAGTGTTTCTTTTTTTTTAAGGTATGCGGATGTAGATCCCCATATGAAAAAATTTAAACGTTCTTGTAAGCACAAACAGCAAAAAGTTAAATTGTTCTTCAGTTTCCTTAAAAGAGATTAAGCTACAGAGAGAAAAATTGTATGGTTATACCATTAAAGTAGACCAAGACCAGAAGTTGTGCCATTTTATGTCAGTATGCCCCCCTCAAAGGCGACGTGGGAGGGTTAATACCCAAGAAAGCAATGCTAAACATAAAAGCTTTCATATTTTTTATTACTTCCGTACAAACAATAAGACTGTTCCGGTATGTAAAAAATTTCTTATGGCTGCTTTCAATATTTCTGCTGGTCGAATACGCACAGTTGCAAAATTCCTAGAATCAGGACAAATACCTAAAGAAAAGCGCGGTGGGATAGAGTGTCACGCAAAAGCGCTCAGAAAAGAGCCAAAGTTAAAAAATTCATAGCTTCATTACCGGCATCCGAAACTTATTATAATCGTAAGAAATCCTCACGAATTTATATGTCATGTGACTTAAGTATCAACAAAATTTTTCAAATGTATAACAATGCGCAAAGCAATGAATACAAAGTAAGTCTTACAATGTTCAAGAATATTTTCTATCGTAACTTTAATATTGGTTTTAAGTCACCAGCATGTGATGTATGTGGTACTTGTCTGAACTTGAAATATGCCATTAGTAAAGAAACAGGGAGAATAAAGCAAAAACAATGACCGACTTAAGAATTCATAAGTTACGCGCAAATGCATTCTACAAATTAGCAAAAGAGTCTCCCCCAAGAAGCATTTCATTCGCTTTCGATTTGCAACAGGTCCATTCCGCTTCCGAAAACACCTATCCAAGATGCCTTTTATCTCCGGCAAATAAACTTTTATGCATTGTGTTGTGTAGATATGGAAAGCAGACATCCTTCATTTTATACATGGGATGAGTCACAAGCAAAACGAGGTTCAACTGAGGTTGGGTCAGCCTTATTATACCATCTGCGCTCTTTGGATCTAGCAGATTGTGAAACCATACGATTATTTTGTGATGGCTGCGCAGGCCAAAACAAAAAGTCGTATATAATGCATGTTTTGGCCTGCTGGTTACTAGAATCTCCTGCGTCAATTCAAAATATAATAATACAATTTCCCGTACGAGGGCATAGTTTCCTCCCAGCAGACCGGGCATTTGGAAGGGTAGAGAGGTTTCTAAAACGCAAAAATGTGATCATAAGTGTAGAAGAATACAATGAAGTTTATCGTAATGTTGGAAAAGTTAATGTTTTAGGAAAAGACTGGATTTTATACAATATAAAAAACATTACGGATGACCTCTACAACAAAATTCCATGCATAAAAAACTTTAAACGCATAGAACTAAAAAAATTTAAGACCAAAAACAACGCTATAACTATCAAGTACAGGGGAACTGAATTTTATAGATACGAAATCGAATTGAATCCATATCTTTCAATGGTTAAAAGAGGCAAAGCTGAAAAAAAATTCAAACTGAAACAGCAACCCCTTGTAAATGAAATTACTAAAGAGAAGAAACAAAACATACAGCAGTTGATGGAAAAACAATTCAATAACGATGAAAAGAAAATTAAATGGGAAGAACTACCGGAGCTTGCATTTTTTAAAAACATTATTTATGGAAATTCTCCCCAAAGAGAAAATGATGAAGAATCAACAAAAATCGACAATCGACGAAGAGGAGATATGTGAATGTTTGGAAACTGATTGTGGAAAGTTACATGTGAAAATTATTGCTTTTATCTTGTTTAGTCTAAGGGATTCTCTGCATAATGATGTTCTTTTGTTATTTAACAGAAATAGGATTTTTGTTAATAAATTTTTGTTCAAAGTAACACTTGTCCATTAGTCGGTCCGGCCAAAACTACACAAGTCCATAGAGTTCGAGCAAAATTGAACATGTCCAAAATATATATGGTATTTTTTCACTTATTTTCAAAAAAAATTAAATGTTTTAAAATGTTTTATGAATAAATGCCCCTATAGGTGTTTCTACTGAAACTTTCAGTAAATGAAATATCAATTGCTACTATGTAAACAGTTTTTGTGTAATAACTCAAAACTACTTTTAATGGACATGTGTGGTTTTGCATAGACGCTCCTCATATGATTCAGGTAATATCCCAGAGGAATGACTATTGTCAACATCTGTACACTACCAAAAAAAATCGATCTGCGAAAACGTGTGAAGATTTCCGAACTATCAGCCTGATGAGTCATGCACTGAAGGTTTTTGTTAAAATCATACATGCTAGAATTTACAAGAAATGTGAAGAAAATGTCGGTAAAATGTAATTTGGATTTCTCCAATCCGTGGGTACACGTGAAGCACTTTTCACCTTACAACTCCTACTTCAGAAATGCCGCGATATCAGTTTTAATGTCTATATTTGTTTTATTGACTACGCCAAGGCATTTCCCCGTTGTCAGCACCAGAAGATGTTCGCCGCCTTACAAAAAGTAGGATTGGATGAGAAGGACATTCGGATCTTCACGAATTTATACTGGAAACAGCGTGCTCAAGTCAAGGTCGAACACCAGCTGACCGATCAAGTAAAGATCATGCGAAGAGTAAGGCAAGGCTGTGTGCTCTCGCCGAATTTTTTCAATATATACTTTGAGGAAATTTTTAGTGAAGCCTTGACAAACCTAGAGATGGATTCCGAGTGAACGGTGGAGACATCAATAATATTCACTACGCTGATGACACTGTGTTACTTACTTATTAGACCGAGTGAGAACTGTGTGCGTAACAAACGAAATAGACCTTAATATTAAGAAAACTAAATTTAGGGTTGGCAGTCGTGCAAATTTAGATCCCGGGGCACGAATGGCAGGTAGCGAAGAGATCCAGAGAGTCTCCGTGTATTTAAATGAGTTCAAAAAGCCGCTGTTAAGTCTACGTGGACATCACGCGACCTATATATAACTTTTATGTGAGACTTCGTGTTGGCTTCTCATGGCACTTTAACCTATTATTTATGCCGAAGTAAACTTTTGTGTATTTTTTTTTGAGATACTACTACTACTTACCGTTGAAAATTTTGAGTTTTCTTAACTTTGACTTTATTTTTGGGTGAAATTTGGATTTTTGAGAGTTTGAGCATTGAGCAATTTTAGTTCTTTTAGTTGTTGTGTTTTAATTGTGGGATGTCTAAATTAGTTCTTTTTATAGTTGGTGTATTTCTTGGGAAACTACATTGATTGCAACGTGGGAAATTACCATTTGTTATTTTGATATAGTGTAGTGATTATCGCGAAGCTATATTATTTAGACTGAATAGATGATTTAGAGTTTGATTGCCCTCATTTTATTAATCGTCTAGACCTGTGAATTCGAAATACTGAGATGCTTTGTGGCCAGACTCCTTGCAGTAATGGTATAACAAACCATCTTAAGACATACAAGATCCTAAACCACGTATTGTCAAAATCAACTAGAAATGATTCCAGAGGTATTGATCAACTATTTGGTCATCATCAGTACGGTGCAACCAAGTTAGAATAGAAGAATGCTAACTTGGAAAAGGATTACTATAGGACCAACGCAACCAATTTAAACAATATTTTAAGACGAATCTGAGGTTTCCTATCACATCCAAGGAGGAAGCAAAGCTACCAGAGGAAAGGAATATCAAGCATTTAGAACGTGTGAAACAACAATAAAAGTGGATTTAGAGCAATATTCCATTTCTTCATGCATGCCACGTGTCTATATACTCTTTTAGAAGAGCAATTACTACACAGATTTTTATGAGAATTTTTTGTTAAAGAGTTTTAAAAGTAACAGTTATAAAACACAATATCTTGACTTACACTGTAGCGTTTTATATTTTAGATTTCTGTAATACACCCCTGGTTGTTTTTACCAAGAAAACGATCGTTAATATGGGAAGTTTGTTTTTTAATATTTCGACGAAGTTAAATGTATGTTGTAAATATTTCAAGTTTTTTTCGACGAGATAAGGCAACAATATATATGTTTTTATCTCTGTGTTACAAAGTCAGGTAAAGACACCAAAATTTTGATAATCTAAATTGGCCATATAGACGAATCAAGTTAGTAGAAAATAAGCGTTTTTTCGTCACAAGTGTATAGACGGGTTTGACAGTTGAAATGGATAGTATGAGATATTAACAAAAAGACTCTCATCTAGGGATTCATGAATTTTTTAGTGGAACTATTTTTAAATAAACAATTAAGACGTTCAATATCATTATTTTGCTCATAATTATAAACTTGTCTATTTAGAGATTTGACGTCTACAGACGAGTTGTTGAGAAAGAAAAAATACACAAAATGAGATATACTAAATTAAAATCGGTTAATAAACAAAAAAGTTATTGCATAATAACCAAGCAAAACGGCTGTTTTGATTATTGTTAATAACTCTTTTAATAATCAATAAAATTTATTTAAATGTATCTGAACTTAAAGATCTCATCGTGTTCGAAGTGTGTGCGAAAGATAGGCTAGATCCGTCAAATAGTTTTTGCACAATTTAATTTGTTTATAAGATTTTTTGAAAAACGCACAAATTTCTAAGGCCGGTCCAGATAATTTGACTGAATGGATCTTAATAATCCGGGGCTTATTTTCTTCGATGAGACATATATTAATATCCTGTGGAAAAAAAATTTAAAAAAAAATACGTTTATGTACACAAAATGATTTATTAATAAATAGCACTTTTAAGTTTATAAAACATTTACAATAACTCCGTACTGTTTAGTTTAAATTAAATGGCAATAAAATATTCGGAAGGCAAGTTTAAAAAACAACAACTTTAAAAAAAAAGGTCCTGCGACCATTAGGAGCCGAGTTAGTCCTTTTTTTTTAAAAAAATCACTGTTACGTCAATGAACAACATTAAGGGCTGAAATTAACCAATCTTTTAGAAGAAACGTCAAAGTTATTCACAAAATGTTTAGCAAAAAAATAATTGAAAATTGTTTAAACAGGAGTGTTGTAAACGAAGAGTACTTTGCGTTCCGACTAGAATGGTAGGAGTGGGGATTGCCGATTGCACACAAGCCGCGCTCTCCAAAAAAGTCGAGCGCACGGTTTCAAAATAGAGTGCTTGGAAAAAAATGACATATCTCGGGTTCTAGGGACCAAATTTGTTCTTTTTTTTTAAACTGGGGTACAACGTAAAATAATAACATTTAACGTACTTTCATTGCAAAATTATTCAAAACAAAGCAGCTAATGACTACGGAATGTACAAACTTTTTCTTAAGTCGTCTTTTTATTGTTATTTTTCTATTTATTTATTTCAAATATGATTATATTAAATAAATGTTATAAGTAAATGAACATTTTTAATAATGTTTACTAAAAATTTATTAATGAAATAATAAATTAATTTTATGTTATTACAGAAGTTGAAATTTTGTGTAGTGATTTTTAAAATAATTTAATTTACTGTAATTTTCTACGCTTAATTTCTATATCGTCACTGCTCCTACTATGTAAACATTCATCTTCACTTTCATCTTCAATTTCACTTGTATTCTAACTTTCATAAATCATTTCATTTTCATTGTCGCTATTCTCATCAAACCCAGTTAAGTACATTTCATCAATTATCTCTTGTTCATCTGTTGTATCGTTTTCTTCGTCATTAATAATTTCATAAATATTAGTACATTATAATAGTAAAATAATATTATATTCAAAGTTAACCGTATATTATTCAGACAACGTGGTACAACCGTGTGTTTATATTAATATATATCACAACACGTAGTTTTTTTTAATA
The DNA here is from genome assembly GCA_918026665.1 of Diabrotica balteata. Classification (NCBI taxonomy): domain Eukaryota; kingdom Metazoa; phylum Arthropoda; class Insecta; order Coleoptera; family Chrysomelidae; genus Diabrotica; species Diabrotica balteata. Next base: position 20,440,572 of record OU898285.1, read on the forward strand.
TTCAGATGAATTTTACTTACCATTAATTATTTGTAACAATTATTAAATAAAACAAAACACTAAATATTTCAATACAACAAACCGGTTGTATAGTCGCAGGAAAATGTAATGTCGCAGTTGTAACTTAAACGGCCTAACAGCATCTGCTTTCGACGTGCGCTCGACGCTCGACTTTTTTAGAGCGCGGCTTGAGTGCAATCGGCAATCCCCACTGCTTCCATTTGAGTCGGAAACGCAAAGTACTCTTGGTTTACAACACTCCTGTTTAATCAATGTTCAATTATTTTGTTTGCTAAATATTTTGTTAAAAACTTTGACTTTTCTTCTAAAAGATTGGTTAATTTCAGCCCTTAAGGTTGTTAATTGACGTAACAGTGATTTTTAAAAAAAAAAGGACTAACTCGGCTCCTAATGGTCGCAGGACCTTTTTCTTTTTTTTAGTTGTGTTTTTTAGCCAGCTTTCCGAATGTTTTATTGCCATTTAATTTAAACTAAATATTACGGAGTTATTGTAAATGTTTATAAGCTTTAAAAGTGCTATTTATTGTTAAATCATTTTGTGTACATAAACGTAATTTTTTTTAACTTTTTTTTCCATAGGATATTAATATATGTCTTAACAAAGAAAAAAGCCCCGGATTATTAAGATCCATTCAGTCAAATTATCTGGACCGGCCTTAGAAATTTGTGCGTTTTTCAAAAAATCTTATAAACAAATTAAATTGTGCAAAACTATTCGACGGATCTAGCCTATCTTTCGCACACACTTCGAATACGATAAGGTCTTTAAGTTCAGATACATTTAAATAAATTTTATTGATTAATAAAAGAGTAATTAACAATAATCAAAACAGTGGTTTTTGCTTGGTTATTATGCAATAACTTTTTGTTTATTAACCCATTTTAATTTATATATCTCATTTTGTGCATTTTTTTTTTTCAACAACTTGTCTGTGGACGTAAAATCTCTAAATAGACAAGTTTATAAGTTATGAGCAAAATAATGATATTGACGTTTTAATTGTTTATTTAAAAATATTTCCACTAAAAAATTCATGAATCCCTAGATGAGAGTCTTTTTGTAATATCTCATACTACTTATTTCAACTGTCAAACCCGTCTATACACTTTTGATGAGTAAAAACCTAACTTGATTGGCCTAATATTATAACCTAAAAACTATTTAAAATTTTTGTAGCAATCTCTTATATAAACGAAGAACATGTAAGTTGTTATTAATTTGGGCTATGTTGTATAATATGTTCTTGTAAAATCTGTATTTTTGAGACAGAAATAAACGTTTAATTTGTTTCTCTGATCTATTTTGAGTTTTAGTTGAAAAAAAAAAAATATTTTTTCTATATTTTTGATGTTCTATAATTATTTCCCTAGTTACAACTAGTGGTTGTAATAGGTATAATTAGGCACTTCAAGTGGCGCCATTTATTAAATTTCTTGAGGTGTTTCCGGTTTATTTTCATTCTGTTTGTCCGAACAGATTTGTATAAGTACCCCTTTATTTCTTTTTTGTGTAGTTGCCCCAATCCAACCCCCATATCTTCAACTTATCCACGACCCACCTCTCCAACAACCAACTGAGTACCGTATGCACTTGTTTCTATTTATTTTGTTTGCCCAATCTTCTACCCCATGTTCTTACCCTGTGGTAAGCAAAATAGTCGTTACAACACTATAATAAATAGCTTTGTATATGTTTTTGGGTGCAAGTTTACTAGATCTTTTTTGTTATTTCATGTTTTATAAATAGCTACTTTAGATACTGTATACTGAAATTTACATTTAAAAGCCGTGTAATCATTTTTAAATTGCCCTTAATACTTAGTATATTGCCAACAATTACCTGAAATGCATTAAATGCATCCGAGTTCAATATTACATTTCCTTTAACTTCATGTTTCCGGTGTTACCTACGCTTTCAATTGTAATCGTGTATTCAAATTCCCAGAGTGATTCTTGTGATCTTACAATGCAAGTTTCTGCGTAGTTAACAATGCATTTTCTGGAAAGGTACGAAGAGGAAAAGTTTGAATGAAAGGAGAAGATTAGTTTTTACTTACCTGGAATGCTACAACGAAAGAAGGTACTAATCAAGTAAGTGTTAAACTGTTAAATACACTGACGAAAAAAACTTTTGATTGTTGTAAAAAGTGTTATATCCTAGGCAAAATTACAAAAACTAGGATTACCGATATTTGTTGTTGACATGACAAATTGTAAAATATGTATTAAAGTGTATTCCAGTTAAAATGTATCGTATGTATAGATTTAATCCCATTTTACTTTAATAATAAATATTCGAAAAGATATAGGTACAGGGTTTCTCATTATATTTTGACCCCCAACTTATTTGCCTTAATTTCGGGAATGCAAAAAAAAGTTTCAAATACGAGTTGTATTATTTTATCTGTACCAATGAACAGTGTAGCAACAGACCAAATTTTGTATACAGGGAGTGCCCAATAAAATGCATCTTCAATGTTTCAGAGAGGATACCCTGTATTTTTTGTAGTTTATAGTAGCCCTGCATTTCCTGATTAGAAATATATAACATAGCATTAGTTGTGTTCTATAATGTCATTTGGTACTACGATACTATACTAAGATAAGAAAAAAAATATATTTAGAAAGTCAACAAAATTAATGGCTTACAATACTACATTTAAAATACAATACTAACATTTACGATTACACTAGATGCTCAAAGTGCTCTCCATTGTTATCAATGCACAAGTAATATCTTCGTCTCAAATTTTCTAATGCGTCAGATACTGTGCAATAAAATACACTTTTTCTTTTAAAAACTTCCATAAAAAGTTATCACATGGTGTTAATTCGGGACTATTTGGTGGCCATGTAATGGTACCCTTATTGCGGATCCACACATGAAATTGATTATTTAAATGTTCTTGAACCACTAACGATATTATGTAGCGGTGCTCCATCTTGTTGCCATATATTATTTAATTGATTTTGTGTATAATTTTGATTTAATTACTCATCCACTTCTGTAATGACTGTGTCCAAATATGATTTCCCAGTTAATTTATAATCATAAAGCAATGGTCCAACCATTTTGTTTTGAAATATTCCGCACTACATATTTATTGATTTTCTTCCTGACTTTTTTATTTGCTTAATTTTTTGTTCTATTGTTTTTCTGTTCCCACGAATACCTATTTCTTCTACTAAAAATGACTGAAGTTGAAAAATTTTATTTTTATTTATTTTTTCTGTCCATAATATTAGACCCAATAGTACAGGCAGAAATAGAAAAAAAACTCAATGATACACTCAAAGAAAAGTTCAGTGAAACCCCCGCGGAAGCAGAAGAGACAATAGAAAGTATTTGGCACACCTTCAAAACAACGATGACAACTATACAAAGAGAAACAACTACAAGACAGCACCAGAAAAACAAAGAATACATGGATGACAGAAGAAATCCTAGAACTGATGGACATAAGGCGATCTTACAAAAATCGTAATGTAGAAAAATATAAAGAAACCCAGAGAATCATCCGAAACAAAATTAGGAAAGCCAAAGAAGAATGGATGAGCAGCAAGTGTGAGGAACTGGGACATTTACTAAAAAAGCATGACTACTTTAATGCCTACAAAAAGATTAAGGAAGTCACAAATATGAAGAAAAAAATCACTACAACAACTTTAGTAGATGATAACAACGAAATAGTATCTAGTCCAGAAGAAGTAGGAGACATGTGGGAAAAATACATCGAAGATCTGTTTGATGACGAGAGAACAGAACCACAAATGAATATAGTACAAGAAACAATACTTGATATATTAACATCTGAAGTTACAAAAACAATCAATACGGCAAAGTCACGAAAAGCCTCAGTCCAGATGAAATATACGTAGAGATGATAAAGCTCATCAATGAAGAAAATCTTCAGACATTAACAATATTATTTAACAAAATATATACCACTGGAATCTTCCCAGAAGACTGGCTTAGATCGACATTTATACCTATACCCAAGAAAAATAAAGCAAATAGATGCTCACAGTTCAGATTAATTAGCCTGATGAGCCATTTTCTGAAAATTTTACTCAAAATTGTACATCAACGAATATACAGAGAATGCGAAAGAAACCTTAGCGACAATCAATTTGGATTTCGTATGGGGCTTGGTACAAGGGAGGCATTATTTGGCCTCCAGGTATTACTACAAAAATGCCGAGATCAGCGAAAAGACGTCTTTCTCTGTTTTAATCGACTACGAAAAAAGCGTTTGATCGAGTTAAACACACAGAACTCATAGAAACCCTAACACAACATGGTATAGACCATAACACTGTAGCACTTATTAAAAAACTATATTGGGATCAAATGGCATCTATCAAAATAGACAATCGTCTGACAGCAGAATTGCCAATAAAAAGAGGAGTTCGTCAGGGCTGTGTACTTTCTCCACTGTTATTTAATATATATTCCGAAAAGATCTTTCAAAATGCCCTCGAAAATATTGAAGAAGGAATAAAAATCAACGGAGAATACGTAAACAACTTAAGATACGCAGACGACACCGTCATTATTGCGGACAGTGCTGAGGGTTTACAACGACTTTTGAATGTCATAACCAGAGAGGGAGATAGCTTGGGACTAAATATAAACACAAATAAAACAAAAGTGATGGCTGTTACACGTACACCAAATGTCGACATTAATATTCGTATCTATAACAAACATATAGAACCAGTACAAAGATTCCAGTATCTTGGTTGCTGGATAACAAACGATCTTGACCACGAGGTCGAAATACGTGCTCGTATAGAATATGCTAGGTCCGCATTTCAGCGAATGAAAAAATTTCTAATAAACTCTACGTTATCGTTGGACATCCGATACCAATTTGTAAAAACGTTTATTTATTCCATATTGCTATACGGAGTGGAAACATGGACTCTCGGAATTACAAGTATGAGGCGTATAGAAGCCTTTGAGATGTGGGTTTTTCGAAGAATGCTGAAGATCTCTTGGACAGAGCACGTGACCAACAACGAGGTGCTAAGAAGAATGGGTACTGACAGAGAACTCCTAAATATTGTAAAAAACCGAAAAACGAGTTATTTAGGACATATCTACAGAGGAGAAAAATACAACTTCCTACGACTTATAATGGAAGGGAAAGTGGAAGGAAGAAGAGGTCCAGGAAGAAGAAAATGCTCCTGGTTGAAGAACATAAGAGACTGGACAGGCATGGACACACATGCGATACTAAGAACAGCTCAAGATAGAGAGCAATTTGCTGTAGTTATAGCCAACCTTCAGTAATGGAGAAGGCACCTTAAGAAGAAGTCCATAATATGTTATAAAAATAATTAGGATTATTGTTCAAATTTGTAAGAATGTCTTGACAGAACTGTAAACGCTTTCTCTTATGAACATCGGTAACTTCTTGTACCGGTAATATTTTGTACGGCTTATAGTTGTGCTTTTTTAAAACTCTATGTATCGTTGCATGGCTTTTCTCTACTGCATTAGTAGCATTGTTTAAACTAGTTTCGGAATTTTCTAAAATAAAAATGTTATTATGGATTTATTTTATTATTTAGGTATTTAATTTTTACTCTCAAAGTAAAGCAAAGTATTAAGATCTTTATCATCATATCCTATAATAGTACGTTTCTTCCGTTCAAACATTCTTTCATTTATGACATGATAATTATATAAAAATATACCTATTTGTAAAAGGAGTCTGTCGATCTAGATAAATCAGCCTATATTCTCTTCTTGTCGCTTGCTTCTCTTATATTTTGTACATAAATTGATAATATATCCACTTTTTCATCTGCAGTATAACCCATTTCGGTATGAGGACTGACAGTTTATAATAAATTAATAAGTGTTTCATTTTGAAATTTCACTTGCATAGCCATCTATGGTTACCCTTTTGTAGTACCAGATACCATTATAGAACAAAACTAATGCTACACAATATTATATATTGGTAATCAGGAAATGCAGGGCTACTCAAAACTATAAAAAAACACAGGATGTCTTATTTAAGATATTGAAGATGCATTTTCGGGCACTTCCTATATATAAAATTTCGCCTGTTGGTACATTGTTAGTCGGTACAGATAAAATAATACAACTTTTATTTGAAACTTTTTTTTGTAATCTCGATATTAAGGAAAATAAGTGGGGGTCAAAATGGTGACAGGTGACGTGTGACGTCACTTGGAGACAAATATCACCAGAAATATTCTGTTTTGCATGAAGTTTTGTCAGATCTAGTATTGTTTTATCGTTTATCTAGTACGTTGACAAATAAATGTGTGCATTTTTGATAAAATATATTTCAGAATATTAAATTAAAGATAAACTTTTATCACGAATTGACGTCATGCACATCGACGTACAAAATTCGATTGCGAAGTGGTTGTATCTTGGAAGTCATAGTATCATGCACACTATCTGTTTGCGGAACATATGAATAAAAATATAGGCCAGCTTTTTTCAATAAGAAATGGTTAACCTTCTGCAACTAACGTAGGTTTTCTGGACATTAACGCTAACATCGGTCTCAGAGACGGAAGTAAAAAATATTTCCATTGACCCACTTTCAAGCGTAGGATTTTGTCTACTTCTTAAGAGATGTAACAATAAGACTACCAAAGAGAATTGAAGTACTATTATAAAAATAATACCTCAATCAACCATGGGAGCTTATCGCCTATGCCTTCCCAAGCTCAGGATCTCCAGTGTGAGTTCTTCTTCTCTTAAACTAGGGATTGAACCTGAACTTTTAGCTGTTAGCAAATAAGACAAATTTTAACCAAACATATGTATTAAAAAAATAAGAAACAATAATTACCCCTGTTAAAGCTTAACAATAAAGATAGTGATAGTAATAGTGAGGACGATACTTATGGCTTCGATAAGATGCTTGTGTGTCCTCCCAATTAAATGTTGTCTCCTCTGCAGAGCTGCAGTAACACGTGGATTTACGTCCTGATTAAGTGGTTAAGTCCTTAAATGCTTAATAAATTTTTTAAAATGGTTGTCATACGGCCGTAGCATCCTCTCCGTTATCTGAAGTTTCTGGACGCCCAGCGACCGCCGCTCTTGAAGATGATCTCGTATTGCGATGATCCATCTTCGTATAGGAGTTGGTACAGATACCGGCTTATTCGTGTAAGAAGCTCTATCGAGCCTCTGCAACAAGCGAGGTGACACCGGCAAACAGAATTCTCTAACAGTTCAAGCTTTCTTACAATAATAATATATTTCTTACAATGACAATATGTGTTAGAATTCTGTTGCGTGGTATATGCCTCAAAATTGCAGAGATGTCGGTCTCCTTCTTATCAGGAATTGCCGCGTTCTGTCTCCTAGAAAGGGCACAAAAATGCCCATTGTATCGGCTCTGCAATAGCTCGTCGCTTTGTACAGCACCTTTCGCACTATCAGTTTTACCAGTGTTTACTAATTACTGAAAAATGCATAAGGTTCAAAGTGTCGAAGCGTCGTCGTGGCTTGACTCGGAGCGGTGAAATCGAATATAAGTCTCCGTCGAGACAACGAATGATGCCTTCAGGTATCTTCGACGTCTGGATTGGAAATACTCGCTGATCTTGAAGTCGGTGTAATCGTTAAAATTCGACGTAAGGACGATTTGGATATATGGATTAATAATGAAACAACAGTTTTCCTAGGAAGCACCACTAACCAATAAGGTCTAGTAGGGCTCGAAGTGTCTGACAACTGAAGTCCCGATCAAGCAAGCAAGCAATTTGATTGAACCCAGCCTATGAGAAATGTTCACCCAGGTAGTACGATCGGGTGTAACAATTCATTGGAGCAAGGTGTGTTAACTCGAGTAAAAACAGGAGTCACCTCACCGTGCTCCAATGCTCTAGACCATCCCTTTCCCCCCTATAGCAATCTGATTCGCTATAGAGGCACAACAATCAGCCAAGTGCTCTTCATGTGGAGGTCCTGGGTAATAGAACCCCAACATGGTTTCCTAACCGAATGCAAAAACTCAGGACAGCGCATCTCCGCTATATTCCTGTTTATATTAATGTGGCTTATCCGCGAACTAAAATTGTTCGGAACTAAACACGGCTCAGTTCGGCGACTTGGTGCTCAAGGGGTTGGGCCCTACGTGCCCGGATTTTGGGGTTTTTGTTAATTTTTTTGGTGGCCGAAGCCGGTGTTTTGTTAGTATTTTTTTTGGTGGCCGAAGCCGGTTTTTTGTGTTTTTAGTAATTTTTTTTGTAGGTGACCTGTGGACAAAAAATCATAATTTGTGTACAATCTATATTATAATAAAGAAAATATATAAATATTATACGATACCACAATCCAGACTGTATCCTAGTTGAGCTGCTGAGCCCACTGTGTATGAGGCGATAAGCGACATTCTGGGTGATGTGAGCTACGAACTGTCTTCCTTGTGTGTGTGGTATGATTTGAAGTTTCTTCTCACTCTGGCTTTTTGTTGAATTCTGTCCATCTGGGGGGGGGGTGAAGTCCCTATCGGACGGTGCGTTGCTCTTTTATACACATCGTGTTTGAGAATTCGCAACGCTCCGCTGCCGAGAGGCCAATGACAGCGAAGTTAATAACGAGCGCTGTGATTGGCCGGCCAAAGTAACAATATTTGTCGAGATTGTGTATTTTGGCGACATAGCCAATAAACTCTTCAGTAGATTCTTCGATATGGTCAATGGATTTGGTCAATAACTGGATATGGTCAATAAATTTTCATGATTTTGAATGTGGTCAATAAACCCAATAAACTAAAATATAAGAAACAGCTTTGTTAGTGACATTAAAAAGAGTTTAACTTCCTTGCTATTTTACAAAATTAAACAAATAGCGTATGGCAAGGATAAACTTCTAATCTATTCTATTCTATTCTATTCTATGTGTGGTCTCTACTACTATATGGCTGTGAGACCTGGACATTAAAACAGTATGACGTCAACAAACTGAATTCATTCGAAAAGTGGATATACCGCCAAATGCTAAGAATAAGCTGGACCAGCAAAACTACAAATGAAGAGGTACTGGAAATAATGAACACACGACCTCATCTGGTTAATACAATCAAAATTAGAAAGACGTCATATCTAGGACACATAATGCGCTATCAGGAATTTGAGCAGCTCCAGGTAATATTAGAAGGCAAAATCGAGGGTAAAAGGGGTATAGGAAGAAAGAAGAAATCCTGGCTCCGAAACATCGGAGATTGGACTCACACAACAGGAAATGACAATCCATCAAGCCCAGAACAGAGAGAAATTTGCCATATTGATCGCCAACCTCAATAGAGAAGGCACTTAGGAGAAGGAGGAGTTAAATTCTGTTAACAAGTCCTATATGCATATAGTTAAGAACAAATCATACTCAATAAGCGTGGTTTCGAAAGAAGTAAGGTTATGAATATTGGAAATGCTGTCAGAATTTTTCGTCCATTTGGTGACTTATCTCGTGCTATTCGTACTATTTTATCCTCTGCCATTCTACTGATATGTTCGTTCCACTCCTGTTTTCGTTTTGTCACATATCCATTTATGTCTTCTATATTCCATGATATTAGCTGTTATCCTTGTTGTATCTCCCCCTGCCAGACTTTGGTATCCGAGAATCATGGTCAGTAAACTGTGACGTACTACTACTGCTACTTGCCATGCTAAGGGACTAGAGATGTTTAAAGAGGTAGTTTCCCCTTCCTTTCCTCATCGCAGTGTAGGAGCCATTAAAACTGCTTCAGTCATGTCTCCTAGTGTCCAATGATTAGCCGGTCCAGGATCTATTCCTATACGCCACAACTTGGTACTGAAAACGCTGCTTCCGTTTCCAGGAAAGGGGAAGCTTTCCGTTAACCTTGATTCCGAAATTCCTATTATTTAAAAAGTTGTTTATAAAGCATAATATGTTGCCCATCTTCTTCTTCAAGTGCCGTCTTCGTTCCGAAGTTTGGCTATCATCAAAGCTATGCGTATTTTTGATGCTGCAGATCTAAACATTTGGCAATTGGTGCAATTGTACCATTCTCTCAAGTTTTTCAACCATGAATGCCTTCTTCTTCCTATAGATCTCTTTCCCATTATCTTTCCCTGTATAATCAATTGCAGCAACTGGTATTTACTCCCCTCATAACATGTCTCAAATATTGTAGTTTGCGCTTTTTAACAGTAAGTATCAACTCTTTCTCTTTCCGCACTCTCCGCAAAACCTCCACATTTGTTACTTTCTCTGTCCAGGGTATTCTTAATATTCTACCATACATCCACAACCCAAACGCTTCTATCTTTTTGGTATCGATCTTTTTCAATGTCCATGTTTCCATCCCGTAGAGGAGAACTGACATAACGTAACATCTCAAAAGGCGAATTTTAAGTTTTAGACTTAGATCTCTTCCGCAGAACACCTTTTTCAATTTAGTAAATGATTATGTTGCCTTATGTTGCCCATAAGATTATTTTCTACCAGTTGTGTAAGCATAACTGACTTACATGTTGTTGTTGTATCGAAAGCACTTTCTATTTCTATAAAAATTACTGCGATTACGTCTTGCTTGGAGGCCATAGCATTTGCTACATCTATTTGCAGGATCACCAAAGAAATTATTTAAAGATTATAAAAAAAATTATAACTTAAAAATATTGGTGTTATATAATATAGTTATATTTTTTAACACTCAGTATCTTTTTTTAGTTTCAGTATCATCTAAACTATTCAATATGACTCGATTTAATTGTAATGGTATACACTAAGTTTATTCTTGTAATTATTTTCACCAGAATAATAAAAAATAACTTATTTTAAATTTTAAATGTAAATGTTTCATGTTTCAAATTTGCATAATCAATAGCATTATTTAAAAAGCTAAAAACTCACTGTGACTTGTGATAAATTAGATTTTTTTTATGTTTTAATTAATCGTTAAGTCTATCTTTTAAATCAAGTAAGCTCTTCTGGATTTACTTAATGTATCATTTAAGACGCTAATAGCGCCCAAACGACCATATAATAGAAGTAATTACGGCCTTGTTAAAATACATCATTTTCAAAATCCCTCTTATCTTTCTAAGCAGTTTTTAGGAACTTGATGTTTAAAAAAGTTTTATCTTTGTATGAGATCCAACTTCAAGCCAAATATATTTAAATCGTAAGTTGGTGTAAAGAAAACAATTTTGCTCACAATAAACTGTAAGCACGTTACCAATTAGCGATAATTGATTTTTAATATAAACAAGTTTAATAAGTCATAGTTTTTACCTAATTATGGTTAATTATTTTAATCAAATGATTAGGGTAAAATACCCGGTTATTGGCACTTTAAGCAAAAAATTTTAGATAACTGTAATTTAAAAACAGTATTCAAAACATTGTTATAGTATATTTGAAGAATAAGCTGGAGTAAATTCTCAGAATACTAATCTTCGCACCTCGAAATACATAGGCGTGCACATCTTCTAACTAAAACGCAATCTTAAAAGAAAAGTTTGCGTCAAATTTATTGGGATATTTGGAACAAAGTAATTAATCCAATCCAATACCGGTTTAAAATAAAAAGATACACATAAAAAGAATAATAATTCTATTATTTGTGAAACATACAGTTAATATAAAATAATAAAATACTACAATAAATTATACTGAAACGTAAAATACATACACAAAAACTGTAAGTTTTTATATATTCCTATTAATAAATAATAATATTCTTAATACTAATAATATTGGAGAAAAGAATGAAAATTAAATTAGCAATAAAAAATAAATAAAAAATAAACAATGAAGTTGTCGGCAAATGTAAAATAAAACTTCTGAGCTACAGTTTAAAGTTAAGCTTCCTCATATTCTGTTTCAGACGAAGTGTTATCCGATCCGGGATGAATTATTATAGGTTCTATACAGCTATCTATTATATGATCAAGCTCCCACATATTTTTCTCAATATCCATAACGTAATTAATACATTTTTGTCAATGTTTAGTCGTTACTTCGGATATTAATTTATAAAAAAGAATAGTAACATCTGACAATTTAAAAATTGTATTATTTCGAGCTACGTTACTTTTAACTTCGGCCCATACTAATTCAATCGGATTTAGCTCGCAATGATACGGCGGTAGGCGAAGTATTTCAATTCCTCGTTTTTTGGCTATTTCCTCAATGACATATTTTTTATAATTTTGTTTATTTATTTTAGCAAGCTCTAATAATTCTGCTTTTGTCATTGTATCGTCAAAGATTAAATTCTTAGAAGTTACCCACATTGCAATTTCATCTTTCCTCCATTGAGTAGTTGGTAAACGTTCAACTAATCTAGAGTGGTAACTTGCATTGCCCATCACAATAACTGAATTTTTAGGTATGAATTCAATCATCTGTTCGAAATATTCTTCAAACACGTCTCCGTTCACCTCTTCGTGATAATCACAGGTTTTTTTTGATTCAAACAAAAGTAAACTCTCATTAAGAAAACCATTCATACTACCTATATGGGTAACAATTAATCGTCGACCTTTACCTATTGGTTCCTTGAAACCAGGTGAATATCCTTCCAGAAATGCTTGTCGACATGTTTTTATAGTTTTGTCTTTCCAAACTCTTCCTACAATATGCCCTTCATTAACCCACGTTTCATCTAAATAATAAATGTTTTTATTTTCGGTCCTCATTTTTTTTATTTTTCTAAGGTAGTCTAGTCTTAAACACACAATTTCTTCGGAATCGATAAGCATTGACTGTCTGCCCACTTTTTCATACTTAAAGTTTAACTCATGCAAAGTTTGTCTCTACTTATTGTGGGTAAATCGGAATCGTCGGTAATAGCTTGTAAAACTTTATATAAAGTTGATATTTGTTTGTTAAAAAAAAATGAGTGGACCATTCTACGAATTGCATTTTTGAAAAATTCATCCAAATTCACTTTCGACAATTTTGGTCTTCCTGGTCTCGGTATGGGTGGTGTTATACCAGCTGATTTTTCCTCTTTTAAAATGTTATATACAGTTGATTTTGAATATCCCACTACTTTAGACGAAATTTCAACTATACTATCAACATAATTGGAAGGATTGTCTTGCTTAAAATAATTGTAGACGTTAAGGATAACATCTTTTCGTTAAGTGATAAATGATTCAACTTTAATTTTTTAACTAGTGTATAATCACACGTTAATTCCATATTCTATATAATCACTATTCACTCTTGCAAAAAACAACTGTCTCAGATCTCTTCACTCGCTTATAATCGACTAAACAAAAATTTTCTGATATTAATGAATGACTATTTAAAGACCAGTAACCATTTTATTAATCATTGGTTTTCCAAACAAAATCGAAATTTATACTATTAAGATAGCGTTCATATTTATCAGAAACCATATTTAGCTAATCGACTTTTTCTATCTAAACTATCAAAAGACAATTAACTAAATACCTATGTATTTTAAGAGTTTCTTTATTTCTGGTTATTTAATGGGTCATTATCATAACGACAAACATAACTATAAACAACGTTACTAAAATAAACAGATTTATATAAATATAATATGCTTTGAAAACGGTTTAAATATCTAACAAACCGAAACAAATAATGTAATACCCTTAAAGTACGTCTATGATCAGCAGAAAAAAACCCTAGCCTACACAATTTTAACAATAGCAGGTATTTAAATTTTACGATAGTCCATGTGACATGGAAAAATTTCTATCTAAATAGTCAAACCCAACGTAAAATAAGCTAAAATATTGAAGTTGTACGAAAATCACACGTACTAAAATATGATTAACAATTTAGTTTTTTTTTCTGAGAATTTACTCCAGCTTATTCTTCAAATATACTATAGTTGTATTTTCACTTACAGATTTGGTAGTATTTTTAGAATACAATAGTGACGTCTTTTTATTCAAAAACCATCTGAATTATTTTATATAAATTGTTGTTTGAGAATCGGTCTATTTCACCAGTTACTTATTGGCACTTAAGTCTAGTTACTGTCATACCAAGGATTCCAGTTATTGGCACCAAGTTCAGATAGGCACGTCCTTACGGTTTAGTTGGTAGGGGAAAGTAGTCCACATTTGGCCATGGAACATTCAGCTACTCCCAATATATCCAATTTACGTTTGAATTAGGCCCCAATATCAACCCAAGCTGCTAGAAGAAACATTGTCCGACCTTGACAGTGTGTTATCACAAACGAGTTTTAATAAGTGGTAGTAATTTTTTCGTCGTAATTTTTTACGTATATTAAGGCGCTTACAGACCTACAAACGCATGCGATGCGGTGAGCAGCCACGAATACGCATACGTGTGCAAGTGTGGACGGCGCTTTCGTAACCTCTCGCCGCATGCGTTGCTTCTCGCGAATGACTTTAGCACACATGCTACGAGCCAGAGTGGTGTCGGTTTTTTCGCACACATCAAAGAAACATACGTGTGCGTTCGCGCTCAGTTTAGACGAATAGCGTGGGGATTTGTTGCATTTGTAAGACAAGTTCGGATTTATTGCGTTTTATTTATTTTATTAATTTATATGTAAAATGGAGTGGTCAAATGAACAATGTTTGCAATTAATAGATTTGTATGAAGAACACGCTACATTATGTTATCAGTAAACGTTCCTTAACAGGTGTGGCTTTTCTTAAGACTGTGTCGTTTTTCTTTATTACGGGGCCTATATTATTTAAAAGTCTTCTACTGACATACGTGTAAAATTTTGAATTTGTCCAGTATTAGGTTCTAACGCCAAATCTACTAGTAAATCGGACTTCATTTGTAGGGTTCTTCTTTTAAATAAATGCGTCGTCCACCATCGCCTATTTTTCCTTTGTTTTCTTTTTTTTAATGAACTAATAACCACAAACACGGCAATAACCATAAGCAGCTCCTCAGACATTGTTTTCACGAATGGATGGAGCGCCTTGAGCACGCATACATATGCGGTGATTTATAATTTCAACGAATGCTCTGATCGAGAATGGTTTGAGTACCGAGCGCGAATGGTTTTGTTATTATATATGCACCAATTGCCGTGCATATGATAGAACATTTATTACTTTTGTAATGTTACATATCCTTCAAAACATTGATTAGTTTTTCAATTTTATTTAATCATATTTTTAGGGCACGTGGGAAAGCTTCGGCTAACTGTTATGGGGAATATTAAGCTCGTAGCCAAATGTTCCCCACGTACATTATTTGTATATTGATCTTTTTTATATCTAAGTAAGTAATAATTTCTGTCTACTAATTTGTTCTAGATGCCTTCTTCTTCCAGTTCCACTCCTATCGGAGATTGG
This sequence comes from Diabrotica balteata, assembly GCA_918026665.1. Lineage (NCBI taxonomy): Eukaryota > Metazoa > Arthropoda > Insecta > Coleoptera > Chrysomelidae > Diabrotica > Diabrotica balteata. The sequence goes on from OU898285.1 coordinate 20,455,890, forward strand.
AAATCATTCTGGCAATTATAATTTTATTGGTTACTCGCCCGAATAGTTCAATTGAACTGCATCCAAACCATTCACGGAGATTGCGTAGCCACGAGATTTTACGTCTTCCTACGCTTCTTCTACCTTTGATTTTACCCTGCATTATATTCCTTAGTAGTTCGTACTTTTCACCTCTCATGATGTGCTCCAAGTATTCCAATTTTCTGATTTTTATGGAATTTAAAACTTCGCATTGTTTTCCTAGTTTTTCAAAAACTTGTTCGTTTGTTTTGCGATCCATCCATGATATTTTCAAAATACGTCGGTAACACCACATTTCGAGTGCTTCTAGGTTTTTAATGTTGGATTTTTTAAGTGTCCAAGCTTCAACTCCATACAAAAGGGTAGAGTAAAAATATAACATCGAACCATTCTTATCCGGAGCGATATATTGATATCGCGATTACAAAAAAGTTTTCTCATTCTATTAAAAGTTGACCGCGCAATTTCAATGCGGCATCTTATTTCTTTTGTCTGATCAGTATCTTCTGTGATCCATGCTCCAAAGTATTTGTACGAAGATATTTGTTCAATTTCTGTATTATCTAGTACTAGCTTAACTTTGATGTAATGTGCTTTTGTAAATACCATGAACTTGATTTTCTTCAAATTTATTTTTAGTCCATAATCGTTGCAATATATATTTAGTTGTTCAGCAAGGTGTTGCAGTTCTTCTAGTGTTCCTGATACAAGGACGGTGTCGTCAGCATATCTTATGTTATTAAGTGGCTCACCGTTTATTATAAGGCCCTCACTGATCTCGGCAAGCCCTAATTCTGAGATGGCTTCACTGTATAAATTGAATAACAAGGGTGATAAAATACACCCTTGGCCGACCTCACGGCGAATCTGGATATCCTTGGTCAGTTCGTTTTCAACTTTCACTTTTGCTGTTTGATTCCAATAGAGGTTACAGATCATTCTATTGTCTATGTTTTCATTTAATAAAATTTCTTTAAGTCGATTATGCTGCACTCTGTCAAATGCCTTCTCAAAATCAATGAAATAGGAATATACTTCCTGATTAATATCTAAGCATCTCTGCGAAAGAACACTTACTGCAAACAGTGCATCTCGTGTTCCCAGTCCTTTCCTAAATCCCATTTGTGTATTACTTATGCCTTCATCTAATTTCTTATGTATTCTATTGTGAAATACTTTTAAAAACAATTTCAAGACATGACTCATTAAGGCTATGGTGCGATGTTCATTGCACTTCTTTGCATTGGCTTTAGATGCCTAGGAATTACACAAAAAAAACCAATCGTTTTTCCTGTTCAATCCTTTTTGTATAGTCACACAATAGTGTTTTCAATGAGAATGTTAGGAAATTCAGTGAATGTGGTGCAAATGAACGAACAGTTAGGAAATTGTCATGAATTTGAAGGAAGTGTAGGAGATTGTTTGTATGTATTCAAACTATATTGTCTGGCTAAATAGGTCTTGTACCTAAGGCCAAAAAAAAACCAATTGCTGTAACATTAATGAAAATACCATGGAATTGGCCATTAAAGCCATATTTACAACGCCATATTTACGCCCTTAAAATAAAGCTGGAGGAAAACTTTAACATCATGGAAAATGCAAAATTCCAAAACCTCTGGCATTCCGAAAAATGAATTTCCTAAGCTGTTGGAGCAAACACTCAAAATCGCGAATTAAGTACCAACTAAAAACCCAGACGGAGAGAAAAATGCTGTAAAAAGAAATTTACTTTCTGTCCCATTCAACCCCAATCAAGTTTTGGAAAAGCTACCACAAGACGCTATTGATCAAGCCGAGCTTAGATGCTCTCTTACTAACTTTTTGAAAGACTTGAGGTACAATTCCGGCTCTGAAAAACCTAGACGTAAAAGAAAACTGTTAGCAGCTGAACCTGGTCAAAGTGTTACAGCACCTAAACCATCAGAGGAGTCCAGTGACGATGATTTAAATAAAAACCTGGAATTAGATGACAGCAACAGTGATGTTGATATTAACAAAGATGAAAAGGAGGTTGAATACTTCTGTCCTTCATTAGAAAACATCACGAAGGGAAAATTCCTGTTAGTAGATTTTTGTCTGGTTCTCAGAAAAAGACGGAATTTCGTTATATCTGTTAGGTAAAAGGAGTTTTAGAAGGAGAAGAAATCAAAGTTCAAGGCCTTAAATCAGCAGGATCCAGAAAGATTTTCAAAATATTTGAAAATGACATATCCACTGTTCCCTTCAAGGAAGTAGTTGCCTTACTATACTACGTTTCACGTTTAGAAAATAACATTGCGAAGATAGGGCCATGTATTTCTTATGGACGATAGCAACACGGCGTTGCCACGACACACACAAGCACAATTTAGGTTTGTATAATTTGTATTTTCGTTTCCACAAACATGAATTAAATTAATGTTTTTTAACGTAATTGACCAAAAGTGCCCATTCGAAACAAGAGATGAAAAGTAGGGAAAATGATTTTAATTAGATAAATAGTATTTACAAAAGATAATTTTATTTTATCTTATTTTAATTATAGTAACGACAGTTTATTTGTTTTTCGGTGAGAATACGATATGCCATGAATCATATAAATCAGTAGAAAATATTGACCGCTTGGAATGCGTATATCTAATTACTAATTGCAACTTAAAATAATACGATGTGCGTATGTCAGCTATTTTATGCCGTCTCTGACTACATAATGATAATAAGACTTTTATTTAGTAGTTATTCTGACTTTACAGTTAAATATTAATTGAAAATGAAAATTCAAAAATGAAGCAAAGGGAATATCTTGGACATCCGTGCAAAAGAGAGTGTCTGAGAGTTTTGGCAACACTGATCTCCATAAGCGTAATGTTATTTTCTTAACGTGAAACAAAGAATACCAGATTCGACACTTGAGACGATTTCTAATACGATAAAAAAATATAATTTTCCCGGAGAAATTAATATAAAAGAATGTTAAATCAAATGAGTTACATCTTAGTTGTTAAAATATGTTTTGTTTTGTATAAATAAAGAATAGTACAATAAAAATAGTGTGATCATTCTCACCCCGCATGATCAATCTCACCCCTTCAAAAAACTGTCTGACCGAATTCGTCAGGGTTAAGATTGATCACATTCTATTTAAAAGCAATACTGTTTCGTGGTATAAAATCAACATAATCAATCTCACCCCAGTACGGGTCTAAGATTGATCGCCCTTTTTTATGAGATAAGTGGATTTTGTTAATAATTAAAACAAAACTAGTGTTAAATCACTACTCTTTAGATACTAATATAACACGTGAAGTGTTTAGATACAGAACAGTCACAAAAACGTTTAAAATATAAATCAAATAAAGTTAAAATTGATCAATCTCACCCCATTTCACGGTACTCAAAACTTAAGATGCCAAGCCACGTGTGGTCCACACTTTATAAATATAAAAGTCTTTACAGGTCTTAACTTCTTTTAGGTAACCACAATGGTAACTTCTGGAACTTTTTGACTTCTTTTTCTTCTTCAGATGCAAATCCACTAATGGATGTTAGCGATCACATTTTCCATTAATTCTCTATTTCTTGCAATATGTATCAGAGATAGTATGTCGTTAATCCCTGTCCATTGCCTTATGTTTCGGAGTCAGGACATTTTCTTGCGTCTTATTCCTCTCTTGCCTTCAATTTTACCCTCGATTATAAGTTCGAGGAACTGGTATTTTTCATTTCGCATGATGTGACCTAGATACGCCATTTTCCTTTTCTTGATGGTTTCGAAAAGTTGGCGTTCTTGGTTTATTCTTTTGAGGACATCTATATTTGTGATTTTCGCTGTCCATGGTTTTCGAAAGTCCACATTTCGGAAGCTTCTAATCTGTTTATATCCCTCGTTTTGAGTGTCCAGCCCTCTACGCCATATAGCAGCACTGACCACACGTAGCACTTAGTAATCCTTAGTCTCAGTTGAAGACCGAACTCTGAACAAGTCAGTACCTTCTTGAATTTTACGAAAGCTTGTCGAGCTTGCTCAATGCGACATTTTACTTCCCTGTCTGATGCCCCGTCTCCAAAAAGCCACGATCCCAGGTATTTAAATTTACTCACTCTTTCAATGGACTTAGTATTCAGTATTATGGTGGAGTTTTCAAGTGCATCCAAGTTTCTGGAGATGATCATGAATTTGGTTATTTTGGTATTAATCTGTAATCCCATTCGCTTACTGTATTCTCCGATTATAGTGACAAGTTGTTGAAGATCGACTATGTTCTCACAAATTAAAACACCATCATCAGCATATCGTATGTTGTTGATCAATACTCCATTCACTTTGATTCCCATATTTGCATCCTACAAAGACTCTTGAAATATGGCTTCCGAATAAATGTTAAATAAAAGAAGGGAAAGCACACATCCCTGTCGAACGCCCCTTCTTATATGTATGGGTTTGGATATAGAATTGTCTATTTTAACTGTGCCGTTTGATGCCATTTCAAGTTTTCAATGCATCTTATGTCTTTTTGGTCTATATTAACTTTCTTGAGGATCTGCATTAACTTGTGGTGTTGGACACGATTGAACACTTTTTGGTAATCTAAAAAGCATAGGAACACATCCTTCTTCTGACAATTTTACAATTTTGGACCAGCACCTGTGTTGCTACTATTGATTCTCGTGTTCAAAAACCTTGCCTAAACCCGAACTGGGAGTCACTGATGTCCCATTCACATTTTTTGAATAATCTTTGATGTAGTATTTTTAAGAATATCTTTAAAGTCTGACTCATCAGGGTAATGAGTCTGTGATCCTCATATGTTTTTGAATTGACTTTCTGGGCAGGGGAATAAAGGTAGAGCGTAACCACTGTTGAGAATAGCAGCCAGTTTCATAAATTAAGTTAAATATTTTATGTAGTGCTGAAATTCCCCCTTCATCCAGTAATTTGAGTATTTCTGACGGGATTTCATCTGGTCCAGGTGCCTTATTGTTTTTTGAATTTAATATTACCTTTTCTATCTCCTCTTTGGTAATTGAAAGGCCAATCAACTTTTTGACACTGTATTTCAAAATTTATCAATAAAAATTTTTTTATATAACTAAAGCATATTCAAAAAGAGAAATCATACGATTTCTACCTGGCGAAATCAAATTCAAATATAAGCCGCCGTGCTCCCTAAAACTTGCGAAGCAAACAGCTTGATGAATGACTCGGCAAGGGAGTATAAAAATTGCACTCCAAATGCCGTTCATCATAGCCTATATTCGTAGTGAATTCGATTTCTGGTACTCCAAATGAAGTAAATAAACAAAACAAAATGACGGTATTTGATTTTGATTTGATACAGAGCAGCAACAAGCCACATATACGTATTTCGATCTCTTTAGATCTCCCCAGTACGGTATAGTTACTACTCCATATCAAACCAAAATATCTGCTGTTGGAAGAAGGGAGAACGGCATTTGGAGTGTAATTTTTAGACTTCCTTGCCGAGTCATTTATCAAGCTGTTTGCTTCGCAAGTTTTAGGGAGCACGGCGGCTTATATTTGAATTCGATTTCGCCAGGTAGAAATCGTATGACTTCTCTTTTTGTTCTTAGATGACGTAATTACGTCCGTAAATAGTTATTTTTAATAACTATAATCTACGACGGGAAACTATTTTGGTTTGATATGGAGTAGTAACTATACCGTACTGAGGAGATATAAAGAGATCGAAATACGTATATGCGGCTTGTTGCTGCTCTGTATCAAATCAAAATATAATACCGTCATTTTGTAAAGCATTTTCCTTTATTTCAAATTTTATTATTTGTTGGCAATGAACTGAATGAATTTGTGTTGGTATTAAATGGGTATTATTTGCTGTCTCCTTTAAAATATTTCTATAGTGTATTTTTATGTATGAGAGAGTAATAAAACAATAAATTATGTATGCAAATCCCTAAACTGTTGATACGGGTGACTCAATGAAAAACAGATATTTGTCAACAAGTTTACAGAAGTATATTGGAAAACAATTTTAAATTGAGTATGACCACCAGGTATAAAGGTTGGAGCAGAATAGAATACAATAGTTGTGAGGGTTACTAATCCCTAAACAAGGTTGCCAGTGTCGGAGTGATGGAGGTTAACAGGTACTAATGAATTTGCAAAAAATGTAAGATGTTTATTTTATTGGTTATATATAACCAATAAAAGTTTAATTAGTACCTACCTATTTGCAAAATAAGGTTTAATTCTTTAGATAAAAAAAACGTTTTATTTTATCTGAAATGAGTGCATTCCACGAAATAAGGGTTTCAACAATCAAACATTTAATTCTTTAATTCCAGGAATCTACGACAGTAATTGACTAGATAATTACCTTCTAAACTTATTCCTAGGAAAATGTGATAGTGGGTTTTTCCATTTTGTAGGAAGGTCTAAGTGGCGTATTCAAAATTCTTAACAGTTCACTAAAAGTAGGTACTTCAGTTGCAAGGTGCAGTTTATTGTGTATACTAGTGTTATGGAAAATTTGGAAGTGCCGTGTACACGCCGAAAAATTGGTCCTTTAACAGTTAATGAAAAAACATTAATATTTAATTGTTTTAAATCATTTACAGACAAACGTTTATGTGAAAGTGTTGATGAGACCGTTGAGTTAGTTAGCAGTACACTTGGTGTTGGGAAATCTACGATTTACAGAGTTATTAAAAAAGAGAAATGTGGTAGTTTTCAAATGCCACGTAATGCTCCAGGGAAACCAAAATTTCAGATAGAATATCATTTTAAAGAAGGACTTCGACGGAAAGTGCATGAATTCTTCTTTAGACAAGAATTTCCAACATTGGATAAAGTTCTTGTCTTAGTTCGAGATGATAAGGATTACCCAGAAATGAGTCGAAGTACGTTATGGAAACTTTTAAAAGAAATAGGCTTCCGCTGGAAAAAGAATCCTAGAAAGTCTATTTTATTAGAAAGAAGCGATATTGTCATATGGAGAAGACATTTTCTAAGAACCATAAAGGAAATGAGAGACCAAAAAAGAAAAATATTTTATCTTGATGAAACATGGATCAACGAGGGTCATACACCAAATAAATTTTGGCAGGATGAAACTGTTACAAGTCAAAGGCACGCTTTTGTAAATAACTTATCTACTGGTTTAAAGCCACCATCAGGAAAGGGACGCAGGCTGATAATAGTACACATTGGCAGTTCAGACGGTTTTGCTGAAGGTGGTTTATTAACTTTTGAATCAACTCGTACCGGTGACTACCATGGAGACATGAACGCTGATGTCTTTCAAGAATGGTTAGAACAAAAAATGATAGATATTCTTCCTAAGAACTGTGTAATAGTAATGGATAATGCAAGTTATCACTCCAGACATAGAAGAACTGCCCACAACCAAGTGGTTAAAAAAAGACTTGCAGAATTGACTGAGTTTAAAAAATATTACGTACCATCCAGGATTTATAAGAAAGGAACTTTATTCGTTGTGTGCCCTTCATAAAGAAAAATTTAAAAAATACGAAATTGATGAAATTGCCAAAAATCGTGGAATGACAGTACTTAAATCCCCACCATATGATTGTGAATTAAACCCGATTGAACTGGTATGGGCACAGATAAAGAGTGAAGTTTCAAGAAAAAATACCATTTTTAAAATTCATGATGTTAAACAGTTGTTTTTGGAGGCCGTTTATAAAGTAAAACCTGAAAACTGGGAAAAGGCAGTAAATCACACTATTAAAGAAGAGGAAAAAAATGTGGAAGCTGGACAATATTACTGATAAAATGATCGAGCCAGTTATTATAAATCTTGGTTCTGAAAGTTCATCTTCTGAATCTGATTTGGATTTGTAACAAGTTGCTGTAAGTTTTATATTAATATTTTTATTCATCTATTTAACATACCTTAGACGGTTTTAAAAACTCTTTTTCTCTTTTGTAATTTTTAAAAATTAAAAAAAATGTGAATTTTTAAAACCCTTTTTAATGTAGGCCAGTCAGTTCTAATATAGTGTGTGATAAAAGAGGTCACTTTTGTTTACATACACATAACACTTTATAACACTGATATAATTCATTTATTTTTTACAATTATTCAAAGTAATTTTTCAATTAATCTTGAGCACGCCCATGGAGTGGTCGGAGATACCAGTTAAAATTATGCTAATTACTCTCTCGTTCATAAAAATAAACTATAATATATTTAGGATTATTCGCTATTGTTTTTATTTTATCTTGTTCTTTTAACTTATTTTCTGTTTATTTTAACTTATTGGCCTTTTGTTGTTTTCCTAAACACTTTGTAAACTCAATTGCGTTACTGCTTCATGCTATCTGTAACAATATGAATTAATTTGTTAATTAACGTATACATGATTTACGTTTTAATATATTTTCCACAAAAATAATTTATTGTGTTCAACAAAGTATCTAACCGCGAATATAACCGTAACGACTACAACTAAAAGTACTCATTTTTTGCAGACGAATTCTTCAGGCTGCCAAAAGACTAAATGCCAGTCAAGCATTCTATTGGGTAGCAAGTGATGGTTGGGGCAAACAGCAAAAGCTGGTCGAAGGCCTAGAGGATGTAGCAGAAGGTGCAATTACAGTTGAACTGCAGTCGAATAATATCCCCGGATTTGACGAATATATGATGTCATTGACACCAGAACGAAACACAAGAAATCCCTGGTTTGAGCAGTATTGGGAAGATACATTCGCGTGTGTTCTTGAAAAGAATATTCCACTTGAAACTAACTATACTTTTAATGTCTGCAGCCCAGAACTTCGATTGTCTCAACGTGTGGGGTAAGTTAATAGTTTTTAACACAATTGTTATGATCATTATTAATAGTATCAACTAAAATTATACTGGATTATACCTTAAATAAAATTGTATCCTTAAAGTGGAAATAACTCCTTCCATTTTTAATGTATGCACTTTTTTCATATGTAATTTTATTGTTATGTGTACTACTTGATGAAATGGTAAATAAACGTTGTGGGTTCGGTTAAACAATTATATTTAACATGTTACCAATAAATTATACAATTAACCTTCTATAGTCGGATACAATGTTCGCTCACGCACTAGCTTAGATAATTCCTGGACAAAAGTGACACTGCCAGTCCTGCCAATTGTTATAATTCCCGTGTTACCAATCGTCTCCAGCTATAACTAGCTTAACACTAAACAAATATATAACATTTCCTTTCCTTCTAACAAAAACAATAAAATTAATGATTTACTCTGATCCTAAACTAAAGATTTGATCTGATGGGTTTTTTTGCCTATCCTGGAACTATGTCTCAGGGATATTTTACTTCCAGGTAAGTTTACTAAGGCATCACCATTAACTGATTGTGACAGGCTACTACTAGGGTGTGTCTCTGTTTGGATGGGAGATTTTACCTGTATCATATTTCCCTTATCTTGTTCATCCGAATTTGGAATTTTAGCTATAGGAACCAGACCATTGCCTACATTTACATATGATACTGGTAAAAACTCAGTACATTTTTCAACATCTAGGTTTACATGTGTGTTAGTTAATTATCTGAATTAATTTACATATACATAGTTTTATCGTCTACCTTTATAAAAGAGGTAGTTGCACTTACACATCTTACAATAACCTCTTCTACCCATTTTTCCTGAACATATGGACCTAATTTACCTACTAACACTTTTTCACCTGTAGTAAAGACATCTGGTTTTAGATATTTAACATTTTTGTTGAACATAACTTTCCCTTCCTTTCTGGGTTTTAAAAGGTTAATTCTGGTTCTAGGTTTAACTTTGAAAATAATTATTACTTTTGAACTTAACCCAGTACTAGTACTTGGTGTATTTCTATACTTAAATAGGAAATTTACCACTTGCTGCTTCGTAGTGAGCTCAGACTGTCGAATGTAAAATGCATGCAATGTCCAATGTAGATTTGACTGTTTGAACATGTTGCTTTGTACACCTATTTATCTGAGGATGATATGGTGGAATCACCAGAATAACTGGCAAACCCATTAAAGAGAAAGTTATCTTTAACTTGTTTAAGGTGTGTAATACTGAAGTACCCTTTTTCATAACATGTATATCAACACACTTTGATTTAGAGTCTACAATAATTAAAAATGTACAATTGTTGTTATAAAAATAATCAACCTGTATTAATTTAAATACATTTTCAGTTTTAGGCCAAGGCACTCAAGTTTTTCAGAATTATTTTGCGATATCTGACATACCACACATACATATCTGATATATTTTGCCTACCATAGGGTAAGATTATGAGGGATAGAAAATTGGGGACAGAAATTATTGGGGCGGAGATAGGGCGAGCAAAATAATCAATACTTATACGGACGGCACTCAGGGCTTAATTGGAGAGCCGGGTGGTGAATAAGTTGAATGACAAGGGGGTTGGATTGGGACAACTACACAAAAAATAAAAACAAAGGGGCACTTACATAAATCTCATGGAAAAATGGACAAATAGAGACACGGTAGAGAAAACAAGAACAGACCTCTAGCTATTTGAAAGAAGGACGCCGCTTTCAAGAATCCTAAACTTGCTAGATTTATTTTGTCTTAAACAAACAGTTACACAAACAGAACAATTACAGTATAAAATTACATGGGTGTATACCAAAATAAAATAGAAAGAAAAAACTTATCTTAAAAAATTAAAGATATCTTTTTTTAAGTAAAACTATGTATAATAGAGGTTAACCTCATTTAAAAACAAAACAGTCTGAATATCAAATTTATTAACGCTAGCTGTGACATATCAACATTGAATTTTGATGACAGAAAACAATTTAATTGACAGTATAACCACACGCAAGATTTAAGTACAATATTTTATTATTAAAAATTTAAATTGTTATGAAAGCAATTATTGTTATTAGAAAAAAAATGTCTACTTCACATTGAAACTAAACACAAAATGTTGCCTTTATTTCACTAGATTACACTTTAAAATATTTTTGGGGGTTGAAAACTGGATCTCTAAAATTCCTGGGGTTAGAACTGGAGTTAAACTCTCTGGACACGAACTAAATAAACTGCTTTAGGAACAAGTAAGTGAGGTTGAAGAGGCGCTTATGCAAACTATGGAAAACGGGATTTCTTAAGAAAAACGGGAACCATCTTATTCACTTTTCAAATGTTGACACAAATCTTTAGAACATCAAAACAGTGGTTACTCTTCGACATATTACATAGAGTAAAATTCCACTTATTTTCGGCAAATTATACTGGCTTTTTTATCACCACATAACAACGACTATTCTGTTGGAGCAAATCTTCAAACCTAAAGTTGACTTCGCCCCCCCCCCCCCGATCTCAAAACAGGCAAGCTACTCTCCCCTCTTCACGGCTTGTGATCTTACATATCGCCGAATTAACTCGAAAATTAACCTTGAGATATTTTTCAACTTGATTCTAGCGACGTCGAAAAATAAAACGCAATATATCTAACAGTTTAACTTCCGTTGCAAACAGATAAACGCATACATTCCGTCTCGGACAGGGGCGTACTGGAGAATTGTATACATAAACATCCCATAGTTAAAGAAAACCTTTGACATGTCAATGTCTTCATTGGTTTTATGGTCTTTGAGTGAGATACCCAGCATCTGTCGTTCCATAGGTCTCTGAGTTTTCCTGATCTTGTCCATGTTTATTTTAGTGAATGTCCAGGTTTAAGCTCCATATGTAAGTACAGGTAGGATACAAGAACTAAACTCTTTGGATCGCAGTCTTTGAGGTGTATTTTTATTTTTAAGTACGTATGAGAATCTTCCGAATGCTGCCCATCCCATTTTTGCACATCTGCTTATTTCGGTAGTCTGATTTTCTCTGCTTACCTTGACATTTTGACCCAGATATGTATATTCATCTACGTGTTCTATCTCTGTCCCTTCGATTTTTATCATAGGTTTGTCATCTTTGTTTGACATTATTTTAGTTTTGCTAAAATTTATTTTCAGTTCTTTTTATAGAAATTCTGTGTGTAGCTCCTCAATTATCGTATTTAGTGCATTCCACGTGTCGGCTATTAGAACTACATCATCTGCGTATCTAAGTTGGTTCAAGTATCTTTCGTTAATAGGGACTCCCTTAGTTTCCCAGTCTATTGACTTAAAGATATCTTCCAAGGAAGCTGTAAATAATTTTGAAGATATTGGTCTCCTTGTCTTACTTCTCGGTTAATTTTTACTGGTCTTGTTTCGATTCCATTACCCAACGTTAGTATAATTTCAGCTGGTTCGTAATCTCGTTAGGCATCCTTTTAGTTTTCATAATAAGTGGATCTTTTACAAGGTAGAATTATTATCCATACGCCTAAACTTCTTCTCGAAGAACCATTTGTCTTTTCTTTGTTGGCCCTGACTACACCTACTTTGCCCTACTTTACACTAAGGATTGGATACCCAATCTAATGCCATACCCAATAATATGTCTCGAAACATTCTGCATTCAATATGGCATGTAAAATGTCAATTTTAAAGATAGAAATATTTTATCGTTCTATTTTTTAATAATACACTTCCTTAAACTTTATTTTATTGATTTTTAAATTAATATTTATTTGTGCATTACTTTGTGGGGTATCCTCATTGTTATAAGATGTATTGTTACTAATAATATTTCTCGACCAAAATCAATATCAACACATGTTTTATTTCGCACATGTAATAGCGTCTTTGTTCAAATTATTAATGTAAAAGTTTTCGTAATCGATTGGTATTCAGCTTATTCTTTAATTCTTTAAAGTAATCAAATATTTTGTAACGGATTAATTTTTATTAAAAATAAATACAAATCATGATTAAAATGATCATGCATTGGTCATCGGTAAAGACTACTTATTTAAGAAACTACACTCGGATATTATTAAAGTGAGCTCGGGATATCATAATTATGGAAGACTTAAACAGTAGTACATGTAGAAATCAACATAAGTTATAGGTGAATTTGGTAAGGATGTCAGACTAATAGCTTTACATGAAGATATATAGCATTTTTCATATAAAAAAGCTTGCACGTCATTCAAGATTTACGCCGTCACAATCACATAGCGTTGCCAAAACATCATAATAGTTAGTAAGTAAGGAATTTTTAAAATGTCAACTATTTGTCAAACTATTATATTAACAATAAATACACTTAGTTTTGAGACTACTGCAATACATTAAAATACATAAGAAAACATTTTAATACAAAATTATATATTCTAAATTTTAAAACTTACCTCCTTTAGGGCCTTAATAGTAAAAACGTCCCACCATTATTTTTTGTTCAAAATAAACTATCTTATATGAAAGCTTATCAGCTTTCTACAGACTATTTATTTGTTTTGGCATATCACAATCACAATACACAAAAATAATTAGTTTTTTAAAGCTATTAATCCCAATTAAATATGTATTTATAAACACAATTTAGTAATATATATTATATTATGATCAATTTGTGTAAGAAATTAAAACATAAACAAAATTTCTACTCTAAAAAAGCGGCAACACTTTATACACTTTTGCCACACGCTTAACTGTCAATAAAATTTGAAATATTTCTGTATCAGTTGCGTACGATTGTCTAATATATTTAATTAAATTGATTATTTTGTGGAATATTAGACTTAAAGAGTTATTATATAAAATTTATATTATTAATAATAACAAATGTTTTTGGTTATTTAATCAATATAATTCTAAAATTTCCAATATAATAATGATTACATTTTTCTGATTATTACACCATGTTGACGCCTATGAAAGATCGGGCAGTTCCGTATGGGTTTTGTATTATTCCAAGGTTGATGTTTTGGAAATTTTAAATACAACTGACGTCACTTTGTATAAATCGTGACGTGCAAGTGTTTTACTTTGAAAAATGGTATATACAAGTATACGAATAGAACAAAAAAAGATGAAGTGTAAAACGAATTTCAGCTAATGAAGGTGGAAATTACAAAAAAGCCAAAAATGTAGCAATAAAATCAGAAAATAAAGTACATGAAAAAGAACAGAAGAGCTAAAAAGTGAATTAAGACAGAAAAATAGTATATGGAACAATAAAACACTGAAAGCTTTGTTTTCAAAACAAAGTTTTTAATGTTTGTTTTGTCATTTTAATGAAATAGGTTGCGGAGGGGAGAACTGTTTGTCTCAAGTAGGTCATTCAGAATTATATCGGTGTTTCTTAATTTATTAATTTTTATAGATTTTAACATAGAGGCTAAAGGCCTCTATTTTGAATGTAAAAATTTGAAATTTGTCATTAAAGGAATGATTATGATCTAGAAGGTGAAGTGGGTATAAAGAATCTGTTTTTCTATTATTAAAAGCCCTTTTATGTTCTGCTATTCGTTTATTAAAATTTCTACCAGTTTGACCTATGTTTTGGTTTTTGTGCAGTCGCCACATTTAAATTTGTATACACCACTGTGTAAGCACTTTTAATCTCTTGTTGTTTTTAGTGTATTTGCCTAAGTTGTTGTTTTTTCTGAAACTGGTGTTATTACTTTCTTTTTTATGTATTTAGCTATTTTTGTTGATATTTTGCCTGTATATGTAATCGAGCAGAAGGTACTGGGTTTTTACTCTGGTGGTGGAAATTCTAATTTCAGGGATTTCTTGTTTAGTTTCTGATTTAAAATTTTATCCATTGCTTGTTCGTTGTATCCATTGTTTACTGTTGGTTACTGATGTTTAGTTCTGTTTCAAAGTTTTTGAGACAGTTTCTGTATTTTTGACATTGGAATTTCTATGTGTCATACTATGATAGGCTGCAAGTTTATGTTTTGTGGGATGGGATGATGAATTGTGTATAGTCGTGTCAGTATAGGTAGGTTTATAAAATATTTTTTTAATATTAATTAATAAATTTTAATAAGTCTGATAATTTTTAAATCTAAAAAAAATGATTGATTGTTTTCTGTTTCTATTGTAAAATCAATACAACTTTGAAGTGAATTATTATACGATAAAAAATGGACGAGTTGCCTGTTAGTTTATGTGAAATATACCAGTACATTGTCTACGTATCTCCATCAATATAAAAACTTTTTAAAATTGGGATGTTTTGAAATCTTTGTCTCTAGATGATCCAGAAAACCCAATATTCATTATACAAAAAGTTTTTCGAACCATAATTTTTTTATTAGATTTATAAATTTAAAAGATACTAAATTTAGTAATTGCGAGATACAACTTAAAAAAAATATTTGAACACAATTGGCCTCAACATAACAATCAGAAAACTTTAGAATATTTAGGTGTAGAATGTGAAGTAGCATTTAACAAAACTGCTGACAATATAGAAAAAAGTATAAAAAGTATAATTGCAAAATCTATTTCAGATGTGTGTAGTGAAACCAAAAATTCCTGTTAAAACAAAGAATAAAACAGCCATTTAAATTAAAAATAAATCAATAGAAAACAACATAGTGTTTACAAAAGCAGACAAAGGTAACACTACTATTGCTATAGATAGTATAGAATATAATAACAAAAAAATATAATTTATTAAATAATCAAAATATTGAAACGGTACATAAAGATCCGATAGAAAAGTATCAAAAGCAAATTAAGCTAGGGTTAGAAAATTCAAAATCAATAGTAAATCCAACAGAACAGAAATACCTTAATTTCATGAACCCATAGCCTCCTAAATTATATTATTAATATTATATATTTATAATCAGACCTGCAGTTTCTTTTTATACAGTTCCGTCATATAAACTTTCAAAAAAACTTAGATATTATTTTAGAACACACTAAATTTTCACCTAAATTTACCATAAAAAATAGAATAGAACTAGTTAATAAAATACATCATTTTCAATTACCTAACAACTTCAGATTAATATTGTTCTGAAGCTATTTTCTTGTGGCATTGTGAATTAATTACTATTAAACTGGGAATTAGGCCACAATTAAAGATAAAAATACGTTTATTGACGTTTCAATTTCCACTTCGGAAATCGTTCTCAAAATACAAACAGTAAATTAAACAAATTTTGTTTTTTGTTTAAAAAATCGAAGGACCCGTTTAAAAAACCATGGACAATCGAAAAACCCAATGTAACTACATTTAAAGGAAGTAATTCTTTGAATTGTCGGCAATAACTAAATTTTTAATTGTTGTAAAGTTTGAATGTGAGCTTCTGTTTTCATAGAACGCAAGCGCCGAAACAATTACAAGTAGTGCTTTTGATATGTATGTCGTTAAGGTTCATTGGTAAAACCGATGAAGTTAGATCCCAGTGTGGGGAGATATTAGTTTAGAATTTTCTTAATTGAAATTCTTTTTTTTTAATTAGTATATTGTTCATGAATTATTATAATAATATCTTATTGAGATGTATCTAAGAAAAGCAAGGGAATGTTATCTTTTTTTGTTAATGAAAATTATTATTAAAGTAGGTTAGTTGTTAATAGATATATCAGTCAAGTTAGTTATCTGTGATGTATTGTTCTTGGTATCTGATTTAAGTAAGAAGTGGTATATATTGCTTAGATTCTTAATGTCACTCTTAACATTGATGGAAAAATCGTTAAGGAAAATATAAGACATTTCAATGAACTCTCTTTTAGATTTATTGTTCTCACGGTGGAGAATTGTAGTGTTCGTATAGTCCATGTGATAACCAGTGGAATGGACATGTTTGGCTAATGCACAGCGGTCAGAGTGAAGTCGAGAATCACTTTTGTGTAGTGTAATACGTGATTTCAATAATTAAGATGTTTGGCTGATGTAGGAATTGTTGCAAGAGAGGCATGGAATGTTGTAGACAATGTTACTAAGCCTATCTATGGGAGTCTTATCTTTTATCTTCGAATAAAGATTATTAATTGTTAGGGCTGATCTACAAGCCACATTAAGTTTAATGTTATTATTATTATTCGAAAAGCTATTTTCAAAACTTTTTAGAATCCTTGTTAACCCCGGAGTGATATCTCTGAAATAGGGTAATGAAAAATATTTATTGATAGGAGTATCCGAGACTGGGTTCCTACTTAAGACATCAGGATCAGCATTGTTAGTCACGATGGAAGGTGAAGTATCTTCGTTATGGATCGTATTAAACAAAATCTTATTTACTAATGGTGTTGGATAAGAATTTGAAATAAAAAGTTTCAGAAGGATTTGTAGGTTTTTTGTATAAAATGATGGATCTGATAGTTTAATTACTCTATTTTTCATCTGTTTGATTAAGTTGACTTTGGTAGAGTTATTATGGTAAGAGTGGTAGTTAAGGTATCTACCAAAATGTGTCTACCAGAATATTAAGAGTGACATTAAGAATCTAAGCGATATATACCACTTCTTACTTAAATCAGATACCAAGAACAATACAACATCACAGATAACTAACTTGACTGATATATCTATTAACAACTAACCTACTTTAATAATAATTTTCATTAACAAAAAAAGATAACATTCCCTTGCTTTTCTTAGATACATCTCAATAAGATATTATTATAATAATTCATAAACAATATACTAATTAAAAAAAAAAAATTTCAATTAAGAAAATTCTAAACTAATATCTCCCCAGACTGGGATCTAACTTCATCGGTTTTACCAATGAACCTTAACGACATACATATCAAAAGAACTACTTGTAATTGTTTCGGCGCTTGCGTTCTATGAAAACAGAAGCTCACATTCAAACTTTACAACAATTAAAAATTTAGTTATTGCCGACAATTCAAAGAATTACTTCCTTTAAATGTAGTTACATTGGGTTTTTCGAGTGTCCTTGGGTAAACCTTTGCGTTGTAAGTTCAAAGCTACCATACATTTCCAATGTTAACAAATAAACTTTTTTGCACATAGTAACAAAAAAACACCACTATGTTGTTACTAGCTAAAGTTTTTTAACATCATAACTCGACATTCCTAAAATTTCACGGTGAGGTAAATGTTTTTTATTAGATAAGATATGGTAGCTAATTATAAATTATTCTCTTTCAGCCCTGAAGAAGCCAAATTAATTTTCTTTGGCGAAAACGTTAGGTGAAATAATTGATACACATTAGAGTTTTTTTGCAGATTTCCCCAATATTTAAGAGTTTACTATTTAACTTATCTGCAAAGAATAAATTTCTTTTATATATATATCTGTACCGTAGAGGTAAAGGGTAGTATATCCACCTAGCGAAGTTTTGAGATAATGGCAAAATAAGATGAGTTTCAGAAAATTATTGCAATCATTCTTAATCTGTAGACATATGAAATTATGTATTTATATAATTGTAACGTTATATATTAGTTAATCAATATTGTCCTGCTATGATAAAAAATTTGTTTATATATTGGATTATATTGGGACTTAAGGTCTTTTGCTTCGGCATGTATCAGCAGATAAAACAGTGTGCAAAATAATAAGTGCCTACATAAACTCAAACAAAAACACAAAAAATGATAAAAAAATATTTTCTCATCATCGCTATCATATTTTTTTGGTAACAACTATATTTCTATTGAACTTTTAAAACTGACTGGGGATTCATTGCAAAAGGATAAGTAAGTGATCCTTTTTCTTCTGTGTAATCCCTTTCGGTTTTTGATATTGCAGTGGTAACTGAGATTGGTCGCAGTTGCTGTTCTTCTAGCGATGTGCAATTCTTTGGGTCTAACTTCTTCAAGCCCTCATTTATAAAAAAATATGGTCGGCGTGTCTTTTTTTACTTGGAATTGAACTACGTTTGAAATGTAGAAATTGTTATTGTCGGTATTTTTATTTTTACTGATGAATGGAAATTGAGACTGAGCGTAAAATTTTTGAAGTCATCTTTGTTCATTTTAATCACCTGAGAACCTACGGAACTGATTAATTGCTGCCAATCCCAAGGCGTTACCATCTGCATTTTTGGCTGTTTTTTTACAGATCTTCCAATTATAGCGTGCACTTGGTCAGCTTTTAAATGAGTGTGTCCTCTCAGTAAATATTTATGGTTAACTACTTTTAAATTAGGGCAGATGTTCAAAAGCCAAAAGTAGCTCATGACTATCATAACATTGCGGTTTTGACTAGGGCAATTATCTGACAAAATAACCAATTCTTCCACATCAGTTTGTGATAGAACTGTCATAGCTCATTTAGTTAATGCCGAGGCAATTTCATGGCCATCCCTTCCAGCTTCGGATTCATCCCAGATAAGGCAATAGGATTTGGCGTCGGTGGCGTCGTATATCGTGAAATTTATAGTCCATAATTTCAGCTTGTAAAAAGTTTGGTTATTTGTAAACAAGGCGTAGGCAAGCATTTCTGCAAATCACACATTATAATTTTAGTTTTTCCAGCTGATTGTCTGCTTTCCTTTTTATCGTTTGCTTTCATTTTGTATCGACTTTCTGCTTCTTGAAGATGCTGTTCATAATTTCGCCGTAATGATATTGTTGCTTGCTCGGAACAGTTTTTTAATTGTAGTATAAACCGATCGCAACTATCACAAGTATCTACGGAAACCGATTTAAATGCTAAATTAAAATCATTATTTAAAATTTCTTTATACTGCCATAATTTAACTTATTTTTCATTCTTTGGAATGTGGTCTTCTTCACACTTTAAGGTATATAATTTGTACATTTTTTCACGGCCTAATTCTAGTCTTAGATATTTCTAGGCAGTTTTGGATCGCTCTGTCAATTAAGGTAACTAACACTAGTGTAGAGATACAGTTGTTTACAGCAGTATGGAGCGACTATGCTTTACCTCGTTCTTCAAAGGATATACTACTTTTTCTTATAAGAATATCTAGGTCACCAGTAATACTTCACATACCTTTTTTTGCCCCAAATAAGATTGGAACCTATTAAGTTTAGCCACAGTTTTAAGTCCAAATTAGAAAAAAATGGAGTTACTACCCTTTACCTCTACGGTACAGATATATATATATATTATATATATATATATATATAATATATATATATATATATAATATATATATATATATATATATATATAATATATATATATAATATATATATATATATATATTTCTGTTAATTTATATATATATATATATATATATATATATATATATATATATATATATATATATATATATATATAGATTAACAGAAATTCCGATGTCTGTCACAATACAACTTTGAGACAGAATTAAATATTATTAAGCAAATAGCAGAAAACAATGGATACAACGAACAAACAATTAATTAAATTTTAAATCAAAAGCTATACAAGAAATTCCTGAAATTATTATTTCCACCACTAGAAATAAAACCCAGTACCTTCTGCTTGATTACATATACAGGCAAAATATCAACAAAAATAGCCAAACATATAAAAAGGAAGGGATACTACTAGCTTTCAGAACAAAAAACAACTTAGGCAAATATATTAAAAACAACAAGAGCCAAAATAAAAATAACTTACACAGTGATGTATACAAACTTAAATGTGGCGACTGTCCAAAAACTTACATCGGTCAAACTCGTAGAAATTTCAATAACGAATAGAAGAACATAAAAGGGCATTCAATTTCAAACAGACCAACAGATTCTACATACGCACTTCGCCTTCTAGATCAGAATTATTCTTTTAATGGCAAATTTTAAATTCTTTACATCCAAAATAAATGCCTTAAGCTATCTTTGTTAGAATCTATGGAAATTAACAAATTAAAAAACACCGGTAAAAAAATAGATCACTTGAAAAAGGCACTCTGACGAAACAGCTGTAGTGATACAATTTTATAATAAATTCTGTGGAAGTTTTGAAAACAAGTTTTCAGTATTTTATTGTTACATAAAATGAATTTACATCAAGTAACGGTCGAATCCTTCACACATATTATAGTACCTATATGGTGTAACAGAAAAAGAAGGTGAACAAGAAAGTCATAAGAAAAATAATATAAAAAATATTACACTTAAAATCCAAGTTTCGCTAAATAAAAATACCAACATAATAAATGTAAAACGCGTTGGTTTTCAAAAAGATAATACCACGAGACCAATATGATTGGAACTTAAAAGCGGCACCAAAAGAACAGAAATATTGAGGCAATCAAAAAAATTATAAAAGGGAAAGGACATTAACTTAAGTCAAGAGTACTCCAGGTAGATACAAACAAAACCAGTAAAGAATACTTAAACAACACTTAAAAGAACCAAGATAAAAGTGTCAAAAGGCATCCCTTAATTATAATAAGCTAAATAAAGACGAAGAAACATTACTGTACAGCGAACCTGTAAATATTAAAACAATAAAAGAAAAACCCAGAGGAAGAATATGTTTCTCGTATGAAATATTTCTCGTTTCTCTGCCTTTAAATGTGTATATTATTTCGTTATTTTATTAGTTGATATCAAATTACTTGATAGTTATCGCGTATTTTTTATTATATTTTTATTGTAATGATATTATATTATCTATATAGTATATTACTTTCCTACGAGATTGACAAAAAAATAAATCTAGCTCATATCAGATATAACAATAACCTCGTAATACATTTATCAATAAAAATCGCGCCAAGATACTTGCCACACACTTTTATAGTAATCGATCACCATCAAAATGCGATCTGGCGCCTTCACTGGAACTTCGCCATTTTCGCCAAAAGATTTTTATATAGCGTTATCGTCAGATAAAAATGAAATATGTGGTGGCCCAGAAACGGAGGTTATTAAAGCAATAGACTGCACCTGGAGAATTTTACTAGACACTCTAAAAATACAAAACGGAACCATTTAGGACTTGACAGACCTGACCAAAAAACAGGGCCACTAAGACAAATCGATAAAGTATAGATAATGGAAAATGGTAAAAATATTAAGTGTCAGGTGTGATATTTATGTTTTATTTTATTGTTATTTAGTTTAAATTTTTTTTATTTAAATTTACTTGTCTTAATATCCATCTAATTATTGACATGGAAACTAAAAACAATGTTTGTTAACCCTTTATAGGTCTGTGGTCGATATTTCGACCACTGCTCTTATTAATACTTATAAGCTAGTAATTGACATGAAAAGTTACTGAAGTGCAAATTCAGTGTTTGTAAATGAATTGTACCCAAAATGAACACCACAGAACAAAATACGGCAACGTGGCAGCAATGTGGTCGATTCGCCAACCACAACCCATCATACTCTGTAAGTTATCGTTGAACGTGATCACAGGTTTTTGCCGTTTATCTATTCAGATTTTATTGGCGCTAAGATGATATATCTTGATTTACTAAACATAACCTCAAATTAGCACATGCTGATTTTACAATTGTTCTATTGAAATGTATTTTCACTCTTGTTTATTTTAAATCTATACAATTATATTCTTTTTTTACGTAAATCTGACTTAATTGAATAATATTTCCAAGAATTAAATTGCTGTGCGGTAGATCAAGTAATTAAATTTTTCAAGTGTGTGTATACAAGAATGTACGTATCTTTTGCAGTAAAATGAAACACCGCAATATACTTGAAAATTTACAAAATATGACTCAGGATGATTTATTTGATTACATAGATGGTATTCCATATCAACAATCCATAAATTCAGATTTTGAGGGTGATTCTGATGCAGAAGATAATCTTCCTATTTCCAACCGAACGTCGGTTGCATCCAACGCGACTATTACTTCATTGTCTAATGATGACAAGGTTGAATTTCTTGATGTTGATTCAGATGACTCAATGGATGATATAGCTTTCCACCCTCAGGTGAGAACAAATCGCATTTTTGACGACGTCGATACTTCCTCAGGCGAAGACGAAATAGAAGATAACCAAGAGAACACAGTAAAGTGCGATGATACATATAAATGGAGAAAGAACGCTTCTGATGCACAAAAATATTCGAGTGCGCCGTTTACCAGACCATTTGGCCCAGCAAAACCGGTCAATATAAATTCACCATTCGACGTGTTTTCTTTGTTCATGAGCAAAGATATTATAGCTAATATAATTACACAGTCAAATCTCTATGCTCAACAACAAAATCATAATAATCTCGACCTAACTGAGGAAGAAATGAAAGCATTTCTAGGGGTTCTTATAATCATGGGGTTTCATAAACTACCTAGTTTGAGACATTATTGGTCAACTGATATTAACATGCACGTGTCAAGAGTTTCGCAAATTTTTCCGCAAAAACGATTCTTAAAAATTCTTCGTTTTCTCCATCTAAACAATAACGAAAACATGGAAAGAAATCAAAATAACAACAATTTTCCCAAACTGTTCAAAGTAAGGCCTTTGAAAACAGAACTGCAGCAACGCTTTCAAGAGAACTTTTATACAAGTAGAAATGTTACGGTAGATGAAAGTATGGTTGCTTTCAAGGGGCGAAGTTCTCTCAAACAATATATGCCGAAAAAGCCCATAAAAAGAGGCTTTAAAGTTTGCACAAATTTAGCATATATGAAGGCAAATCTCAATCACAACATGCTGAATATGGTTTAGGCGCTAAAACGGTATTAGACATTACCGAGTCTCTTAGAGGCGCAAACTACTGCATTTATTTCGATAATTTTTTCTTGAGTTTTCCTTTTCTTAAGAAAATGTTAACCTATGATTTGTTCTGCTGTAGAACTTTTAAAATAAATTGTAAAGGCTTTCCAACACAAATGAGAAAGGACAAAACAATGAAAATGGGAGAACACGATTATTTCATGTTCAATGATATGTCTGTTGTTAAATGGAAAGATCGGGGGCGCAAATGCGTTTTAGTCGGCAGTACTATGCATAATCCACTTGAGATTACTTCAGTTTTGCGAAGAAAACCGAATGGTGAACAAGAAAGTGTTAAGTGTCCAAAAGCCATAAGTGATTACAATCGCTATATGGGTGGAGTCGATCTATTTGATCAACTTCATGCTTCTTATCCAATTTCATGGAAATCCCGAAGATGGTATATGAAGAATATTTACTATTTGATTAATGCAGCAGTGGTAAATTCATATATAACTTATAAGACTACAATGAAAATGAGGTCCATTAAATCGAAACCAATGAGTCACCTGTATTTTAAAAGTGTATTGGCCAACGAGCTCATAGGTGATTTCTATAACAGAAAGAGACCAGGACCTAAGGTAACAATAGGAAGAAATAAACTGAAGAAAATGGGAGCAACCACTAATTCTGTTAGCGTTGAAAGCACGGTGAGACTAAGCGATGTTGGCAATCACATGCCAGAAAAAGAAACATCAAGACGTTGTGCACACTGTTCAACGAGCAAAGCCAAAACGTTCAAGTATTAAATGCTTAGATTGCCAGGTTGCATTATGTATTCAATGTTTTCCATTATTTCATAATAAAAATGTTTAATTAATGTGTTTTTTTCTGTGGTCGATTATGGAACCACAACTACATTTACCAAAGTCAACATACCTAATCAGGCTGTGGTCGAAATTTTTGATTAGCCATTTTCTCAACTATGTCTGAATGGTGTTTAAGTGGACTTCTAACCTTCTAGATGATTTGATGGAGTTTGCGTGGGACAAGACGATGGCCGTGTTATCAGCAATTGTTTCCAAGGAATACTGATAAGAAGTGGTGAGGTCGGCCGTGTACAATAGATATAAGAGTGAACTAAGAACACTATCTTGAGGTACACCAAAGTTTATAGGTCTTAATGCTGTTACTGCTGTACTGTATTTTATCTGGAAATATCTGTTTGTTATATTCTTTTTTTTTTAATTTCTCTTCTTCCAGTAATCAACTCAACTTTCTATTTCTCATAGGAGCTTTCTTTTTATTAGTAATGACTATTGTGTCAATAATTTCGGTTGACATCTGGCATGAGTAGTTCAAATATCTATAAATATTTACATCTTTTTCTGGTTGTAATTCATAGGGACATAGAGTAAACGTAGTTTCCAGATGTTGGAGAAATGTATTTGGCTTTTCGTCATCAGTGTATGACCAATGTCCGTTACTCGTTTTGATAAATGGTATATGTAATCTGTCGCTTTTAATGATTATAGCTGTCTTATTAGTTATAGGTATTTTGCAGTTGATGTATTTTTTAGATAACTTAGCATTTTTTTCAGGTCTTTTGCTGATTTGTTAGATGCAGCTGCTTTCTTTGTAAGTTTTCTCTTTTCTCTAATTTTTTGTGTAATTGCGTCAGGATAGAACTCCTTGTTAGGTTTATTATTGGGTGGTGTAGAATTCCCAGCACGCTTTCTGTATATATGTAGTGAGGTGATCCACAACAGTATTTAGATGACTTTCTGTATTTAGACCTCAGTTTATGTTTAAGGTAATAGTATGTTAGTTTATGTAAGTTTCGTTAAACAAACGTCAATCTGTTTTTTATTAATTAAACGTAGGAGATCTAGGTGAATAAATTATTTTAGGAGACAGAGCGAGAAATACTGGCGATCGGACGTTAAGTCAAAGCCTGATTTAGTTTTTAGCAGATTATGAGGTCTGGAAGTTTTCTTCTGTTTGTTGGAAAATATGTAGGTTCAGCTGTAGTTGTCTGTGACGTGGGTTTATGAATCGGTCATCTGTGGTAGAAAAAATTAATTGTAAAAATTGTTTTTTTCTCTTCTCTTTAGAAAGATTAAATCAAAAAATGTTATAGAGAAGGGAAGTTGGTAAAAAACTAACAAAGAGCAAACAATTAAAGCTAATTTTAAAAAACTTAAAACAACATAAAATCTAGAATTTTATGACTTTATGGATATAAAAAATAATTAATAGATAAAGCCATCACCGCTTTACCGTTTGTGTAAGAAAATTAACAGACGAATAAAATTATTTGTCTGCTGAAAATAACAATCTATACATATTTCAAATACCTTTTAACTGTGTAGTATAAGCAATGGTCTATTTTGCGAGTAAAAATATGTGAGTGTATATCTCGCGGGACATATATACCATCTGATTATTACCCTTGCAATTGTTTCCTAAAAATATGCGAAGCAAATAACATTAAAACATATTTATTGCTCCATTACCGTACAAACGGCGTAAACGTAAGAAGAACACTATAAAAGGGCGTTACGTGTTTGATCACCGAGATAAAATGCACCGACATCCTGAAAAGAATTCCGAGTTCCTAGAATGTTTTTCGCAAAGTAAAAACTACTACAGGCGAACCCGCTTATTGGAATAGCCTTCGCACCAAGTAAAAATGTTCCTATAACCTGGATATTCTAATAATCGATCGTTTTTGGCTAGTAGAAATAAGTGTACTGGAATACATAATATTATTATATACTATGTATGTACCTATATACAGATCTGTACCCCGGAGGTAAAGGATACTATGTCCATTTTTATCAAATTCGTAATAATACCACTTATCAATATATTGAAAAAGACTTATTCACTAATAATATTTAATAGATTGAATGGTTCCGTTAAATTTAGATTTCACAAACGCATAGTTAATTTAACAAATTGGTCATTCACTAATAAAGAACTTGATTTTTTGTCTAACGGACTAAAATTCTCTACCTTAATACCATTTAACAACAAAACAGTTGAAGAATTTTCAGTTGACATAGAATCGGTAATAGAAAGCTTACCTTTAGACTACATTTCTAAAACTAACTTAAAAAGCAATTGTTTCCTTTCTTTACAAAAAGATCTTATCAAATTTAATAATAATGTTAATAACATAAAAATTAAATGCTTTAAACAACTACATTTGATTAGACAAATATCTACCAAATTAAATAGTAACAATCTTATTATAACTAAAGCTGATAAAGGTAACTGCCTCATTATCATATTCCATCATGATTACGTTCAAAAACAGAAGAATTTCTAAGAAATAATAACTTTGATAGAATAGGAATAATCTCCGATTAATTAAGAACTTATATTGGAGGCAGAGTGCCAAGATTAGTATCGACGATCATACATCTAGAAATATTAGTATAAATAAAGGAGTAAGGCAAGGATGCATACTATCCCCTATGCTGTTCAATCTTTACTCGGAACTACTATTCAAGCAAGCCTTGGAAAACCTTTCCACAGGAATAAAAATTAATGGAGAACCAATATCTAGCATAAGATATGCAGATGACACTGTCCTACTGGCTGATACAGACACAAACTTACAGGGGGTTATAGACTAGCTTAAGGATGCTTGTCGAGAGTTTGGAATGAAGATCAACGAAAAAAAAAACAAAAGTAATGGTGATCCAAAGAAAACAGAATATCCCCTTACCTATAAAAATAAATGGGAATATTTTAGAACAGGTAAACCAATACAAATACCTTGGCTGTTGGATTAATTGCAAGCTGGACCCAGAACAAGAAATTAAAGCGAGAATTGCTCAAGCTAGGGATAGTTTCTTTAAGATGCGCGTTCTATTCTGCGATACACATATAAATATTAAATTGAGATTAAAACTTGTAAAATGTTTTATCTGGTCTGTTCTTCTCTACGGAGTCGAAACGTGGACTTTAAAAATAAAGAGCCTGAATAGAATCGAGGCATTTGAAATGTGGGTGTACCGTAGAATTTTAAAAATTCCTTGGACAGCACGAAAAACAAATGAAGAAGTACTTTATAGACTCAATTTAGAAAAAGAACTATTGAGAACAGTCAAAAGAAGAAAAACCAGTTATTTAGGGCATTTTTTGCGCAACAAGAAATACTACATCCCTCAGTTGATAATAAAAGGCAAAATAGAAGGAAAGCGAGGAATTGGAAGAAAAAAATTGTCCTGGTTACGTAATATTAGAAACTGGACAGGACTTGGATTTGAGGAACTCTTAAGAGCAGCTGAAGATAGACAAACGTTTGCCACCATAACCGCTAACCTCCATTAATGGAGACGGCACTTGAAGAAGAAGAATAACTTTGACATTCTAAATAGAAATCCTCTAAATAACCTAGTTACTAATCTTAAAGCTATCTTATCTAAACATAAAGATTTCCTACAATCACATAACAGGATAGAGAAAACCTTTATTTTGTCAAATCCGCAAATACCAAGACTATATGGTTTACCAAAAATTCATAAACCAAACACCCCTATGAGACCAGTGGTTAGTTTTTATAACACACCAGTTGTTACATTGTCCAAATTCATTATTTCTATATTACAATCTTCAATATCTGTTCAACCCACTTTTTCTGTAAAAAACTCTACAGACTTAGTAAATAAATTGTCAGTTTCAAATTTACCTAGAGTCTTCTTTCTAGTTTCCTTTGATGTAAGTTATTTGTTTACAAATGTACCTAGAGATGAAACCATTCATATAGTTGAGAAATTACTTATTAAAAATAACATTAATAGAGATACAATTTTTCACATATTGGATTTACTTAAATGTTTTCTTTCACAAGTTTTCTTTTCTTTTAACAATATTATTTATAGACAGGCACAAGGCTTGGCAATGGGCAATCCCTTATAACCTTTGCTAGCAGATCTATTTCTAAATAACCTTGAGATTAATATCTTTGACAATCTTTCTCTGAATCAAAACTCTTTTCAAAAAGTTTTATATTGGTTCAGATATGTGGATGATGTGTTGGCTATCATAGATGGAAATTCCTCAGATGCAGACAATATTCTAGTTTTACTTAACAACTCTATTAATTCTATTAATTTTCTAGACTTAACATTAACTAAAATGGATAACAAATTAAATTTTTCAGTCTTTAGAAAACCAACTCAGACTGACCATACCATCCCTAGATCTTCTAATCATCCTTTTCGACAGAAAATGGCCTCGTTTTATTGCTATATCCATCGTTTACTTAGCTTACCTCTGTCAGATTCAAATTTTAAATCAGAATTAGAAATTATTAAACAACTTACTTATAGTAACGGTTATACCCCTACTTTGGTTGATAACATACTCAACAAATTAAGGAATAAAAGGAATAGATCACTAGCATACAACACTGTCCATAACATTTCTTACTCGGCAGTTATTTATCGATCAATATCGTACATAGGTTATCCCTCGGATAACATAGCCAGAATCTTAAATAACATTCCTAATCTAAAACTTTCTTTCAAATGTAAAGAAAATATCAAATCTATTTTTTCTCACACTGAAAATAAAATCAACAAATCATCAAAAAGTGGTATTTATAAATTATCCTCTGGTGAATGTCCGGTGACCTATGTGGGCAGAACAATGCGACCTTTGGATATACGCATTAAAGAACATCTGTCTAAGATTGATAAATCTAGTTTTGGGAATCATATACATGCTTCAAAGCATGGCTTTAGTCGTCATAGAGTCGTCTTCTTCTTTATTTATTTTATTAATAATATTAATAATCAATAATAGCTATTGAACTCTTAACTTGGCAAATGATACTTCTCCTTGGTTCGTTTTTATCTACTTTCTTCTACTTGGTCAAACTTTAAAAGTTTTGTTTTTTGATATTTTTGATAAATGTATATTTTAAATTTTCACGTTGACTTATCAATTTAAAATATTTAAATTTAAATTCTATAGTAACTAAAAGTAATAATTAATAACCTTTAGACTTTATTCTAGATTTATTTCCGGATATTCGAGCTTCCGCCTTCATCTTACTTCAAAAAATGTTAATCAAAAACAGCTGTTGTCGTCGCTGTATGTGGTAGCCATGTTTTCTATTTTAAGTATTTGATGTGAATTATACATATGTATAAGGGTTAGACCCAAGATCTGTGACCTAGAGAGCCCGATCTTTGTTTTTTAATATGTTGTTTGTCCACAATTATCCTTCTATGAAGTATTTATTGCCTAATTGACGTAAGTTTTTTTTGTCATTGTATTTTATAAAAAATTTACTTAACTTAACGTTATTTTAGGATAGCTCTGATGATGACATTTATTATGTCGAAAGTATACTAAGCTTAATTAATAAATTATTTTACACACTATCAATTTTATTGAAAACATACAAAACCTGCTTACCAGTTAGACTTATCAATATAACTTTTCTGGCTCTACACAGAGGTAAAACATTCTATGTTCATAGACAATTTTATGGCAAGTTACCGAATTTTTAATAAACAATAAGTTCACTTCCAGTCAGAGGTAAACAACACCATGTGGATTTGGTGTTGTTTACCTCTACTAAATGTGTGCACTGTTATTTATCATCCGGACATAGTATTATGTACCCTGATACCTGGTGAAATTGTCATAAACTAAAATATTTGTAACCATTTTATTTACGCAAAAGTGTTAGATTGTTAAAAGTTGTACAATACATCCGTTGTTTAATAATTGCAAAATGGATCCGAACACTCGTGGGAAAACAATACTACAATTACTGTTATGTAATATTCTTAATAAAACAACACCTACAGGTAAGCTATTGTTTAATAACACTGATTTAGTATTTGGCTAACCTTAAATATTTAGTATTGTATATACTTTTGTATAGGTCTTTGAATTTCAAACAGTATCTACATTTTCTGTACCTACCGTTAGTACACATACCCATTATGTACTCATAGGAACAAAATTCTACAATAGATTGGGCAACATTTATTTACCGTTAAGCGCAACCGGTATCACAATAATTATTGTTGTCGTTGATACCAACAAATTAGGGTAAACAAATGTCAGATATATTTTTATATATTTTTAATGGGAGTAAGGGAAATTGCTTAGTAAATTTCGGTCTTTGGTTATAAGGATTATTTCTTTGGTGGCCAATTAAAGGCGTACAAAATTAGCCTATAATTATTATTACAAGGCTAGACTTGTTTTAACACTGCCTGGTCATTACAATAGCTTTCAAGGTAAGAGGAAATAAGTGGACGAAGATGATAATTTGTTTGGAGATGATGATTCGGACATTGATAAAACCTATGAG
This sequence comes from Diabrotica balteata, assembly GCA_918026665.1. Lineage (NCBI taxonomy): Eukaryota > Metazoa > Arthropoda > Insecta > Coleoptera > Chrysomelidae > Diabrotica > Diabrotica balteata. The sequence continues at coordinate 20,486,676 of OU898285.1, forward strand.
CCTCTAAGTGGTGAAAGCTCAAAATCAGACGATAATGATTGCCAGAATACGAAATAAAACAAATCTTTAACTCATACTGGACTGAGACAAACAAAATGTCAAATGTTCAGACCTTAATTGAAAAATAATCTTACTGTAGATGAAATAGTTGTCATAAACAGGCTGTTTATGATTCTCACCTAATTGAAACTAAAACTTGGTATAGCTTAAAATAATTAAACTTTATAATGGCTATATAGTCACCAAAACACAAAGTACTATCTGGTGATTTGCAAAAATTATTGCCTTAATCACTAACAAACAATTGTATTAGTTTCTACAAAAGGAAGCTTTGGACAATAACCCATTTTCTACCAGAATATCAATAAATATATTTTTTCATAAATATAACTGCAGATGACAATGGAATGAAACTAAATAAAAGTAAAAATATGTTTTTATTAATTTTTTGTTATAAACATAAGAAAAAAACGCTGTGACCATATGGTCACACATGGAGGTTGCCTATATATATATATATATATATATATATATATATATATATATATTATGTATTTACTACTGTGTATGAAAAATTTCAAAACAATGCAAAGTCCTAAATTACATTTTTTACATTGGGCTTACCAGGACGTCTATGCGGTACTCCATATTTCCGCATATACATCTGTGCAATTTCTCGGCGGAAAACTATATTTGGTGTTTTTTTCTTTCCTTTGAGGACTTCTTATAAAGCACCCACGCGTTATGTAGGCATACGTCAACCGTGCTATCCGTGCCACCCATGAATGTATTATATTTTGCAATAATCAAAGGCCTTTGTACTTTAATAATTTTCTTCTGTTTCTTAAAGTATCTTTTGACGTAACTTTGAGGATTGATACCGTAGCAAGTTGATGCAGCCGTAACTACAGCATTATCCATCCACTTGACCAATATAAATCCGTCATTTTTAGATATAACATAATCAACAGAACCTCTAGTTTTAGTAGCCATTACTTTGTTATCCGGCAAAGGGCAACACTTAGGAACTCTATTTTGTCTTATTGTTCCAGTACAGTCATATCCCCTTAGTTTTAATTCTGCAAGCAAATTGAAACTCGTAAATAGATTATCGGTATAAATATGGTAATTTGGCATCTTATTTGGTAGATCGTCAAGCATTTAAAGTAAAGTAGCTGTTGCACTTCCAAATTTTTCTACATAACTGGTATCAGTTGAAATCTGTTTACCTTGATATAACTAAAAATGAATCAAATAACTGTCTTCAGAATTCAAACACCAAGCTTTATAGCCAAAGCGTATTGGCTTACCTTTGATAAACTGTTTACAGCTATGTTTCCCAAAATACTTGATCATTGATTCATCATAATTCATGTGCTGGGTTGGTTGAAAGTACCTAAGACATTTCATTTGCACCTTTTCTATAATGGGGCGTAGTTTCCACATTTTATCAGTCCTTCCAATTTTGCTGTTATCGGCAAAATGAATACATCTCATGATTTGATCAAATCTATTCCTGCGCATAGAATTTTTCACCATGTGTACTGCCATGTCATCCTGTTGATCCCAATAATATGTTCTGCCCGGTAAGGGATGGTAGCCGTATAAAATTAAAATTCCGAAAAAACATTTTAATTCATCAATGGACATATTTGGATCTGGAAAATTCTTGAACGCAGCATATTTTTTTGTTTCTTTTTGTATTTTGAGAACGATTTCCGAAGTGGAAATTGAAACGTCAATAAACGTATTTTAACCTTTAATTGTGGCTTATTCCCATTTAAATAGTAATTACTTTAAAATGCCGCAAGAAAATGGCTTCAAAACAATACTAAGAAACCGTTATGGGCCCAGCGTTATTCAAAACAGTATGTCCAACTATACATTTTTAAAATTTTGTTATAAATATTGAACATTAAACTTTAGGTATATAACATTTCATGGAAGGAAAAACGATTATAGACAAAACAGTAATAATATAATAATTTTGGTTAAATATAAGAGATATTTGAGTTTTTACTCATTACAAATTTAAAAAATGTTAAAACTGCTCTCCTAAAAAAGTAAGAAAATGGGCATAGCGTCCTTTACCTCCGGGGTACAGAATATAATGTATGTGGTATATCTTTTTATATCAATAATACAGTAGTGTAACTAATAATTATTATATTAAAACCAATTTACATTCTCTGTGCTTACACTAATACGCATAGTATGTACGCAATACTTAATATACATACATATTTTTTTTATTAAAATACAACATAATTCCTTATTTTTTCTTGAAAAATAAACGGTATTTTTTTAAAGACAAGGTCGCATCCATATAATAATTATTAGCGGATCTTTACTATTTTACAAGTAAACGTATGTCACATGGTGACAAAAAAGATATTTTTACAAAGTATTACCAAAACAATTTTATACAAAATAAAATAAAATTTTATGGAATACATCGATAGCTTTTAAATAGGCTATTATAAACGTAACTCTACTCTCTAATTCAAAGAACCTAAAAATTTCTTTGAATTACTATTTTGACCTAGCACAACTGACAATTTTGAATCTATGTTAATTAGAGATTGTTGATGTTTAAATTTATCATATTCAGTGTTATGTTTTACTGTTAAGGTTATATTGCAGTGCTTGCAATATTATATTGTATTAATAATTAGTATTTATTTCAATACCAAAATAAGATAACGCTTAAATTATGCCCTTGGAAATTCCGTTCTTTAGAATTTTTTTATTAGATAAAGTACCGTTAACTCGTACATAATTCCGATGAGATTTTCTTCTTATGATTTGTGCTCAAACTGTGTTCAAATTGTGCTTAACCCTCTAACTGGTAAGAGGTCCCTGAGGGCCCCTTCGCTTATTGTTTATTTAAGCCGCAGGTAAAAGTCAGGTAGCCGCAAACTGTTTTGAATCTCCCCCACTAGTTCGTCTAGAGACGTTTCAAATGCATTCTAAATTCATTAAACCTTATCGTTACATTTTTGTCTCAGTTTTCTGTGACAGGTCGAGGTGAACACAGAACAATTATCTCTTATTTAAAAAATTTTTCGACGTAAAATTATGATACTACAAATAATCTAAATTTAGTGAAAACATTTTTTTATGAGTGGTTTAGAGCTTCAAGTTTCACTATATATTGTAATTATTACAAAACAAGTATTCTGAGTGTGCTTTAGAAGCTAAAATAAAAAGGGTTCCTGAGGGACCCCTTGCCGGTTTATGTGAAGTTTCGTCTCACTTTATTGTGATTGTTGTGTTGTGTTGTTGTGCTATTGTTTACCAACTTTCATCAGTTATTTGTTTATTTTGCTTCTGGAAATGGCAGGCAATAACAGCTGGAGATAGAAAAAGTTTAATTTGTCGGTAATGACCGAAGATGAAATCCAAGAACTTATGGACTCTGTTGAATCGGATTCGTCAGGTGATTATAGCAGTGATGATCCAGACATCGACCCAGATTACGAGCAGGATAAGATCGCTCCAGATGACATGATAACAGAGTGTATCCGTGAAATGTAAGCAGGTCAAATAAGCGACTATTTTATTCAAAATGTGAACATGTCGCTAAATATCAGTAACATAGAAACACCTGCTGCATCATCAACAATGTTAACGGCGGTGCAAATCGAGGCTGACGAATGTGTCGAATCTTTAAAAAAGGAAGAGGCTGGGCCGTCTAGGTGTATGAAAGCAATTCCATCTACTTCACTCGACGATGTCGCACATGCTGCAAGTTCTAAGACAAAGAAACGACCCCGTTCGCCATTACCTATAATGGAAGATTCTGGACCTTTGATCACGCCTTCTATTGTTGGTTTTACTGGGAGAGGTGATAGTTATATATTCATACTTTAGCAATAGTGTACTATTTTTATTCTCATTTCAGCTATTCATGATATCAAAAAAGATTCGGAACAATTTACCACAGTAACGTGGCGTAAGCGATCAATGAGCTTGAATGTAAACGAAGTAGCTTTCCAAGGAGATGTACGGTTGCCATCGTCAACTGGTCAAGAACTGGAAACACCAATAGAACTCTTCAATTATTTCTTCACAAAAGAGATTATTGATTCGGTGGCCAATAAAACGAACGATGCAGCTCGTCAAGAAAATAATCATACAAAATTCGCCGCGAGTGGTGAAGAGATTCGGAAATTTATCGGAGTGTTGATGTACATGTCGATTTATCGATACCCTAATCTAGAGAGCTACTGGAGCAAAAACGCGTTAGCCTACATCCAGAATACAATGCCTGTAAAAAAGTTTATGGCAATAAAGAAACACTTATCGTTTCAAGATGAAAGGCAGCGCATTCGAAAAGGTCAGCCAGGCTATGATCCACTGTTTCACATCCGGAAATTGGCTGATAAGGTAAACAATCGTTTTGATTCGATTCCAAAGACGGCTAGATTGTGTGTTGATGAGCAGATGTGTTCGACCAAACTCAAGCATCATCTCCGTCAATATATGCCAAACAAGCCGCACAAATGGGGCATCAAACTGTTTGTGCTTTGTGATTCTCACGGTTACGCATATCGTTTTGAAATTTACAACGGTGCAGGCGACAATATAATTTTTCCTTGCTTACCTGATCTTGGAAGTACATCAAACGTTGTTGTACGTTTGTTACAGACCATACCTAGCTTTTCTCATCACATCCTTTACTTCGACAATTTCTATACGTCTTTATCTTTGTTAGTTTATTTACGTGCAAGAGGAATCTATAGCCTTGGAACAATACGGACAAACAGAATCCCAAACTGTAAGCTTCCGTTGGATAAGGATATCAAAGATGAAGAAAGAGGATATTCTGTTGAATATGTTGGATCTGCGTACGGTGTTGATTTCAGTACAATTTTATGGAAAGATACCAAGAACGTGCGGCTGGCATCGACTTACGTTGGCATTGAGCCGTTTTTGCGAGCAAATCCAAATCAACATATTGCAAGAGTACCACGATATGATCGAAAGAAAAAAAAATACATCGAAGTCAACTGTCCGCAGATCATTCGCGAATACAACAGACATATGGGAGGAGTCGATCTGATGGATGGATTGATGGGTCGCTACCATATTAGAGCGAAGACACGTAGTGCAATGGTTCGAATTTTCTACCACTTGATCGATATGGCTGCAACAAACGCTTATATTTTGTACCGTCGCATACATGCTGAAAAATGTAATATGAGCAATATCTCAGCGGAACATGAAAAGTTGTTGCAGCTACCAGAATTCAGTGAACAAATTGCTGCTGCTCTCGTTGTATTTAGTGAAAAACGTGTACTTCGTGTACGAAAGTAAAACGTGTAAACGACCTTCAACATCAAAATCACAATCGAGCTCACCGCAACCAACTACTTCTGCCATTGGAAAAAAAGCAAAACATCCCATTGATGACATTCGCTTCGACGGTATTGATCACTTTCCACTTTGGCTCAACAAAGAGAGTGGTAAAAAAAATGTAAACTTTGCAAAGTGTCAAAAAACTCAATGTATGTGTAGCAAATGTGATCTTCACTTATGTTGTTCTAATGCCAAAAACTGTTTTTATAATTTTCACCATAAAAAATAGTGTCCACACTTTCTCTTCCGTTTGTTTTTAAGTTTATTTTAATAAAATCCATTCAAATGAATAAAACGCTATTTTTAACTTAAACCGGCAAGGGCCCCCTGAGGACCCCTTTACCTATTTTTACCTGGAAGCCAAACAAAAAATGATAATTACATTTTAATAGCTTTTCTAGGTTTCTTAATACATTATTAAACTTGAAAAAAATTCCCAAGTATGCTTCAATTATGTCAAAAAATACTGCGTACATTCTTGTCCACATACCATCGCTTCATTTTCCGGGACAAGAATTTTTTTATTTTCTAAAAACCACATTAATCTGTTAAAAATGATTTTCTCGAGGACTTTACATATAACACAAGTTAGAGAAATAGGTCTATATGAATTTGGGAGAGATTTTGGTTGAATTTGTTTATAAATGGGGATGACCAGGATAGAATATTACTCCAGAAATGTTGCATCGGTATTATCAGAAGAGTTTTTTGTATTATTGAGTGAGTATTTCTATTCATAGATGATTATATGATAATTTAAAGGAAAAATATTGTAACGCGGTATATCAATACTTTTTGTTTCAACCCTTTCTTTTTGGTCAAGAAATTTGGAGGAAGAACATCATCGCTGAGAATCTTTCAAAACTAGTCTTACGAGATTATTTTTGTGCTTCGTCCAACTTTATCTGCGTGGTGGAATTTTCATATACGTTTTTATTTATGTTGGTGTATCTTGAATCTATACGTGCATTTTCTAGAGATTCAAGGACTGCTTATAATTCGATGAAATCGAATGCTTTATTGTAACATTATACTTAGTGCATTTTTCTATCAGTGCTGTTACGGTGTGCAAGTCGTCTATGGTACTAAAATATTTTCTGAATTCAGCATGCTCAATAGGTTGATGGAAATCGAGCCTATGTGTTAGGCGGTTGATTATTATTTTAGTTAGTAATTTATACAGATGTGGTAGTAAGGATATTGGTCGGTAATTCTCGATATGTGCTTTGTCTCCTTTCTTGAATAGTAAAATGACTTCGGAGTTGTACTATTCTTAAGGAATCTTTTCTTCATCAATTACTTTATTAAATAAAATATTTAATACCTGTTCCATTTTTCTGACACCAATTTTCAACATTTCAACTGTAATTTTATCCGCTCCCGGACATTTATTCGTTTTTAGTTGATTTAGGGCCATTCTTATTTCGTAGTCGGTTATGTCCGGTATTTCTTCTGAGCCGGTGTTAATTATTGTTCGTTCAGTACGTCGTTTTGTTTTGGTTGTGTATTTACTAGTATAATTTAGTGTAGAATGTTTCAACGGGCTCGCTTATTGCATGTCTGTCTCGGACGGCGACGTTTTTTTCATTTTTTATTTCTATGATTTTTGTTATGCCGCTTGAGTTTTTTGCTTTCAGTACTTTCATATTGCAGTTATCTTGTACTATATCTTTTATTAGATTGTTAGTATAGTTTATATGATCTTTTCTTATATCTTCACGGATTTATTTAAACTTTTGAAGCTGTCCGTTGTTCAATCTGTTCTGTTTCGTCTTTCTTGTAGTAGTTAAATTATATTTGGTTGGAATTTAGATGTTTTGGCTGTTTTTATGTTTGAACATACACTGCACTCCAAAATTAACGCATAATTTTAAAAAACCCTGGTAAATCAAATAATTTTAACGTTTCGATTTTGGTGCTAATATATTATTGTTACCCCCGGTATATTGTAAAATTTATCGAAAGAACGGTAAAAAACGCTGATGTTTTTACGATTTTTTGCAAAAAAATTAAAAACATGTCAATTGTGCTTCATCTTATTTCTAATTTGGTTGAGTTGGATTACGTTATGCTGAACGTTTAAAGGGGTTTTTCAAGTTTATTAAGTGTTTTTTCTTTGAAATGAACCACCAGCAGCAAGAAAATCGAAATTTGTCAGAAAGTGACTGTTTTAGAATCGTTACTCTTCGCGAAGAAGGATACACTCAAGTAGAACTCGCTGAACGTTTTAACGTCCCCAGTCAACCATTTCAAGAGTGTTAACACGTTTTTCTGTTACTGGAAGTAACTAGGGAAGACCCGGTCAAGGCCGTAGAAGGGTTACAACTCCTAATCAAGACCGGTTTTGACACTTCGTACACTGAGACAAAGATTTGTTATCAGTACTTCTCTACAAAATGAATTTTTTGAATCGTTATAACTTTGGAATCAGCCAAAATACGATTAGAAGAAGACTTGCAGAAAACGACCTACACCCTGAAAGGGCACCAATTGGCCCATTGTTGACCAGAGATCATAGAAGGCAAAGATTGCATTTTGCGCGTGAACATGTTGATTGGAATAACGACGATTGGGGAAGAATATTGTTCACCGATGAATCCGGGTACTGTCTTTTTTCTGATGACAGGAGAAACCGAGTGTGCAGAAGGCCTGGGGAACGCTACGCACAGTGTAACGCCGTAGGGACTGTACAATATGGCAGCGGCTTGTTAATGGTGTGGGGTGGGATTAATTTAGAGGCTCGTGTGGAATTAGTTAGAATAGATCGCGGTCGGCTTACATCGCAGAGGTATATAACAGACAATTTAGAAGAGCATGCCGTGCCATTTTGGGGATAATTTCATGCTTATGCAAGATAATGTCAGGTTACACACGGCAAGAATTGTGCAGTAGTATCGTCAGGAGGTTGGAACTCCTGCCATGGATTGGCCTGCAAGAAGTCCTCACCTCAACCCAATAGAACATGTTTGGGTCATCATAGGCAGACGACTACGACTAACTACCTAATGCACCAAACAAATTAGGTGAGCTGTTTTTGCGGTTGGTTGAAATTTGGGATCAAATTGATCAAGAAGAAATCGAACGATTATTCTCACTATGAGAGATCGTTGTCGAGCAGTAATAACTACCAGAGGAGGCAATACTCGATACTAGTACATGGTACTAGTATTTTCTTCAACTTTCAATTTCAATTTCGTCATTAATTTATAATGTTGGTTTGTTTAGATCAGTTGTTTGTTTAGATGTTTAGATTTAGGATGTTATGTTGTTAATTTCAATACATTTTTTGTAAAAAAAGAAAACTTTTTTATTTAAGATGTTCTAAAACAACCATAAAGCAGAAAAGAACAAACAAAAATTTTTTCATTATAACTCAAAATAAGAATTTTAAAATTATGCGTTAATTTTGGAGCGCAGTGTATTTTCTTAACCGATGTTGTTACGGTTACTTTTATTTTATTGGCAAGTCCGTTTATATCCATTTGTTTCATTGTCTATATTGATTTTAGTCTTGTGCTTAGTTCCTTTTGGTATTCTGTTTATTTTTGAAAGAGGACATCGGTGGTTGGCTATCGTTCTCGTTTAATAAGTTTGTTTCATTCTACTCCCGTATTTGTTGAGTACTGTCACGTCGGTGCATATGTTTTTTATTATTGGAGAGTATGTAGTCTATTTCGTTCTTAATTTTCTTGTCTGGGCTGATTAATGTCCTTTTACGTTGTTTAGATTTTTTAAATAAAGTGTTGAGAGAAAATAAATTTTTGTTGTTTAAGTAGTTGTACAACATTTCACCCCTTTCGTTCCTCTTGTCCAGCCCAAAACGACCGGTATATTGTAAGTTGCCCTCTTCTTTTGTTCCAATTTTTGCATTAAAATCTTCTGTAATTATTACGAAGTGTGATTTCTCTTGGTTCCTTGCTGTTGTCAGATCTTCGTAAAATGATTCAGCTTTCTTGTTTGTTAAGTTTCATGTCGGTGCATGTCCATGTATTATCTGTAAGCTGTATCTGCTGTTCAAAGCGATGACAAGATAAATGACTCTGTTTGATACACAGAACTTCGCTACTTTATAGGAAGCTCGTTTGTTATCAGGAACACTACACCGCCTATGTGATAATTTTCTAGGGAGCTTTTCTGGTATAGCTGGTGACCAGATTTTAAGATGGTACATGCTTCTCCTGGTAAGCGAGTTTCGCACAGTCCAATTATATCCCCCTTTGATGTTTGAGAGCTCTTGATCTAGTTCATCAAGGTGTTCTTGGGTCCTCATAGTTCCTTTATTGTAAGTGGCTATATGAAGCAACGATAAGTAGTTTTTCTTATTAGATTCTGTCAAATATTTGCCTTCTCCAGAATCCATGAGGCTGACTAATTGATCAGTCGTTGTGGATTTCATCCGTGACCCTGGATAAGGGACCCTAAGAAGATACTAGTTTTCCGGGTCAGGAAACCCCTGAAATGTGCAGAGGGCAGGGATTGATTCATTTTTCCTGATAGGACTATCCAGAAGAGTTCCTAACCGCTACCCGAATTTAAGATTACCCGCTTTAAGATACCCAACAGCCTGAAAGAAACTGGTTACACAGGTCTGTCTTTTTTAAACTACTGTAAACTCTACAATAAATTATAATTTAATCTTTGTTACATGTACATACATGTATATTGTACCATATTTTTGTTAGTCATGACTTTTAAAATGAATATAATTTTCTCTATTTGTGTCATAAACCTACAATAACCCTAGTGGTTGATGCAGATAAATAAAATAAAAAAAACTATAACTAAATCATTTTAATTGTTGACTTAATATTTTAGTTATTTAAAAAAAATTAATAATAAATTAAGAAATTGCTAAATCAAAACAAGCCACGATTATTCTTTAGAATCTTGAAAGTAAATGTTGAAACTTCAATGTATGTACCTGATAACCTTATAAATAATCATTTATGTATAAATTTTCAAGCCTTAAAAAAGTGTATTTTCGCATTTTTCAGATTTTAAATCTCTTCTACCGCGAAAACTGTCAAGAAAAAGATGACAAAAGGCCTTTTTTGATAAAAATGATGCAAACAATTTAAACAAATATTTTTGAGAACAAAACAAGTTGATTTTTGGAATTTGTTAAAAAATAAATGTTTAAATAATGTCTGCTTAAAAATTTCGCTCGGCACCCTATAGATTTAAAGTTTTATAGTTTAGAGGGGACATTTTTGAACAGAAATTAGCAAAGAAACCGAATTAGAAACATTTTTCGAACGGGAGCGGCCTCACAACATGGACTAACCGGGTTGTTAGTCTAATCTATCCAATTACGTCAACATTATGACACCTTTAGATCAATTTTTGATTTATTTCCATTATGCCATCAACTATTGCGGATCTTTCCGGTGATAACGCCGAAACTGAGATAATTTTCAGCATATCACTCCCTAAAATGGTCAACCATGTATGAAAGCTATCATATATCTAATGGCTTCCCAGATCATGGACGGACGGACGCAAGGGAAGCCGAATTCTTTTTATTCTAAGGATCGGTATTTTCAACATAAACTGGTATTAATACCATTGAAAGTAGTTGTACGAATAAGAGGTTGGCTGTAGTTATTATGTAGGTGTTCCTTTTATTTAACAAAATCGTATCAGCCAAATTGGCTATTAGCGAAACAATTATTGCGAACAATAATTTGTATTACATTTAAAACGTTAATTTAGGTTAAGAAACTTTTTATGTTTGAAATATTGTACTGTAGATCTAAAGTATCACCAAGTTTGTTTGGTATATTGTACAACATGTGCTTTGGCGTTAATGCTGAACATTTCTCTAATATATATTTAGCTGTTAATTTTTCATCACAGTTGTCACATGTTGGTTCTTGTTTGTTGGAGAACACGTAACTATTAGTTACTCGCGTATGACCCAGTTGAAGTGGCGTTAATATTACCTGGTCTCTCCGACTTGTTGGTAATGTGGGCCAGCGTTTTATCGATTTTTTAACATCACGTAGCTTGGCCGATGACACTTACCACTTTTTTCCCACACATATGGTACATTAAATTTAACCGCAGCTTTCACGTCCGCACTCGCAAATGTTTTAGTACACTCCGCACTATCACTACTTGCAGCTTCTTTTGCAGCGTTGTCTGCCTCTTCATTTCCTGGAATTCCAATACGGGATGGTATCCAAAATATTAATAAATTTTTCCATGTAGTTGAGCGGTATGGATTTCGTCTTTTATTATTCATTCATTATGATTCATTATATTCATTATTATCCTCCTCGAATTCATATTTAATACTTTCGGTATCTCTGTACTCACTAACTTCCCTACTAGCCATCTCGGTCTCTAATTAAAGATCTACGTTAGATCTAAGATCTAACATTGCTAATACGTCTGAAACAAATAATAAGGGAGTAAACTGTGTATAAGTAAGTTACATAGTTATATTTCTTCTTCTTCATGTGCCTTGTCCGTTCCGAACGTTGGCAATCAACATGGCTATTCTGACTTTGTTTACGGCAGATCTGAATAGTTCAGCAGATGACAATCCGAACCATTGCCGCAAGTTTTGGAGCTAAGAGTGTCTTCTCCTCCCTGGATCCCTTCTGCTGTCTATTTTCCCTTGAACTATCAGCTGTAGTACTCTATATTTATTATGTCTCATAACGTGACCCAAGTATCCCAACTTTCTTTTTTTTATACTTATTCCTACCTGTCTCTCTTTACCTATCCGGCGTAGTACCTCTTCGTTGGTTACGTGCTCAGTCCAGGATATACTTAATATACGTCGGTAAGCCCACATTTCGAAGGCCTCTACTTTTTTCATCAATGTTGCGGTCATTGTCCACGCCTCCATTCCATATAACAAAACCGGGAATACATAACATTTCAGAAGTCGAATTTTGAGAGGTAGGGTGAGGCTTTTAGAGGTGAAAATGTGCTTAATGCTAGTGAACGATGCTCTTGCCTTTTCTACTCTTATACGTATTTCCTTCGCTTGATCTCAATTTAAGTTAACTGTTGTTCGCAAGTAGATGTACGAATCCACGTGTTCAATTCTTTCATTGTCTAATATGCCTACAAAGTCATATTACCGCCTAAATTATACAAAATAACGACACTTTTCGAATTTGACGTTTTAATACGTGCTATAAATTTATATTTTATTTTTTCTTTTTTAAAATATCGAGATCATAACGCAGCCATAGCGTGTTAGAGAAGAATTGTTCAGGTAGACTGTCGCTAAATTTAGACCTATTGTGTTAAACCGTGGTAAAATTATTTTATATTTCATCACGTAAGTTTGGTGTCACACATGTGCATCAGCAGTTCTTACGAAAACTTCACCGTCACACATGTGTGACAGTTGATCTTGAATGTGTTAATATATTTGTTTTGAAGTAACGAACTACTTGAGTCATTTGCTCACTGTGACTGATATCCGGAGTGCAGTCAAATATGTATTAAGGCTTTTATCTTTTGTCTTATGTCTTTGGCAATAATTTCAAAAAATTCATCTTGTATTTTATGTGAGAAGTACGAGATTTGCCCTTTCTTATGCCGCTTAATATGTTGTTGACGAGGGTTATAGTGCAATATAAGTTCTACTGTATTTAAGAACTTTTCACTGCGTGAGTCGCCGAAATCCCAATTTTCCTTAGTTTCTCGTAATGGACTTACTTGCTTTGCTAGGAATTGAATAGCATTGATAATGCAGCGCAATACCTCCTTTCAATGATACTCTTCTTGATGGATTTTATTTTGGAGTTTTGCATCAATACCTTCGTTTCCTAAACAAGATTCTAATGCTTTTCATGAACAAAAGAAAGTTTGTGGTTAGATGAATTTTCATGTTCAGGCGACTTTGTTTTAGGCATTGAATTTTTTTTAATTAGCAAGGTCTTTTTCTTTAGCTAAGAAAGACTTATTGAATGATTTGATGTTAAGTGTGAAAACAGCCTGCAGGGAATACAATATAGAGCTTTATTACTTTCGCTTTAGCCTAACCACGACCTCTTTACTTTTTCTACATTTTTAAAAACTTTATAAAACCAATCTCTGGTTAAGAGATGCACAATACCCCACATTTCGTGTTCTTGCAGAATTCTGATAAGATGTCTTGTTTGGCTGTAGTGATGCCCTCGATATTTATGCTCGCTACTGTCAGTGTTGGCTCTGAGAAAAAGCGTTGTGGCTTGATCTTTGCCATCGGATTTGGTTTGGTCCGGTGTTAGAAGGATTAGCCGTCTACTAGTAGACGTTTCCAGGGGACGCCGTCAATAGTGTTTACTTTGCAGTTAAAATTAAAATTAAATTAAATTCTTTATTTTCTTTCTGACAAACATAGTTTGTATAGAATTAGTCATAAATATACATTGCTACAAACTAAACACTAAACTAGACTAAACAAGATATGAAATAAATTTAAAAGCTAAACGAAATACAGCTAATATCTAAGATCTAAAAAATTCTTCGATTGTATAAAACACTTTTTCACATAAAAATTGCTTAAGATTCCTCTTAAATACATTTATTGAACTGGTGGACTTTACAACTGTGGGCAAATGATTAAACACCTGTAGCCCGTATACCCTGGGCGATTTAAGTTTAATGTTACCTTTTGAAAATGGTCATTAAGTTTATTACAATATCTAGTATTTAAATTATGCATATCACCACTCGTTTTAAACTGATGTAAGTTATTAAAAATAAAAACACATAATTCAAAAATGTATAGACACGACAATGTTAAAATTTTATATTTTTTAAAATATTCTCTACAACTAGTTAGTCGGGAGACACCAGCGACACAACGCAATATTTTCTTTTGTATGACGAAAATACCATTTGCATAACCAGACATACCCCAAAAACATATCCCGTATCTTGGCCTGGACTCTACGAGTGCATAATAAATCATAATTAGCTGATTTTCCGTCAGAACATATTTTAAATTTCTAATTAGATAGTTAATAGAACTCAACTTCGAAACAACCGCTCCACAATGAAACTTCCAATCCAAACTTTCATCAATCGTTATTCCCAAAAACTTGCCTGATGACACGGTATCTATTTGCATGTTGTTAAAAGTAAGCTGAAGATTTTCCAAGTATTTTTGTTTATTGTGAAAATGTATAACTTGCGATTTTTCTGCATTTAGATGCAACGAGTTATCGCAAAACCAAGAATATAAAGATGAAAGAAAATTATTACATTGATGTTGTATGATTACGTTGGATTTGTTAGATAGAATAATTGACGTATCATCCGCATATATAGTGAAATTTACCGCTCTGTCTACTTGTACGATGTCGTTAATGTAGACTACAAAGAGAATTGGTCCTATTATAGATCCTTGGGGAACACCCATGTTTGTAGTAACAAGACTAGATCTACAACTGGTCACACAATCCTCGATCCTTGTCTGCAGGCTCACATATTGTTGTCTATTGTTTAAAAATGACATAATCCACTTTAAAGAGTTTCCTGTAATACCTATCTGTTTTAGTTTTTTTAAATATTTCATGGTTCACACAGTCAAATGCCTTACTAAGATCACAAAATATTCCAATAGGACATTCGCCTGCATCAATCAGACTGGTTAAATGAGCATAAAATGCATGGACTGCCGTATTAGTAGATTTATTTTCTTGAAATCCATGTTGATTTATAGTTATGATATTATTGTTTTTTAGATAACCATTTAATCTCTTTAAATATCCATACTCAAATACCTTTGAAAATATACTGGGAATTGTTATAGGCCTATAATTGCTGACCAGTTTTGGATCTCCTTTTTTAAAAATGGCAACTACTTTGCCTGTCTTTAAGTAATTAGGAAAATCCCCATTGCAAAAAGACAAATTGGTTAGATAAGTTAAAGGATTGATTATAAAAGGTAAAACTTTTTTCACCAAAAATGCAGGTATCTCGTCAAAACCACTAGAGGATTTGTTTTTAAGTTTACTCTGGAGGAGTTCGATCACTTCCTGCCCAGTAAATTGGTACAATTGAAAGAAATTTTCATGATCTGTAATAATTGACTGACTGTCTTTGTCTACTGTATTACCTGGAATTTTCGATACGATATCAATGGGTGCATTTTTAAAAAATGTGTTAAAAGTGCATGCTACCTCTTGGGGATCTGTTATTATATTATTGTCATAATACATTAAAAAAGTATTAGCATTGTTATTAGCACTTTTTGAGAAATCATTGACAACTTTCCACGTGATTTTATTGGGATTATCAGACGAAGTAATGATTTTCTGGTAATAATCTTTTCTTGTTTTGGTCAAAAGTTTTCTATGTATTTTCCTTTGTTGTTGATAAAAATCTCTAAGAATTGGTACTGCCCTTGATAAAGCGTGTAAATTTCTTAATTCAAAACTAGACTTTCGCACTTCACTATTAATCCATTTATTTTTAGTTGTTTTGATTTTTTTCCTTGTTAATGGAAAGCTATTATTAAAATGATACAAAAAGATATTTATAAAAGCTTGAAATGCTAGATTAGTGTCTAAGATTCCATAAACATTATTCCAGTTTTCGTTAATGGGGTTAACGATAAAGTGATTTATCGATTCCTCGCCAAATTGTCTTTTTTGTATAAAGTATGATGATTCCGCTTCAAAGTCAAGTTCCACTAAAACCGTTCTGTGATCTGATACAGTGTTGTCAAGTACACATGACAAACCGGAGTTCGAGAAATTTACAAATACATTATCTAACGTTGTTACGCTGGTATCCGTGACCCTAGTTGGCCAATTGACAAGATTAAAATTAATATTAAAATTCAGTAAAACATTTAGTAGATTAACATGGTCGTTAGTCATATGTCTGGTATCTACATTAAAATCACCACATATTACAAAACGTATATTTGGTTTATATAAACAATTTAAAATACCTTCGAGGTTATTCAAAAAAATACTTAAATCACCAGATGGTGATCTGTAACAATTTAATATAACATATGAATTATTTTTCTTGTCTTTGAAAGAAGTAATACAATATTCCGAATGTTTATCAACACAATATTGCTTTATCCTAGAGTTGAATTTGTTATTAAAATTAAGACCTTTTCGAACCCAAATTCCTACGCCTTCTCCTCTTATTGAGTTATCTCGCAAATAACAACTTGCTAGGATAAAACCTTCAATGTTGACGTTCCCAATAGAATTATTTGATTCCCATAATTCCGTTAAACAGATAATATTTATGCTCTTATGAGAAGTAAGTTCTAAAATAACATCACAAATTTTATCACTATTTATGCTTTGAATATTTAACAGCATTAAATTTGGATTAAAACTTACCCCTAATTTTGAGGTTGCCCCCGCAGGTATAAAAAACTATTTACACAAGCGTTCTTAGGCCATACTGCAGGATCCATTGCTTTCTTGAAGTGTTCTTGGTGTATCCGTACTTTGAAGGATGCATATAATTCAGGATGACGGGAATTCATCCCCTCACAAATGACCTCTGGAAAATGAGGCTTTAGATGCTGTACAATAGAAGCCGCTGTTGCAGTTGGTTCTATTCTGTATACGTGGAGATCCACAAATTTTGGAGTACCTTTTATCGTGGTATTTGTACTTTACCTACAATAGCTTGTCTCTGTCTTCTGCTTCTATGACGAACTTCTTCCCATCTGCCGTTGTCTGAAGAGCTGCCTTCTCCTAGGGAAACTATTGACGTCATAATTTTTTCTTGTTTCGTGATAAGATCATTTTTCTTATTGGATGGTTGAGGCATCGATGTAGAGACGGTAGTTGACTTACATTTAGCTTCTTTTTTTTCTGTAACGTTTCATGATTGTTTTCAATTTCACGATTGTCTTCTTTCTCCGTAGATTTGCAGACATTAGTATTATGAGATTTAACTGTTTTGTCTGAAGATTTGGCAACGTTCGAACTAGAAGGTGCATTTGAAGGAATATTTTTCTATTTTAACAAATATAATATTTCATCCTGACGTTGGTTACCTTTAGTAAGTTCACTGTTTAAAGCTTTCAAGTATTGACTTTCAATATTAGCACATTTTAGATCACAAGTTAGCTTATTGATTTCTAACCTCAACTCGAGATTATCACTGTTGATCACACCATTTTCAGCGGACTTATCAGTCTCCCTGTATTCCAACAGTTGTTTAATACTTTCACTCACTTTTAACGAGTCTGGCACCTTTTTAGATATTAAAATTTTTATTAAATCGGACATTTTTAGACGATCTAGTTCCTTATAAACACTCTCGTCAAACGCCATGTTGCCAAAGATGGCACTTGATGGCAGTTGATGTGGCACTATTGATCTCGTGGAGGCTCCTTCCTTGTCCCCCGCTCCAGTC
Organism: Diabrotica balteata; assembly: GCA_918026665.1. NCBI lineage: Eukaryota > Metazoa > Arthropoda > Insecta > Coleoptera > Chrysomelidae > Diabrotica > Diabrotica balteata. The sequence goes on from OU898285.1 coordinate 20,504,385, forward strand.
GAAAATGATATAGCTGAACAATTTTGTAATTGGGTTACTCATCTTCCTGAACTGTCGAGTAATAATTTACACGTTGGATTCAGGCTGGATCTATGGAAACTAATCATTGGGTTCTCTCAATCCTGCCGATCTTTCATCAAGGGGCTGTGGTGTTCGGCAATTGTTCGATTCTCGATTGTGGGAGGGCTCGGAATGGTTGTACAGAAAAGAAAATGATTGGCTCCAACATAAATTAGAAGGTAAAAAAGAAGAAGTCTGTACCAAGAAAAAGAAAAATGCCAGTTCTTCTTTATTGAATATGACATCTGACGATTGGCATCTACATTACTTTTCTCAGTACATAAAACTTTTAAGAATGATAGCTTGGGCGCTACGATTTTGTAATAATGCAAGAAGTTTAAACGAAAAACGTACAGGTAAATTGGTCGCTAAGGAAATCAATAAAGCCGAAATATTTGTATTGAAGCTAGTGCAGAACGAAAGGTTCAGTTCAGATACGAAACGAATTTCCTGGCTAAACACGTTTGTCGATGAATTTGTACTTTTCGTCTTTTGTCTTTTGGACTAAAGATTTTCGTCTGCCTGTCTTATTATAATAATGAACTCTATGTATAGGCACCACCCCAGAAGATTGTACACTTGGATCTCACCTAATGGACGACACCGAAATCAGATCGATTACATACTGATTAAACATCGCTGGAAAACATCTATTAGCCAATGTAAAACACGACCTAGCGCTGACTGCGGCTCTGACCACCAACTTCTTGTTGCAACGCTAAAGCAAAAATTCAAGGCATGTGCTAGGATCCGAAACAAGAGGATATCAAAAATAAAAGATACACAACAATTTAAAATCCAATGTAATGAAAGATTCGAAAATATTTTACCAACTATCGTCACTCATGATTCCGAAAAGATTTGGTTATCTTTTAAAAATACCTTGATACAGACCTTGACTGACTGCGAGGCACAGTCTAATGCCGTCTCAACCGGACCAAAAAAAGTGTGGATGTCTGCAGATACTTTTGACCTCGTTGAAGAACGTAGAAAACTTAAAATTGCTGGAATCGAGAACCCTCTCAGGAATTCCCAGTACCGACAGCTATCTAGAGCTATTCAGGCTGCTTGTAGACGAGACAAAAACAAGCATATAGAGAAAATCTGCAGAGAAATTAAACTACACGCCGACACAAATAACACCAAAGAACTCTTTGATAAAGTCAGATAACTCACACAAAAATTCAAGCAGAAATCTTGGTCTATCAAAGATGATGAAGGTAATGTACAGACGGATTTGGACAAGGTTATTGATGTTTGGAGGGCGTATTGTAAGTCTTTATACGCCAATACGGACCAGATGCCAGCGGACGCCCCGTTTGTACCTGACTGCCAGACCTCCACTTTCCATTCTCCTTCAACAGAGACACACCACACTAGTTTTGAGTCTGAACCTGACATACTTTTTTCCGAGGTGGAATTCGCTTTAAAAAGACTTAAGTTAAACAAAGCAGCAGGATATGATCTCATTACTGCAGACGTCTTGAAGCATCTTCCGGAATGTGGAGTGAAAATATTACATCGATTGTGCAATGAAATATGGCACACAGGCGTCTGGCCTGAGGATTGGAGAAAGACCATAATCATACCTCTTTATAAGAAAGGTTCAACAAATAATTGTAACAACTACAGGCTATTAGCTCTAATATCACACGCCAGTAAGGTGATCCTCTACATACTGCAACGGCGTCTAGAAAACTTCATAAGTTGGCAAATAGCACCTGAGCAGGCTGGATTTGTAAAGGGCAGAGGTACTAGAGAACAAATCCTTAATGTACAAAAAGCCAGAGAATACCAGATCCCGATATTTATATGTTTCGTCGATTATACAAAGGCCTTTGATAATGTTAGATGGGACAAACTATGGAACATATTGACGACAATGGGTGTACCTAAACACTTGACTCACCTTATTAGCAAACTGTATCAAGATAACCTGGCATATATTCGAATGGACGGATATCTGTCTGACAAATGCACTTTGGAGAAGGGAGTACGCCAAGGATGCGTTTTATCTCCCTTATTATTTAACATCTATTCGGAGTTCATAATGCGCAGAGTTTTGGATGGTTGGGAGGGAGGAGTAAACCTAGGTGGTGTTAAGATATCTAACTTGCGTTTCGCAGACGACACTACACTTCTAGCCTCTACTTCAGAAGAAATTACTAGATTATTAAAAAAACTCGAGGTAGAAAGTGCTAAATTTGGACTCATGGTTAACTACAACAAAACCAAAATCATGGTTATTGATCGCCAACAACAGTTTCCTGAAACCCAAACTATTGCGGGATGCGAGGTAGTCTCATCTATGATGTATCTTGGAGCTCTAGTTAACAACACAGGCAGTTGTGAATCCGAAATAAGAAGACGCATTCAACTAGCAAGATCAGCAATGAGTGAACTAAACGGGGTCTGGCGTGATCGTCACATTACTATGACAAACAAAAAGAGACTCGTTTCAACTCTGGTCTTTTCCATATTTTACTATGCATGCGAGACATGGACAGTCAAAGAATCAGATCGACGACGTATAGACGCCTTTGAAATGTGGACATGGAGACGCCTGCTTCGAATTCCATGGACGGCTCGCCGTACAAATATCTCGGTTCTGGATGAAATTAAACCGGACCAACGTCTCTCCAGTACCGTTTACTCTAGAATTTTAAAGTTCTTTGGCCATATCCATCGAAGTGATCACAAAATGGAGCGGTTGGTGGTCGAAGGAAGGCCTCAGACTCAACGCCAACGCGGAAGATCTCCACAGCGATGGGCGGACATTACTAAAAAGCTTCTCAATAAACAGTATACTGAGGCAATACATATAACTGATGACCGCGAACAGTGGAGAAATATTATCAATCAAACTGTCCGAGCTGCTGAAGCAAAATTATGAACCACAACACATCTACTAAGATGTTAATGACTGTGATGATGAGCCTGCATAAAAGCTCTTGTCATAGAGGCACACAAGGACTACGTAGTTTACTTCGCGAAAAATATTTCACTTTAAAAGAATGGTGGCGGTGTCAGACAGGTTACCTCAAGAGAACGTTGGTCGATTCCAGTTTGAGAAAGAACCAAGTGAAAGAGTGCGGGAGTAATAAAAAGCAGAGCACCCGACTTAAATGAAAGGTATAGGTACGCGATGTGGCCGGGTGGTGAAAACTGAGATTTAAATTACATTTTCATCACTTTTTCGTAACTCTGCGTTTTTTAAGAAATTATGTCAAATTTCTCAAGGTGGGAAAATGTCGAGTAAATACTTAATGTTTATATAAAAAATTCCCTAATCAGCGTATCGTTTCTTCGGCTGAGGGCTGGTGTTAGCCAATTACATTTTAGGACTTTTTCGTCTGAGAATGTAGGGAGTATCGAATATCATATTATATATACAATTGCGTAGATATAGTAAGGGTTAGTCAATCGAATTGTACCATCGAAGCAAACTCAATTAAATAAAACTTTAAAGTCACATTTGTATATTTTAATACAATAGTAATTTTTTGTAGCAGAAATTTAATGTTGTATTTTTTTGAATCAGGAGTGTATTGCGAAAATTAACCGAGGGACATTCCCGACGTAAGTAGTCTCTATCTGCATTAACCATTATATTAGATGATGCCCTACCACGTGGAGGTGCTTATTTGAATTTTTATTTGATTGAAATTGAAAACTTTCAGCAATTCTTAATACATCCAAAGCTTTGGAAGACTTGTCACTTATATTAAACAAGCTATTAGACAATTACAAACAGTTCTATTTATAAAACAATGAGCCAGTTTTTAAAGTTATATAGTTATATATATATATATATATATATATATATATATATATATATATATAATATATATATATATATATATATATATATAGGGTGATTGATTAGTGTGAGGAAGCTCAGTAGATCTGTTATAGTAAAAATTACTAAAAAAAGTTATTAACAAAAATTGTAGACAGCTTTAAACTCCACATTTTAAAATTAGTTACAATCTTACATGGTGTTCCATAAGATGGTGGCAGACCAAACTTATGTTTTTTAAATAAAACACCCTGTATTTTATTTTAAATTTAAAATCGACTTCACTTCCACATCACAACAATGTAAAGTTTTATTATGTTATACCAGGTATCTAAAAAGTTATAACCAATATTACCTGAAAATCGTATCAAGTTTAACTCCCTGTGCAATTAAAAAGGAGTATAGGAACATTGATCTATTGCAATCATAGTTTTTAGATAATTGTTAAAAATTATAAAACATATTCGTTTCCATAATATTCGTTAAATCAAATACAGGGTAAGTCAAAATGCAAATACATTATTTTCTTGGTAATTTTAAATAGAACACCCTGTATTTTATATCACTATCAAAAAGTAATAATATCGTACTTCAAATTTTTTAAAGTACTCCCTATACCTAAAGTTATCAGTTTTCTAGATATTATTGTTTTTCCATCAAAGTATTAATTTGGTAGATATTTTAACGTTTACCAACTCACAATATAATTATTGTGAGTTGGTTATGATTGATTTGTCAAAAACTGACAGTTTGACATTATTGTTTAATAATTTAGTAACGAAATAACGACACAGAAAAGAAAACAATTTATTTAAAATAAAATTTATAAAAAATAACCGACGTAAAATAAAAAAAAAATATAACAACACATAGAAAAATTAAAAACAACAGTGAGTTTAACTTATCTTACTTAAGTAAGGTGTTCAAAATGACCTCCCAAAACATCTATGCATGCTTGAAAACGGTCATTGAAAGAGTTGGTTACATTACTAAGCATTTGTAAAGAAATATTTTGAAATGCAATTCGGATTCTATTTTTCATATCATCCCTTGTTGTTGGGTGTATTTTATATACTTCGTTTTTAACGTAACCCCAAAAAAATTAGTCCATTTTATTGAATTCTGGTGACCTTGGGGGCCACCTTACCGGTCCATCCCTTCCGATCCATCTTTCCCCAAACTGATTATTAAGTTCACCACGTACTAATTCGTTGTGGTGCGCAGGAGCACCGTCATGTAGAAACCATATTTTTTTACGTATATTAAGTGGAACCTCTTCTAATAATATCGGTAACTGATTTACGATAAAATCTAAATAAATCTCACCATTTAAATTATCTTCAAAAAAATATGGTCCTACTACATGGTTACCGACAATACCTCCCCACACATTTAGAGACCATCTTGTTTGACGATGTGTTACTATGTGGTATGGATTACTTGTTGAGTAGTAGTGAAAGTTATGCCTATTAAAAGAACCGTTTCGATGGAATGTAGCTTCATCACCAAATAGGACATAATCAAAAAATCTCTCTGCTCATTAATTTTTTCTAAGGCCCATTCACAAAATACTATCGTTTCTGAAAATCATCATTAATTAATTCTTGGTGCTTTTGAATATGATAAGGGTGCATCTTGTTTTTAGATAGAATGTTTTGAACAGAGTAGTAACTAAGTTCTTGTTCATTGGAAATAGTCCTTATGCTTGTGTGTGGGTTTTCTGTAACGGCCATCAACACACTCATTTCGTTTTCCTCTGTCACACTAGTTTTTGTTCGTTCATGTTTTTCATAATTCACTGAACCAGTGCGGTTAAATCGATCTTTCAATTTTTCAAATGTATCTTGTCTAGGTTGTCGCCTATCTAAAAACCGTTCTTGATAAATTCTAGCTGATAGTAATGAATTTTTATTGCATTCCCCCAATATCCAGATCATATCTACCATTTCATCAGTAGTAAAATTCGTTATTGCTAATTTAAATTGAATCAATTACTGAATTACTAAATAATAATTGTTGCTAATTTACGGTGTACCCCAGTACTAAATTAATAAATATTAATGTCAAACTGTCAGTTTCTGACAAATCAATCATGGCCAACTCACAATAATTATTGTTAAACGTTAAAATATCTACCAAATTAATACTTTGATGGAAAAATAAAAATATCCTTAAAAGTAATAACTTTAGGTATAGGGAGTACTTCATAAAATATGAAGTACGATATTAGGTCTTTTCGATAGTGATATAAAATACAGGGTGTTCTATTTAAAATTACCAAGAAAATAATGTACTTGCATTTTGACTTACCCTGTATTTGATTTAACGAATATTATGAAAATGAATATGTTTTAGTGTTTTTAACAATTATTAAAAAACTATGGTTGCAATAGATCAATGTTCCTACAATCCTTTTTAATTATACAGGGAGTTAAACTTAATACGATTTTCAGGTAATATTGGTTATAACTTTTTAGATACCTGGTATAACATAATAAAACTTTACATTGTTGTAATGTGGAAGTGAAGCAGATTTCAAATTTAAAATAAAATACAGGGTGTTTTATTTAAAAAAACATAAGTTTGGTCTGCCACTATCTTATGGAACACCCTGTAGGATTGTAACTAATTTTAAAATATGGAGTTTAAAGCTGCCTACAATTTTTGTTAATAACTTTTTTTTGTAATTTTTACTATAACAGATCTACTGAGCTTCCTCACACTAATCAATCTCCCTGTATATATATATACAATGTGTAAAAGCCCAAATGGAATAAATTCATTATTTAGGTTACTGTACATATTTATAAAAAATCCCGAAACACGTCAAATTTAAATTATAACTTGACATTCTTTAACGTGAAAATGCAACCCCTACCTTCAACCCCCTTAGAATGACAGGTACAACCCCCAATTTTTAAAATAGGAAGTATAGGTAGATATATCGTTTAAAAGGTCTTTTCATTCTCTATTCAAAAATATTGTCGCTTTCAAGTTTATTAAGATTAATTAAGATAAAATAAATTAACGTTATGTGGTTACCGAAATTCGCTACAATACAATCAAAAACTAAAATGTAATTCAAAACGTAATAAAATGTAGAACACGAAAAATAACTATGAATGTTAATAAAGTAGATGTTCAAAATGTTCACCGCGAACGTCTTGGCAACATCCTAATCTCAAATAAAACTGTCTTCTAACTGAGTTTTAACATAACAGGCGTGATCGACCTAATCGCAAGTGTTATTTGTTCTTTTAAGTCATTTAAATCAGAAGGTTTAGTTTTGTACACATGGTTCTTCACATATCCCCATAAAAAGAAATCTAATAATGTAAGATCAGGAAATCGCGCTGGCCATTTAATCGATCCTCGCCTTCCTATCCACCGATTGGAAAAAAATTGTATCGAGGTACTGCCGGACATTAAGTTGGTAATGTGGTGGTGCTCCATCCTGCTGAAACCATATCGTATTCGCTGGAACTTGAGGGTTTCCTGGATCAGGATATAAATTTGCCAATGTTGGAATGACATCATTTTGAAGTAGTGCCAAATAATTGTTGCCATTCAACTTACCCTCAATGAAAAAGGGACCAATGATATTGTTTTCTACAATCCCTGCCCAAACATTAACCTTTTGAGGGTATTGAGTGCGTTCTTCTCTCATCCAGTAAGGATTTTTCATGGCCCAGTAGCGGCAATTTTGCCGATTAGCATTACCGTTAAGTGAAAAAGTACACTAATCATAAAAACATAACGTCTTCTAATTGGATAATATTGTTATCCAACATGTCCATCATTTGCTCACAAAAAAAAGTTTTCCTATCAAAATCGTCTTCCATGAGCTCCTGAGTGGGTATCATCCTATAGGGATACAATTTATTTTCTTTTAAAATGTTTACTATCGATGTATGGCTGTGATTGAATGTAGTGGATGGATGCCTGTCTACTCGATGTATGTGGATTTTCCTGAAACTCAAGCAACAAATCTAATTTGAGTTCATCACTCAGTGCATTGGCAGCTGCTTTTTTTATCTGCCTTACATGACCAAACTCGCGAAACTGCTTCTCTATTTTACTTGTTGTTCCTTGGGATATAGGCGGTAAATTAGGAAATTTCCCATGAAATAGGCGAGTTACTTCCTGTTGTGTTTGGGTGTTATCTCCGTAACCAATCATTTGTAAAACTATTATACTATGCATTTCCGTTAATCTAACCATTTTTCAGAATTGAATTGAACGAACTTTTTACTTAAATTAAAATACAGACAACTTAAATAAAACAATTTACTAATGCGTGTTAAAATAACGTTGCACGGAAATGCTTTAAAATTTTTTAATGGTTACCATGTAAAAACCACATTGCTATGGTTTGTGTTCACTTTCTCATTATCAAGACCTAAACGGGAAATAAGTTTTGAGTATATTTTAGCGAAATTCGGTAACCACATGATTTTAATTTATTTTATCTTAATTAATCTTAATAAACTTGAAAGCGACAACATTTTTGAATGGAGAATGAAAAGACCTTTCAAACGATATATCACAAGCCTATACTTCCTATTTTAAAAATTGGGGGTTGTACCTGTCATTCCAAGGGGGTTGAAGGTAAGAATTGCATTTTTTACGTTAAAGAATGTCAAGTTATAATTAATATTTGACGTATTTCGTGATTTTTTATAAATATGTACAGTAACCTAAATAATGAATTTATGCCATTTGGATTTTACACACTGTATATAAACTTCTTATCAATAAACAAGTTTGTTAAAATCAAATTTATATATATATATATATATATATATATATATATATATATATATATATATATATATATATATATATATATGTATATATATATATATACATGATATTGTTTTGATATATGTATATATATATATAATATATATATATATATATATATATATATATATATATATATATATATATATGACAACCCGACGTTGTCACATATCAAAAATACCAAAACAAAAACACCGAATCCTTGCCTGTTCCATGTAGAATAATGTATCTTGAATGTGAGGATCATTTATCATTTCAGGACCTATTGTTTTACTTAACGACAAAAATTTGAGAGCGGATAAAGCTTGTTTGCCATTTTCCGATACTGACGATTTTGTTGTTTTACAATTTCACTTCCATTGAAATTTTTCTCTTGATGGGCTTTAGGAGTTTTATCGGTAATTTTGAAACGCGATTGATTTGACCTGGAAAACATACATTCAATTAAACAACGATTTAGGTTAAAATATAACCGTAGTAAAAACATAATGTTGGCGTTTAAAATACGGTATTTTTGTGCCAGTCATATACACAGACATGCTCGCGAACTCATTTTAATGAGAGTACTGACAGAAGTGAAAACTTGTATTGGCAGACCTTGTTTTTTTTTGTTAATTTGAAGGTGGAAATGTTTTAAACACAATAACAGTCCATAAGCATAGGGCAACATGGCTACAGCAAAATAGACCAGGGTCGATAATTTGTGAAACCAAAAAAAATTATAGTATAATGATACCTATTGAAAAATGAAGAGAATATGCTAAAAATGGAAGAAAAAATAAATTACACTCCATCCGACGTCGGGAAGTTGGAGAGGGTGAGTTTCTAAGGGTAAAAATCGGTTTATCGAGATTTTCATCGAAACTACAAGATCTATGGAAAAAAGTTAAATGGCAAAGTTGTAGGCAACATAAAGATCTACAACTTTTGTATTTACACTTTTTTCACATAACCTCAAAATTTTTGTATAAAACTCTTATAGAAAACTAAGTTTTGGTTTTTTTACTATTAAAAAGCTGGTTTATTAATGTTTAATTACATTTTTGTCATGGGCAATCTTACAATATACATATTTATGATCTATATATTTATCATAATATTTTTTAGGGCATTAATTTTTGCCTCTTTGATGGCTTTCCTTCGTCGCCTTCTGATTCTAGCGACAAACTCCTTCTGCAAATACATTTTTATATAATTATCGTCATGCCATAAATGAAACAAATATTTGAACGGAAGAAACGTACTATCGTAGAAAGTGATGATGAAGATTTTAATACTTTGCTTTACTTTGAAAGTAAAAATTAAATACTTAAATAGTAGATTAAATTAATCCATATATACATTTTTATTTTAGAAAATTCCGAAACGAGTCTAAACAATGCTAATAATGCGTTAGAGAAAAGCCGTGCGAAGATAGATAGAGTTTTAAAAAAGCACAACTATAAGCCGTACAAAATATTACCGGTACAAGAACTTACCGATATTCATGAGGGAAAGCGTTACAGTTCTGTCAAGACATAATTACAAATTTGAACAATGATCCTAATTATTTTTATATCCTTTTATGGACACATGAATCAATTTTTTTAACTTCAGTCATTTTTAATAGAAGAAATAGGTAGTCCTGGGAACAGAAAAATATTAGAACAAGAAAAATTAAGTAAATAAAAAAGTCAGAAAGAAAATCAATAAATGTTTGGTGTGAAATATTTCAAAATAAAATAGTTGGGCCATTGTTTTATGATTATAAATCAACTGGGGAATCATACTTGGACACAGTTATTACAGAAGTGGATGAGTTATTAAATCAAAATTATACACAAAATCAATTACATAGTATGATATGGCAACAAGATGGGGTACAGCCACATAATGTAGCCGATTAAGAATATTTAAATAATAAATTTAATGTATGGATCGGCAGGAAGGGTACCATTACATGGCTACCAAATAGTCCCGACTTATCACCATGTGATAGCTTTTTATTTGGGGGTTTTAAAAAAAAGTGTATTTTGATTCAAATACAAATATTAACACTATCATGGGAGTTTGCGCGGAAATTGAAAATTTAAATGGTCATAATAACAAAATATCTGACGCATTAGAAAATTTGAGACGAAGATATTACTTGTGCATTGATAACAATGAAGGGCACTTTGAGCATCTATTGAAATTTTAAATGTAGTATTGTATCTTAAATGACTTTCTAAATATATGTTTTTCTTAACTTAGTATAGTTAGTAATACCGTATGTCATTAAAATAGAACAAAACTAATGCTACACTATGTTATATATTTGTAATCAGGTAATGCAGGGCTACTAAAAACTATAAAAAAATACAGGGTGTCTTATTTGAAATATTGAAGATGCATTTTATTGGGCACTCCATGTATATAAACTTTAGTCTATTGCTACACTGTTGGTCGGTACAGATAGAATAATGCAACTTTTATTTAAAACTTTTTTTTTTGTATTCCCGAAATTAAGGAAAATAAGTGAGGGTCAAAATATAGTGAGAAACCCTGTACATAATAAAAAAAATTTTTCGATTCGATATTTTTTCGTTTTTTGCATTTTTTGAGAACATTTCCCATAGTAATGTATATTTTTTCCACTATCGGAAAGTAGAGTTAAAAAAAATGCCCACCGACATTTTTAAAAAAGCTGATATTTTGATACGTGAATTTTCGATTGAAAATTAGAGTGATTTTTCAATAATAAATCAATATCAGGTAAAAACATAAATTTTTCAATTCCAAAAAATTACAGTGTGTTTGGTACATACTAAGGCAAGTTTTCACAAAATTTCGTAAAAAAATTTTTTTTGTAAAAGATAAAAATATAAAATCAAAAACTTAGCTTTTTGAATTTTCCACAAAAACTCTGAGGATATATGAAAAAGGTGTAAATACAAAAGTTGTAGATCCTTTTGTTACCTACAACTTTGCCCTTTAACTTTTTTCCATAGCACTTGTATTTTCGCCGAAAATCGCGATAAACCTATTTTTACCCTTAAACACTCACCCCCTCCACTTCCCGACCACGGATGAAGTGGAATTTATTTTTTCTTTCATTTTTAGCACAGTCTTTTCCTTTTCCAATAGTTTTCATTATACTATATATATATTTTTTTTAACTTTTTACCTTTTTTAAATGCTTCGACACTGGCCAAAAATGCCATGAAAAATTCTTGTATAACAAGATGTACTATCTCTGTCCAAACATAATTTAAACATTTCTGTATGTATTTTACATACCGTACCATAATTTTGTCCAAATAAAATATGTTAGATAGAAAACAGAACAGAAATAAAATATGTGAGAAATAAAGAAGTGTGGTGATTTCAGACTTATTAGTTTAATGTCGCATATGTTAAAGTTATTCTTGAAAGTTATTCACCAACGCATTTATAAGAAATGTAAACAGGATATCAGTGATGAACAATTTGGCTTCCGAAATGGATTTGGGACACGGGAAGCATTAACCAGTTTTATTATCCTGCTGCAAAAATGTCGAGACCAAAAAAAGGATCTCTTTTTATGTTTTATTGACTATCAAAAGGCCTTCGACAAAGTAAAACATGATAAGCTGATGGATTGCCTTCACAAAAAGGACTAGTCGAGAACGATTTTAAAATTATCCAAACGCTGTATTTTAACCAAACTGCAGCAGTTTGAACAGAAGCCGGTGACACAGAAATATTCAATATCAAGCGAGGTGTACGACAGGGGTGTGTATTGTCACCACTACTTTTCAATATATATTCGGAAGAAATCTTTGCACGAGCACCAGAGCAATCAAGAGAAGGTGTTAAAATTAACGGCAGAGTTCTAAATAATGTACGATACGCCGACGACACGGTCCTAATTGCAGAGAGCGCACAGGATCTCCAGACACTCTTAGATCGCGTCAGATCGATCGGAGAACAAAACACGGCCTCAGCATTAACGTCAAGAAAACAAAAACAATGATTGTCTCCGAAACATCCATCCATCCACCATGGCTTTAAACGTGAATGGTAACATTATCGAAAATGTCGAGAAATTTCGATATCTAGGGTGCTGGATAACGAAAGATATAGATCCAGACATAGAAATAAAATCGCGAATTGAACAAGCAAGAAATGTCTTTTTAAAAATGAAACAAATGTTTACGTCCCAAACACTCAATCTCAAAATCCGATACCGAATGCTGAAATGTTACGTTTACAGCACCTTACTATATGGAATGGAGGCCTGGACCTTCAAAATCAACTCACTCAGGCGTTTGGAAAGTTTTGAAATGTGGTTATTTCGAAGGATGCTCAAAGTCCCCTGGACAGCACATATGAGCAACGAGCAGGTCCTACACAAGATGGGTACCGACAGAGAACTCTTAAAAATAATGAAAACACGGAAAACCTCATATTTGGGACACATATACAGAAATGAGAAATAACAGCTACTGCAGCTTCTTATAGAGGGGAAGGTAGAACGAAAACGTGGTCCTGGTAGACAGCAGGCGTCCTGGTTGAAGAACATTCGTGAGTGGACTGGTTTGGATTCTCAATCTTTAATAAGAAAAGCCAGGGACAGAAATGATTTTGTTGAGGTTATCGCCAACCTTCATTGAAGACGGCACCCAAAGAAGAAGAAGAAAATATGTTAACCTACGATCAGTACCTCCGTTGAAATTGATCTAACGTATTTTATTTTTTTCGTATAACTTTTCTTTTTCGCCTTTCCCGTGTTGACATAGGTAGTGAATTACGAGCAAGAGACAAGAATCGTGATGATAAGAATCTCAATAACTTCAGGACTGTCGTAATACCTCGTTCGTGAAGAGATTTGACACAGCTAATATTTGCTTTAGTGGCGAATTTAAAGACCTTGGTGGCAGAAATATACAAAAAATAAAGAAAAGGCTATGGTTTTCAAGGGAGTTAATTCAACAAAGATGTCATACTAATTCAATTAAAGACATCTCCAAGTACCCTGAAGATTTTAAAAATTTTCAATATTTACTGGAACTTGCCAGCCCTAAAATTTAAAAAAAAATCTATTATTATGAGAGAGGCTCTATAAAACAAACTGAAATTGTAAATCTTCTTCTTTATGTGCCGTCATCTATCGAAGGTTGGCGACCATCAAACGATAGGTTTCTCTGTTTTTGCCGCATGTATTATGTTCGCAGCTTATTATATTTGAAACCATTTTCTTAAGTTCTAGGATTTCTGCTTTCTGCCCAAACCTCTTCTACCTTCAATCTTGCCTTACGGTTATACGGCCCCTATCGTACTCACTAAGTTGACGAAATCGTACAGGTCTCCGTACTCTAGGCATTGTAACCAATCGTAAAGAATGTCAACAACCACAATCAGCAAAATTTGGATCTTTACTGCGGCTGAAATATTCATTTTTAGATTGTTAGTGAATTTATTAAAAACAAAAAGTATAAAAACCGGAATCTCCAACTAATATCGCTAAAAACTTTATCACTTGTGTTTTTCACTAAGATAAATAAATTACACCAAATTTTATTGAAATAAATTTTTTTAAACTGGGTGTTCGGATTTCTATGTCACTTAGTATAATTGAGGAGGGTGTCAATAAAAATCAATCATGTCCATAAAAATCAAAAAATGAGTTAGCAGCTGTTTCATAATATAAAGAGTGAATCCTATTCTATGGTGTTTTCGGTTTCGGTTAAAAAAAATCATGTCCTGTTTAAATGAATACACAATATTAGGTTCCAAAATCAAATGAAATTATGTCCACAGTTGGTTTCAATCATACCACCACATGTCCATTCAGCTAATAGGAGTGCCCCGATTTGGTCACGTGATTTGACCATGTCAACACATTGTCTGTGTTTTCCCTCTAGGTTATGTCGATAGCGAGTATTGAGTTTGTATTGCACTGTGGTTTAATTTTAATATTATTATAGTAGTTTTTATTAAATAAAATTGAAATTTTCCATGGATGAAGAAAACTTAGTGAGAGTGGGCGATGCCAATGAAGGATCTCGTAAAATAAAAAGACTGTGGATAAAAAAACTAGAGCCAAGCTTAAGCGATACAGTACTCCAGTGGGATGTCGTGTATTTGTTCCATGTAAACACATAAACAAAGGTATGAAATGTGCATTAGTTAGGCCTATAGATGCTATTTTTGTTCGAAATATCCTCTACAGAATACCTGACAAAAACACGCAAGATAACACCATTGCCAGTTGGATAAATCAACGTAACATAAAGCGGCGAAGGCTACTACCTCTGAAAAATCAAAGGCTAAAAGTTTTAGTGTACAATATTCTATACTTTCATCAACCGGTAAAGTTATACCTGTGTGTAGGAAACTTTTCATGCATATTACCATGGTGAAGGGAACAAGATTGACTAGTATTTCTAAAAAGGTGAAAGAGGGAAAGGCTGTTAAGGATCAGAGGGGTGGCGACAGGATGAGTTACAAATCTGCTGCGAACAAGGAATCAGTCCGCCTTTTTTTGAGAAATTTAAGAGGAAAAGAAAACCACTATAATCGAAAAAAATCGAAAAGGATTTATCTTGGTGCAGACTTAAACATTAAGAAGTTGTGGCTAATCTACAATGATTCTCTACTTGATAATCTTAAAGTTAAGAAATCTATGTTTAGGAGAGTTTTCAATAAATTAAATATGGGATTTTCATCATCAGCTTCTGACGTTTGCAGTACATGCCATAAAATAGATCTTCAGCTGAAAATTGAGAAGTCTAAAGCTGTGAAAGACTTGGTAGTGGTCAACCAATTTATGATGGAGAAAAGAATACACAGATTAAGAGCTAATGCTTTTTATGGGCTCTTAAAGGAAAACAAAGAAAATGAGGTTACTTTCTGTTTGGATCTCAGCAAATTCAAGCACTTCCCAAAACTCCTATTCAAGACGCGTTCTACAAAAGACAATTTAGTTTTTACTCTTTTTGCATTGTAGCATCAAACGCACAAAACCCCATATTTTACGTACGGACTGAAGAACTTGCAGGAAGGGGTGCGACCGAAGTTTCATCTGCACTTATAAATTTCTTGAACTTCGCTAATTTTTCAAATGTAACAAGACTGAATCTGTTCTGTGATGGGTGTGCCGGTCAAAACAAAAACAATGCCGTTGTTCACACATTAGTGTATTACTTAGGATCAGTGCAAAATGCTTTAGAGGAGATTGTTCTAAAATACCCTGTTCGCGGGCATAGCTTCCTCCCTGCTGATCGGGTATTAGGAAGGGTTTGAAAAGTTACTCAGGAAGCAGCCTACCATTGCAACAAAGAGAAGAGTACTACAATGTATATAGTTCTGTTGGAAGAAGTACGGAAACTTGGAGAGGATTGGGGATTGATTGATGCTAAAAGTTTGGCTACACGATTTAAAAACATTGAAATGATATCTGAAAAGAAGAGGATTTTTGTGACGAAAGAGAGACAAGCAGAAAGTGAAATCGGCACAGAACTTTAGGTTTGAAAGTGATTTTGAAACCTACAACAAGCCTCAAAAAAAAGGCTGGTATTCTGCAAGGTCATTCTGAACTCCTGTAGAGTCACTTCCACTGAGCAATATAGTGAAAGCAGCTAAGAAGAAGGACGTGGAGACGTTAGTTGTGAAAATGTATGGTGATGACTGGCAGAAACATTACTTTTTATCTTGGTATAAGACCATAATAGTGGAAGTCCAGGACGACGAAATTGATGCTGACGAAGTGGACGAATCCTGTGATTGTCTAGAACCTGACATTGGACTACACATTTAAACATTTATATTTTGTGGAAAGTGTCGTTGGTAAATGTTAGCCATTTTTCAAGATATTTTTTGTAACAATACAATAGATATTTTAAGTAGTCTAAGAGTTTTTTATCAACCCTTCTATCAACGTCCATGAAGTCCAATCAAATAAGAACATGTCTTTTTTTAAATGTATTTACAGGTTTATTTATACCTTCAGATTTGAAATATTTACTAAGAGTCAGTTAATTTTAATAAATAAAATGATATATGCTAATTTATCCGATTTTTCATGTAAGGTTATTTACTAATACGTTTTTTGCGATTTCCCTAAAACTTCTTAAGGTGGACATGATTGATTTTGATTGACACCTCCTCAATTATGAGCTTATGAGTTACTGGAGAGGATAGGGCTTCATTAAACATTACGATTTTATGACGCTCTATATATCGTTGCTGTTGTTTATTGCAACTCAGATAACTAGAAGAAAATATTAGATTTAATACGTTTTTTTATAAAATATTCACAACATCTACCGCTTGATTGTTACAGGTATGAACAAGAGAGTAAAGTTCAGTTTGTCGTGGACGCAGTGTATGCTTTCGCACTGGCTCTTCATAATCTCCACGAGGACATCTGCAAAGATTATAATCAATCTGGGATATGCCCTGCTATGGTTCAGTACGATGGAGGAGAATTTTATAAAAAATATCTACTGAATATGTCATTTACTGGTAAGTGAATAATTTAGTGCCATATATAAACTTTCGTATGCTTTTATTAAGTTTTTTATTTATATTTATTTACAATCCATTTTATAAGAAATCGTAAATAAAAACGAATGGGCATATCCGGATAAGAATGTCAAAATTATTCAGCGGTAACTTGACCCACAATTTTGGGGTAATATTTTGCATCACAAAACATAAACATTTACCAAATTTTAGCAAAAAATATTGACACATAACCTCAAAGTTCCATTAAATGTCAAAAATCATTTCTTGGCTATATCTCACTTTTCTCAATTTTTATCAAAAGAGATTTTGCTTATTTTTTAATTAAAGTTTTTTTTTTGTTAGCGTGAAATTCAAATTGATTTAATCGTTTGAAAATTTTAAATAACAAAATAAAAAATGTGAAAAATAACAAAAAATATAGATCGCTCGAAGAAATCAATATGATGTACGATCACCAAAAGTATGTTTCAACATTTTTTCAGAAATTTTAAAATGGTAAAAGGCGTTAAAAATTGTTTGTAGTAAGTGAAAACACTGTTTAAATAATTGATGGATTCGACCGTTACTTAATGGAAATTAATTTTATGTAACAATAAAACACTGAAAACTTTGTTTTCAAAACTTCCACAAAATTTATAGTCTATAGGTATACGTTTACACTTTATAGTCTATAATGAAATAGGTTGAATAAAAATCCAAAATTTCTATCTGTGTTTCCGCTGGAGCAATTTTGACGTTCTTATGCAGCTTTGCCCTTGTTTAGGAGCATGCCCACACGAATTAAAATATGCATACGGGCTAGTAGTGGTAACACTGACTACTAAATAAATAAATAAATAAAAACAATTTTAACATTAATAATTTTTGCATTGAAATTTTTATTCTATTGATTTTAGAACAAATACATAATTTTAATTACTTGTTTCAAGAATTTATTTATTTTTTTTTTATTTACAATTTGCTTCAACCACAAAAGGGTTATTAGCAATGAACAGTATTGATATCAAATTACAAAGCTTATATTAAATTTGGTTAATGAGTCCTATAGTACGTAAAAAATTGAGAGTCTTAGATGAATTATTTTCACCTTAAACAATCTTTAAATGTAGTTGGTAACTGTTGATGTTGTCGTTCTATAACGTAGAGGGGACAGTCTATTATTATATGTTGCACTGTTAGTTCACTATCACACACATAACACATTGGAGGGGCTTCCTTCTTTAATATAAAGTCATGGGTGATCTTCGTTATGACCAAGTCGTAATCTGGACATGAGCACTTGGTCTCTTTCTCTTAGTAGGATGTTTCGACGGCAATACATTTTGTTTGATTTTTCTTAATGTATGAGTTTGATTTATTCCAATTTGTTTTCCATTTTGTCATGATCTTGTTCTTAAAATATTGCTTTAGATCAGTATAAACGCAAGTAGTTATGATGTCTGTTAATGGATGCTCACTCGCATTTTTGCTAATATGTCAGCTTTATCGTTTCCAGTTATCTCGCAATGTGAAGGTTTCTGATTGAAGATTTTTGCTGGTGTGACACATTTCTTGAATGCAGATAGGTTTGTATTACAATCAGGGGAGAACAATTGTCCATGGTAGCATGCTTTGACTGACTTTAAAAATATTGTAAGTGGGTGGAATTATTGTGTCTAAGCTTTGTAGCGTTGCTCTAACTCGATAATAAAACGGAGGATCCAATCTTTTTCCCTATTAAATGTCGATGGAAATCTATCTGTAAATGTGTTTTTATAAACAGGTAGCTGTGGGTTAAGTTGATACTCTAGAGGCATACATGAGGCTAAGGTATTCTCTCCTAAGTTGAAGGGATGGTTCGCCTGATTCAACATACATACCTTCAACTGAGCTTGTTTAGTGTGCTCCCAGTGCAATTCTAATTGCTGAATTATGAACCGTATCTAGCACTTTTAATAGTGAACCTTTGGCTGAGTTGTAGGCAACAGCAGCATAATCTAGTTTTGAACGGATTAGGGTTTTGTATATAGTCATAAGAGTTTGGAAATCGGCACCCCATTGTTTATGAGAGATACTTTTCATTAAGTTAAGACGTTTTGAACTGACAGACGGAGGGAGTGGATGTGGTCTTGCCAAGATAGTCGGTTATCCAGTTTTACTCCCAAGAAGTTAATCGATTCTGAATACTTTATTGGTAAATTTTTTAGGTAGAGTTTCGGTGGATTTATGTATTTCTTTGGAGTTTTACTGAAAATCATTGCTTTCGTTTTAGTGGGTGAAAATTCTAGGCCAGTAGTATTAGACCAGTTCTCTAATTTGTAAATGGCTTGCTGTATATGGGTCGTCATTGTTGATATATTTTTACCACGACAGAATATAACAAGATCATCAGCAAATAGACGGGGTTTGACTAATGGGCTAAGTGACTTAGCGATGTCATTGATGGCAATAAGGAAAAGTACAACACTAAGAGTAGACCCTTGAGGAATACCATTTAATTGGATTTTGGAGTCTGAAAGGAAGTTGTCTATTCGAACTTTGAAGATTCGCCTATATAAAAAATTATTAATAAATTTGATAAGATTTCCTTTAATCGACCAACTTGACAGAATTTTTATGATATCTGATCTCCAAATTGTATCATATGCACGCGTTATATCAAAAAATTACAGCCAGACATACTTGACCACATCCAAATGACTCATGAATTACGGATTCAATATCCACTATGTTGTCTAATGTAGATCTGGACTTTCTAAATCCACTTTGTATAGGGCTAAGTAGCTGTCGATTTTCTAGGTACCACGTTAGTCAGGTTGCTTACCATTTTTTCAAGTACTTTACACATAGTAGAAGTTAGAGAGATTGGTCGGTAAGACTCTGGGTCCGATTTATTCTTGCCTTGTTTAAGAACTGGTACAATAATGGAATCATACCAATCAATTGGGAAAACATTATTTGTCCAAATGAAATTATAGAGAGCCAAAAGATATTGTTTGCCTTCCGTTGGCATAGCTTTTAAAAATGTCGAAGGTATGTTGTCAGGCCCTGGGCTAGTGTCTTTAACTTTGTTTAACGTTTCTAACAGTTCATCCATCGTAAATGTAACATTTAGAGGTAAATTATTGTGGTCATCAAGATTTATACAGGCATTATTAACTTTATTTTTATGGACTAGGAAAATTGTAGATAGATTTTCGTCACTGCTATGTTGTTGGTATACGTTTGCTAGTACGGAGGCTATTTCTTGCTTAGTTGAATAAATATGGTTATCATGTTCTAGGTAATGAATGGTTGTTAAATGATTTTTTCCCGTACATTCTGCTTATCATTTGCCAAACCTCAGAAGTCGAGGTAGATGAATTTAAAGATGATACATAGTTTTTCCAAGCTTCTTTCTTACTCTTTTTTAAGGTGTATCTACAGTACGCCTTATATCTTTTGAATTCAAGCTGGTTATTTAAAGTTGGGTGCCTTCTAAATTTATAAAATGCCTTTTTTGAATCTTTAATGGCTGCCTCGCAATGAGGAATTCCACCACGGGACTGGGGCACGTTTTTTGGAAATTTTGAATAACCTATGGACTCGTGAGCTATTGACGTTAAAAACTGTACGAAATGGAGTACTTTGGAGTTGATATCAATATCTGTATCAAGGGTTGAATCAACTGAGAAATTTTATGTGAAATTAAAGAGGAATAAAGAGACCAATCTGCATTTTTCAAACACCATTTATTGGATGGAACTGATGAGGAGATATGGTTATTGTTTATAATTAGGATAGGAAAATGATCACTTCCATGCAAATGAGATGTCACATCCACGACAGAGTTGGTTGTAAGACAGAGTCACAAAGGGATAAATCTATTGGTGACCATTTCCGGTGGAAATATTGAACCTTGTGATTCTTCCATCGTTAAGGATATTCATATTAGAATCGGTAACAATTTGTTCGATTTTACGTCCAAGGAATCTGTTTTTTTGCCTCCCAAAGTATATTGTGAGCATTAAAATCACCTAGTATAATACGCGGTTCTGGAATTTGATTAAAAAGATCAGTTATTTCATTTATGGACGGGTCTAATCCGGAGGAAAATAAATATTACATATATTAACTTTGTGGGGGCTTTTATAGATACTGCTGTTGCCTCCAACTCAGTTCTTAAACGTATTACTTCGGTATTAAATGAGTTATGGACATATATTACTACTCCCCACTAGCATGTCTAGCAGTTATTCTGTTCTTATAATACGGAGTATAGTTTCTTAAATTATGACAGTTATCTTCTTTGAAGTGGGTTTCTTGTAGGCATATTATAGATGGTTTAAATTTAGCTATAATTAATTTAAGTTCTTCTAAATGGGTGTAATACCCATTTAGGTTCCATTGAAGTATACAGTTGAATGTTGTTGTATTAAATTTCAGCAGAGGCGTCGCTGCTGTGATCACTGTGATCAGTAGAGAAAGAGGATAATACCTGTTTATTAATTTTAGATTTTATTCTTGTACAGCGACTTTTCAGATACTTGGGAGTTAATGCTGGATGGATTTTAGTTAAAAAATTGAGTAGTCCTTCGATATCTTCTGTATACGTTTTAGCAATGCTGAGAGGATCAGCAGAGCCGTGTGCGTTTTCGAAGAAATCAATTAATTCTTCCTGGGTTAGATATCCGTTATCAGAATTATCTTGGAAAAAAGAACTAGTGCATTTAGTAAGATCTTCTGCTAAATCCTTATTAACTTCAGGAACAGTTTTTGCTTTCTTAGATTTACGGAGAGGTTCTTTAAATGGGTTTTGGTCTACTGATGTTGGAGGAGACGTTATTTCTGATACCGTTCGTTTAGACGATTGACTGTCAGAGGACGTAGGAGGTTGATTTTGGCTGTGAATATTCATTTCAACGTTATCTGGTTGGATAGGTGTTTGAATAGGATTTGAATCTAATAGAGAAGTATTGGTTGTTTCTGTTGATTGTGAACTGGTAGATTGTTGTAAAGATTGTGAATGATGGATAGTTTGCTGTGCATCTGTTATGTTGGGGTGACAATTTTGGATATAATTTGGTTGAGAAGTAGGTGATGAGTTTTCGATAGATGTTTGAGTGTTCGTATTTTTTGTGCATTGAGAGGCTAGATGACCTTGTTGTTTGCAAATGTAGCATGACTGTTTTTCAAGTGAAAAATATATTCGATAATTGATTTGTTCGTAGTTAATTAATATAGACTCAGAAATATTTTCTAGATTTTTAGGAGTAATGTAAGTATAACGTCGGAAACTCAAGATATGCTTAAATAAAGAATTAGTTGTTCCTATTCTTAGAAAATCCAATGGAGTTTTTTGATGAATTCCAATATTTTGTAGTTCAGTCTCTATAATACTGTGAGGTATTGATGGGTGGATATTAGAAATTATCAGTTTTTCGCTTGGTGTGATTAACTTCCTGGCTTGGATACGTTCCTGATTGATTAGTATGGTTCCATTATCTCTTCCTAAAAATTCGGTGACTGTCTCTTCAGTAGTAAAATATATGCAAATACGATCATTTGCAATCCTGGAAATGGCGAGAATTTTATTGGGATCGACCTTAGTTGCTATGGCATTTAAATAATCTTCAATTTTGGTATTTGGAAGTGAATTGAACAAAATGGCTTGGTTTTTGCTTGGGAATTTTTTGTTAGGTGTAGTCAGAGCGGTTGAATATAATTTTGATTGATTGGATGGATTAATGACATCTTGAGAATTTTGAAGTTCAGAAGTTCTTTCCTCTGAAATTTCCTGCATATTGGGCCTATGTTGCCTGATTACGGCCCTGGTGCTTGGACAGGTTCATAAGTAATAAGTAATTAAGCTACTTAATTACCTCGCTACTGGTATTTATAACCGTTGTTTACTGCTTATTGATTAAAAAATAATAATAAAGATGGTCTAACTTACAGTTTGATCTCAAAATTGGATTAAGCACTATATAATACACTATTATACCAACTTTGATAATTTTCTAACAAGTAAAACCACCTTAATTTTGATAAAAACTAAGAGCTAATCGGACACACTGTTTACTTGTCAAGTTTTTTTCTTCTCAAGAATTTATTGTGTTTGTTAATATTCATGTATTGTTGAATAAATTGCTTTTAATAAATATTGTTTCATTTCGTATGTTGGCTTTTAAAATTTGCTTGAAATAATAAGCAATATCAGAAATAGAAATATTAATTCAATATAAGTTTGGTTGTGTATTTACTAATCATCTAAGTGATGTCTTTTACCTATATCAGACAAAAGTTTAATTTGAAGAAAGGTATACTATCCGTTTAATCGTTAATTCAATAATCGATATGTTTAAAATGGCTGTGCCCATTAAACTTTTCATGAAATCTGAAATCAAAGAAGTAGCAGTTTGACATAAAAATAGACAAAAACAATTTTCTTTGATACTAATACAAAAAAAAATGAATTTTTTTGCACTTATGCGGGTTTGATATCATAGTAACATTTTTAGTCGTTCTCTTGAAACTTTATACTTAGCACGCTACTGGCTGGCACGTGGTCTTTACAGACCATGATTGCTAAAGGATAGATAAGTGAGAAGGCAATTCAGGAAAAATATAAGATCAAGTCATTGTCCGTGAGCTTAATCGTATTTTCAATCCTAATTACTGGAATCCAAATAGCACAGCAGAAGAGTTTTCCAAGATTACTTTTCTGAAAAATAAACGAGTTTTTTAGTATTTCTAGAATTTTAAAAGCCTTTTTATAGTAAAGTAGTAACAGTTTCAATCCCTTTTGAAAATCACTTTAATTATCACATATTATTAAAAGTCATGTTTAAGTAGTCAGTTATGATCACAATCAAAATGATATCTTGGTAAATTTTCGGGGAAAATTAATATTTTATATACTTTGCACACAATAATTATTTATAATTTTTCTTAAGTGTTTATAACAATAACTTCTGCTTCTTCTTCAGCTTTAAGTAATCCAACTTTGGACGTAGGCCTCCCCAAATCAATCCAATGTCTTCTATTTTGCGCCACTTGCTTCCAGTTGTGTCATCCGATCTTCTTAATGTCATCAGCCCATCTCATTTGTGGTCTTCCTCTGCTTCTCTTTCCTAAATATGGCCTTATTTAATAAATTTGGTGGTTTCATATCTTATCCTTCAGTCAGGCATTGTATTCCTGCGAAGCTCCATTTTAATTTGACAGCATGTTTTCCTGAGTCTTTTACTTTGGTTTTGCTTTTAATCCATTTGTTTGTTTTTTATCTATAAGTCTCACCCCGAGCTTTGATCTTTCCATAGGTCTTTGTGCTTCTACTATTTTATACATATTAGACTTGGTGAGTGTCCACGTCTGTGAACCATACGTGAGTATAGGGAGGATACACTGATCGTAAATTCTGGTTTTCAAATACTGTTCTATTTTAGTGCTTTTCAAGATCCAACTCAGTTTTCCAAATCCTGCCCACGCTAGCCTTATTCTTCTGGTAATTTCGGCAGTTTGATTTTCTTTGTTAATTTTCATTACCTGTCCCAGGTAGATGTATTTGCATACTGTTGGTAAATTTATGTCGTTCAACGTTAGTTCTGTCACAGTATAGTGCTTTAAAAAGAATCAGTAGGTTCACTCTACCGCCAATCCATTGTTCTTCATGTTCCATTTTTTTCGAGTGCACGTGCTCCTCGCGCAGATAAATTCCAGTTTTTGATACACTGCTCAATATAATTTTTAATACACTGCCCGAAAATAAATAGGAAAAGTGTGACTTGTGGCGACATAAAATTTAATTAGATTTTCGGAATAATGAATACTTTCCTAAATTTAGCGTTTTCGACAATTATCAATAGTTTCCAAATAATTATTACTATTTGTCCTTCAAAATGTTTTATGTTGAATCCATCCATATAAAACGAGAGCTAATGAGAAAACTAATTTGTATAGATGAAAAAATAATAATAAAAAAAATGTCGGTCAGATAGCTCAGCGGGCTGTGCGGCTGCCTTCATTCGCTTCACTGTCGAATGGTTTAGTGGATGTGGGTCGAGCCCAAGCTCGGTGTACAGAAAACAAAAAGTCTAACGCAGCAGTTTAAAATTCTAGATGAATCTGCGGCTTAGACTAGGATATGCTGGGTTCTGATCGGCCTATGGTGGAGCAGTACGGCAAGAGATAAGGGCTTGCGGCTCGGTGATACTCCTCCATAGATCCCTACCGGACGGGCGTAACGCCTAAAAAACACGGATATATATATATATATAAAAAATAATAATACAATCTAATTATAAATTATATTTTCAGGATTTGAATTTTACAATACAGTTATAATAAAAATAGGATTATAAAAAACACAAGTAGCGAACTATGAATTCAAGTTAGAATAGAATTCAAGTTAGAATAGAATATATTAATATATATATATATATATATATATTCACAATTACAACTTATTAATAACAAAATAATGAACTGAAAAAATGTCATATAGCATAAAGATCCCACTGTAGGATCACTACGTTCATAACGTAGTTAGTCAAGCTCATAATTTTACGTACTTACATTTAAAATTGGGAGAATCTGTTTATATAAAAGGCTAGGATGACAAGTCACACTGTTTGTTCAGTAGGGTAACTACGCCACCTAGGAAAGAAATCTGAACTACCAACAGTTACCAAAATTAAATATAATTAAGTAAAAGCTGTAGAAATGCTGTTGAGACAGAAAAAAATCACATTTCGGCATTGGAGCGTGTGATACGTTAAATGAAAGGGTACACAGTATCTTCAATATTAACAAACATATAGCGACATACGAGATATGATAAGGTACTATGAATAAAAATAGATTTATCATAAGACAAATTTTGATTTTTTGACTTAAAGAAGGCCTCAGGTTCAGTACAAAATAAACAACTGATTGAATCCTAGCATGCGACATAGCAAATGAAAGGGGAGGATATAACGAATATATTCAGATAGAAAAAATAAACAAGGCGACTACGAAAAGAGCACTACGCAGTATCTTCAATATTAATGAAAGTATAACGACATACGAGATATGATAGTGTACTATGAATAAAAATAGATTTACCATAAGACAAATTTTGATTTTTTGACTTAAAGAATGCCTCAGGTTCAGTACAAAATAAACAACTGACTGAATCCTAACATGCGACATGGCAAATGAAAGGGGAGGATATAACGAATATATTCAGATAGAAAAATTTACAAGGCCACTACGCAGTATTTTCAAGATTAATGAACATCTAGCGTCATACAAGATATAATATGATATACACTATCATATATAAAAATAGATTTCCTTAAAGACAAATTTTGATTTATTGACTTAAAGAAGGCCTCAGGCTGAGTAAAAAATTAATTGATCGAATCCTAACATGCAATATAAATCTTCTCAGCTATTTAATATTCTGTTTTAAAAGGTTCAAGAAAGTTATGTTTTTTACATAGCTTAAGTTTTTTAAGTTTAAAATTTAAGTTTTGTTTTTAATACTAAAGCATGAAGAATCAAACCAAAGCTGGATTTTAGGAGGCCTGTTATATAGTTTCATATCATAATCCGTTGTTTAAAATAATAAAACCACTTAGAAAACTGGAGAAATATCACAGTAATATGTATTATATACGAAATGAACTTATAAAACCAACTATATAACAACAAATAAATGAAATTTATATATAAATTACTGAAATAACTGTAGTTTCACAGCATAAACACAAACACGTGATTGGGTAAAATCAATGTTGCCAAATGTAATTAATCAATAGATAGATACTTATGATTAATTATTTGAGAATAGATTAAGTCAATTAGGCAATATGATTTTTCAACTTTAGAAGTGTGTATAGTGGGTATGTGAAGAATTTTACCATTTATGAAATTTATTTTCCTCTTTTTGAAGAACCTCTATAATAATTATTTTATTATAAATTTGGAATATTCTTTGAAACTGATAGAATATTTTAAATCTTGCAACAGCGGCATTGTTCGCCAAATCCATTGCGCACGGTGTGGTGAGGTCTAGAAGTGGATTCCAAATTGGAACCGTGAAAATGAGAGTGAACCTACTGATTCTTTTCTGTAATGTTCGGTGTTTGTTATTATTTTTTCCAAGTTTATCTTAAGACTACTTTTTCCGAAGCTCGAAATAGTTGCGTCATCATGGTCTGTAGTTCTTCGAAACTTGTAGAGAATATTACAATATCATTAGCGTACCTTAAATGACTCAGTTTTCTTCCATCAATATTTACTCCCTTATCTACCAGTTAATGTATTTGAATACGTTTTCAAGTCCAAGTGTGAATAGCTTTGGTGTATCGGAAGTCTATCTTGCAGTTGTTTATAGCTCTCTTTGCTGCCCAAAGTTCTATGGAGTAAAATAATAACAGCAACGTCAACAATAAGAACTATGACGACAACGTCGACTGATGCAATGTATATTTATGTTTTGTTTACATTAGTACCTTCAAAAATATGATGACGAAAGGTATATTATTTATTAAGTAATTTTTTGAGAAAACAATGACTTTCATAATTCGTTTATTTATTTTTATATCATCACTATTATTATGGATGGTTTTAATGTACGCATATACTTGGCAACGTTGCACTTGGTAAACGGAACCACAAGTGACAGCGGTGACATGACAACCAGACATGACAATAGACTTAGGTTATGGACCGCATGTGAAAAGGAATAATATTAATTTATATATCCTTATAAAGCTTAATAAATTAATAAAACCTATCGTAAGTAGCTGTATGTTATATTATGTCCAACAGTCCTAAAGAGGTATACATTACGACTATGGCATCTACCACTCCTAGCGGGAGTGTTTGTTGTTTATGATTTATTTTTCAAAATTTAAAACCCTAAATCGCTCTAGTGTAAAGTTCGCAAATGACGCTTGCTAATTTTAGTTTTTTAGCCGTCGATATGAAGAGTGGTTACATGCAGTGACTCTATTTAGTCCATACATTTCATATTGCAGCTGCTTGTCTACTTTTTATTGTATCCTTCTTCTGCTAGTGCCTATCCTCTATGGATGTTGGGTACCACAATGGCCCCATCGTATTTTATTAGCAGCTGTTAGAAATAGGTCTGTGGTGGTCGTACTGTCCACTGTCTCAAATTTTTAAGCCAGGATATTCGGCGTCGTCCTGGTCCTCCATTTTCTCCTATTTTCATTTTCTAATATTCAAGAGTAGGATTATGTATTTATTTTCATTTCTCACTATATTCCAAAGTAGGCTAACTTTATCTCTTTAATGAATTTCAAGACTTCAGGTTCTTTTTGTAAACGTTGCATTACTGCGTCGTTAGTTATATGAAGTACATATGATATTCTGAGCATGCGACGATAGTACCACATCTCGAAAGACTGCAACCGTTTGCAAGACGCATTCAGTCAGTGTCCATGCCTTGCTCTATATATAAGAACAGAAAACACATAACAATTATGGATTTGAAGTCGGAGATGTAAGTTCAAGGTTAAATTGCAGATAACTTTCTTCATCTGTTAGAAGGCACTCCTTGCTTTTTCTATCCTACATTTAATCTCGTATGAATAATCCCAGCTGTATGTGATGTTGCATCCTAGGTATGCTATTTTTTCTGTTCTATCCAATATCTCATTGTCTGCCATAAACGTTGCATCTGTATCTTATTTTTTGCTTATGATCATAATTTTCGTCGTCTTATTAAGTTTTATTCCATATTTTCTACCAATGTTTAACTACTTGTTCTATCAGTCTGTGTTAAGAAATGTAGCGACTGTAGACTAAATAGTTTAATGAGCCAGGCCGTTAAAATACTGTTGCATATTCTTCTAAACCGAATTAATAACAAGTGCGAAGAAATAATTAGTCAAGAGTAGTTCGGGTTCCGCAGATGCCTTGGAACTAGGGAAGCACTATTTTCTATGCAAATACTCCATCAACAATGTTGTGAGGTAAGGAAAACCCGTATATATGTGCTTCATTGATTTTGAAAAGACATTTGATCGCGTTCAGCATACCAGACTAATTACCGCCTTGCAGAGCATCCAACTAGATGAGAAAGACATCAAACTTATTGCCAAACTTTACTGGAACCAAACAGCCATTATTAATACCAACAACAGGGAATCAAAGCCAATCAGTATTGAACGAAGCGTAAGAGAAAGCTGTATACTATCTCCCACCTCTTTAACGTGTATTCTGAGAATATATTTAGGGAAGCTTTAAAAGATCAAAAAGGAATTATCATAGGAGTAGAAATAATTACCAATATACGGTACGCCGACTATACTGTGATTCTAGCTGAAAACATCAACGATCTGCAGGAGCTAATCAATAGAGTTGACATGGTATGCACAAATTGGGGACTGTCGATAAATATCGATAAAACTAAAACACATGGTGACCAGTAAAGTGTATATCGGCGCAACCAAGTGATATTAAACCAACAACCGCTGCAGAGAGTTCAGAGATTCAAAACACCTTGGATGTTGGATTACCCAAAATCTAGATCCATCCTTAAAAATTCGATGTAGAATTGAATAGGCAAGAAACTCATTTCAAAAATTCAAACCTCTATTATCCAATAACTCATTAAATTTGGAAATCCGTGAAAAGTTTAAAAGAAGTTACGTGTGGTCTGTACTTTTGTGATGGATGTGAAACTTGGACTTTAAACGCCGATATCATGAATAAAATCGAGGCGTTTGAGATGTGGTTGTATCGAAGCATACTAAAAATTCCATGGACTAGCAGACCAGAAACGAAGAATGTTCTTCGAAGAATGAGACATCAACGAATTCTATTAAATATTATTAAGAGGCCGTTAAACTAGAATATCTTGGACATATAATCAGGGACCAAGATATGAGTTCCTTGGGCTAATTCTCAACGGTTAAAATCGAAGGAAAGAAATAAATAGGACGGAAGAAACTCTACTTGGTTGAGGAATTTGCGGCAGTGGACAGGTTTGACAGCGGACCAATTGCTACACGTAGCGCAAGACCGAGATCATATATAACAATATTATAAGCATGGTAGTCGCCGACGTTCCATAGGGATATGGCACTCCAAGAAGAAGAAGAAGAAGGTTGTTTGGTCTTGCATCTATTTTCAATAAAGCTATTCTATCCGAGATTGGGAGAAATCCTACAACCGCATCATCCCATTCTTCCTAATAATAATTGCAACGCCATTTCTATTATTTGTTTTGTTATCACCTGAATAGTATAATATGTGATGCTCGTCTGATTCGATTTTGCCGTTGTTCGGCCATCTAACTTCGCTGCCCCTAACATCATCATCTTTGGCTCGACAATCCTCTGTGGATCTTGGCCTGCTCTAAGATTCGTCGTCATTCTGTTCGGTTTTGGCAACATGTTGCCATCTTCTGATTTTTAATATTCGTAAGTCGGTTTCAACTCCATCTAGCCACCTAATTCGCGGTCGGCCTTTGCTTCTTTTTCCTACAAGTGTTCCTGTGGTTAGCTTTTTAGCAATCGTATTTTCTGGCAGTCGTATTATGTGTTCAGCCATCTAAGTCGCTGTGTTTTAATGAAAGTTATGATATCTGGCTCATTAAAAAGCTGATACAATTCAAAAATTATATCTTCTGAGCCACTGTCCTTGGTCGTTTACAGCTCCAAATATTTTGCGGAGTATTTTACGCTCAAATATTCCCAAAAGTCTTTCATCTTTCTGCATTAGAGTCCATGCTTAGGCTCCATATGTGAGGACCGGTCTCAGCAATGTTTTTTATATAATAATTTTAGTTCTTCTTTGAATGTTTCTTGAGTGGAAATGCTTTTGGAGTCCATAGTATGCCCTATTTGTAAGATTTATTCGTCTTTTGATTTCTTCGCTTGTTTTATTGGTAGCAGTCGATAGCGACCCAAGGTATGTGAAGTTGTCACACGTCCAAAGGTATGACTTCCAAAGACTGTTTCTCGTTCCTCATTTGCTATCGGATCCTTTGTAACCAACATGTACTTGGTTTTGTCTTCGTTGATGACTAGACCGACCTGTTTCGCCGCTGTTTCCAATTCTAGGAGATATTGCTCAACATCTCGCTTGCTACGCCCTACTATGTCAATGTCGTCAGCATATGTAGGACTTGTATCGATCTATTGTAAATAGTACCACCATCCTAATTCGTGTATTTCGGATTGCCTTTTCTAAGGCATATATTAAATAGGAGGCAAGCCAAAGCATCTCCTTGTCTGAGTCCATCCTTTATCTCAAAGGATCTAGAACTCTCTCCCTGTATTCTAACAGTGGCTTCTAAGTTAAACATTGTCATTCTTGTTAGTCGGATAAGTTTCTCTGGTATACCAAACTCATGCATTGATTGGTATAGCGCTGTTCTTTTGAGACTGTCGTATGCGGCCTTGAAGTCGACGAATAGGTGATGGCTTTCAATATTGAATTCTAATGTTTTCTCGAGAATCTGTCTTATTAAATGGATCTGGTCAATTGTTGATTTTTCTGGAGTGAATCCAGTTTGACATTTACCAACTGTACGTTTGCAACGGCCAACTTCATGATGTTGGCCGTTTTTCCTCGCCTTAACATACTTCGGACGTTCCAGGTTCCAATTGTTTTTGATTTGTTGTTTTATTGTATAAATACATTAAAAATAACCAAAATATTGAAAACATAATCATCAATGAGTATATATAGTAAGTAAAGGTAGATAGCCAACTCTGTAATTCGACAACCCCGAAGTGTTTTTCTAAATAACTTAAGTTCAAGCTCCTACATTACAAAGTTTTTTTCTTGCTTATAAGAGAGGTGCTAACACACGAAAGAAATTTAAAAGTAAAACTTCAAGTATTTCAAGTCGCGTAGTGTAAAAAGCATCTGTAAACTTTTCTGAAATGTTTACGAACTTTTTTAATACATTGTTTATTGTTTGAAAAATCCGGTATGCTTTGACCCAAGAAAACGTTTTAAAATTAAGCTGTAGGCAGAATAACAGATATTAAATATTTCATAAATATTTCATTAACAAAATTATATAAAGTCCTAAACAAAATAAATTAAATATAAATGTACTATATAAAACGTAAATTGAATGATTAGAAATAAAATGCGACCAAATGAATGGAATAATTAATGAAAACTTACAAATTGGGGTTTTATAGTCTGAAATAAAATCTACTAACAATAGGTTTTTCAATGCTGGGTTAACCTATTTAATTTTCGATCACCACAATATTTTTGATAAATAAATATTACCAAAACTATTATAAACACATGAAATATAGTTAGTTAGTTAATATCGGTGTTACAAGTTTATTAGTAATAAAATCTTTTACGGGTTCCGTACTGTTATCAATAGTCTCAGAATTATCAATAGTTTTGGATTTTTTAAGTTTTTGTAAAATTTTCTTTAGGTTCTTGTAATGGTTTGGTTAAAATTCCATCAAGGCTGCGCTTAGCTATGTTTACTTCTTTTGTAGGTGTATTAGTTATTTTAAGTGTATCAGTGGCAGGGATGCCAAGTCTGGGGATTTTCCTCAGAACTGGGGAAAATACAGAATCTTTGGGGACTGGAAACTTTTTTAAACACTTTAACTCCTGGGCCTATTTATCCGCATAAGTTGTCACAGCTGGCCACATTTTTTTTTTCATGTTCTTTAATAAAATGCTCTATATGTATGACTTAATTTATATAATGACATTTTTTTTATTTAAAAAGGGCTTTGTAGGGTGTGTTTATTTTTGATACACGCAGTTCACCTAGACGACTTTTCCATGGGTAATGTCATTACCCATAGCCTATATGTATTGAAATTGACACACATTATTTATGAAACTTTATTACGAAAAAACATAAGCAAACATCTAAACAATTGTAAATATACATTATGTGTTTTAAAAAAACAAATGTTACAAATAATTTTTTTTTCTACATTCAGTGCAAGTACACCTAGTGTTGCACTGTTTGGAATTCTCAGATGCATGTGCGCGATCAAAGGATTTTGCCAGTGTGGTGTAACATATAACACATCGTCTTCTTTTGTCTACTAATTAAAGCATTCACGGCTGTATTTGTCAATAACTCTACTCCCAGTTTCTCGGTACCATTTTATAGAACGTCTTATGGGATTACTGTAGGAAGCTTTTTGATCAGAGACGTCAATGTAAGATTAAACAGAATTATATTCTACTATTGTAGACGGATTTCTTTTTATTCCTGATTTTGTACGAACGTCTACCATTTCTCGACAAGATTTTGTAGTCAAAAAATGTTACCTCTCTTGTCGATCTATTTTCCTACAATAACTTTTGTATTGCTCTGTAGCGCCATCATATCTCCTTTATTTAGCTTTGCCGTAAACACTGACTTAGGATTGTATTTCCATATTTTTACGAAGTGTTCCAATTAGATGAATATTGTTATCATTTAGTTCGTGTGCCAAATTGACACTAGTGTAAAAATTGTCTGTAACCAAATTTCTTCCTGAGTGTAGAAAAGGTTGCATTAATTTTATGACCACTAGGGATGCTAGTGATTGTTCCTTTGGTCTTTTTTGCTTTCCGCCATAAATTTTTGCGTGATATGTGTAGCCGCCTTTTCTTTAGAGTTTGAAAACTTTTACTCCCTATTTATTACGTTTGCAGGTATGTACTGTAAAAATGACAAATGTTCCTCTAAAGGGAATCATCGATTCATCAATGCAAACGTATTTGCTGGTACCAAAGCAGATTGACAACGTCTATTCAACGCCTGCAACAATGGTTCAACTTCGAACAATCTGCTTCCTTTAGGACAAGCTTCATTATCTGTAAAATAGAAGCAGCAAGAAGAGCCTCAATCTACACCTCGACATGTTTGTCGTCTTGTAAATTGAGCAATGATGGATAAAATTAGTGCTCCAGTAATCTCTTAGTCGTGGTTTTGTATTCAAACCCATCCATATCAAAATCCCAAAAATTTTTATTATTTTTTCTCTGTTAATATCATTCAGTTAGTGAGATATGAATTTGTCTTAACGTTTTTCACGATTTATGCATCAATAATTTTTTGTTGGGCATATCGATTTGTTTCCTGCACTAAAATATAGAGTATCTCGTCTGTTAGGAGTAGTCTATAAAATGTTAACCCGTAACCACAGACGCGGAGTCAATTTGACTCATTGCAAGTACGTAGTGATGAGTTTCGAGATTTCCCCCACTCTATATGGCCAGGCGTAGATGTACCTTTTCAACGATCAGTATTCAACGGTTAGTGAGACGGCTGTGTCGTTTGTATATGTTATTTGCATTTTATTACGACTTCAGTTTTCGACGGAGTCAAAAAGACTACAGGTCTGTGATAACGTTATATTTCTTGTTTCCATATTTTATAAATCTGCTCGGTTTATTTTAGGTTTTAGTAATGGATTTCGAAAGTAAAGGTGGTCCATCAAAAAGAATCAGATATGGCGATGCAAACTATGAAGAAACTTTGCTGAAATGGGCGGATGAGGTCGATGAAAACGAGAGCGATGCTGATTCAGATTCCGAATTTATTTATAGCGGTCATGAAAGCGATTCGGAGCAAGAAATGGAGGATAATTGTGAAAGACTTTCTAGTGAAGATGAAGGCGTAATAGAAAAAGGTGAGCCATCGCATGAAGTTTCTGTGGAAAACTATTTTTACGGAAAAAACCGTTTCAAATGGTCCAAGATATCCCCGTATTCTAAAAATACACGCACTTTGCAACATAATATTGTAATTAAGTGTCCGGGTATAAAAATTACAAAAATTCATAAAGCTGATCCAGAAGAAATTTGGAATGTGTTTTTTGATAACCGCATTATTCACATTATTCTTGAATACTCAAATTTACGCCTGGCAAAATTGAGGGAGAAATATCAAAACAAAAATTCAAGTGATATTCGGGATTTAGATATTGTTGAGCTGAAGGCTTTTATTGGAATGCTTTTGCTTACAGCTATCTTCAAATCTAATCACGAAGATATTCGTTCAATTTTTGCTACTGATGGATCGGGCAGAGATATATTTAGATGTGTGATGAACTCGAATCGTTTTGCTGTCATACTCTCATGCTTACGATTCGATGACCCAGAAACTAGACTCGCACGAAAAAAGGATGATCCTTTAGCTCCAATATCCGAGATATTCAACGCTTTCGTTAAGAATTCCCAAAGCGCTTACACTCTAGGTACAAACACATGTATTGATGAAATGTTAATTTCATTCCGAGGACGGTCAAGGTTTAAGATGTACATGCCAGCAAAGCCTTGTAAATATGGGTTGAAAATGATGGCGTTGACAGATGCTAGAACTGGATATTTATATAATGCATATATATATTGTGGTAAAGATTCAGATGGGTTCGATTTGCCAGAAAATGAAAAAAAATATTCTAAGCCTACGCAAGCCGTTCTCAAACTTGCTAAGCCAATTTTCGGCACGCACAGGAACATAACCGCTGATAATTGGTTTAGTTCCATAGAGTTAGTGAATTTATTAAAATCAAAAGGTCTAACATATGTTGGAACATTGAAAAAAAATAAGCGTGAAATTCCAGTTAGCTTTTTACCAAAAAAAGAAAGATCTGCAGGTTCTAATTTGTACGGTTTTACCAGTGACATTACCCTACTTTCTCACGTTCCAAAGAAGCACAAGGCCGTTTTGTTAGTCTCATCAATGCACCATGATGAAGGAAACATAGGAGAATCGGGCAAACCGGAAATAATCGACTTCTACAATCTAACAAAAGGGGGAGTGGATAGCTTGGATGAAAAGTGTAGTGTCTATTCAACGGGTCGAAGAACGAGGCGTTGGCCAATGGCAATTTTTTATAGAATGCTGGATATTTCGACTGTTAATTCTTTTTTGGTTCATCAGTCGTGCCGAGACAATGTGGAGCTGAAACGTTTCGAATTCAATAAACAACTTGCAATGCAGCTAGTAGAACCAGAAATGAGACGTCGTTTTCAAAATATGCACATCAGTCGGGAAGTCAGAATGTGTATTGGTCGTGTTTTAAAAATAGAAATAGAATGCTCTAGTGCTAACCAGGAAGAAAAATTTGAAGTCAGAAAATACTGCAAGCGTTGCCCAGCTAAAAGAAGACGAAAAACAGCACATTTTTGCATAATTTGTAAAATTCCAATATGTATGGATTGTACCAAAAGGGTTTGTGTGGAGTGTGCACAATGAAAATATACGTTGGGAAAACTTACTGCACGTTTCCATAATATTATTTTTATGTTAATTTCTAATTAATGTAATTGTTATGTTGTATGTTTTTAACAAATTTTGAATAAAAACTGCTTAGCAAGTTTTTTTTTTTAGTTAAAAATATTGCGAAAAATAATGTATCAAAATTTTTCAAAAAATGTATGCATTACATTTATTTCTCTACAACTTGATTGCGTTTCATTAAAATACATCCATAATTATATTAAACAGTAATACTTATACCCTACTTAAGCAATATAAGGTAGAGGTAAGCTTAGTTTTCCCCATAAATTTTTTTCAGTTATTTAAATATAGGAGTCATTTTGACTCAACGTCTGTGGTAATGTTCAGTTAGTTGGACGTCTGTGGTTACGGGTTAAAGGTGTATCATTTTCCCTACTTTCTACAACTGTACCAAAAGAAGTATTTTCATGTATTAACGTCGAATGTATTCAAATTTCCATCAACATTATTCCATATAACATTTGTTTGTAAATTCTCTATATGAGGATTTACCATATCTATATTATTTAGATCTTCAATTTCAAATTCACTTTCGCTTATTTACAAATTTAACTGTTCATCTGAATTTCTAGGTTGACTTGTAACATTATCATCCTAAAATATTTCAAAATTAGATATAACATTTGAAATTTATACGTAACTATAAACTTATCTTAAGTGTTTCCACTTTCTGCCGTTTTGTTTGTGTTTCACAATCTGTAGAGTATTCACTGCTATCGGAAATATCAGTGTATAATGGATCGAATCTGAGTCATCAAATTCACAATCACTTATTTCGCTAAGATTTTCAGCCAGATGCTCAAGTTCGTGTAAAGGAAGGTATCTCTTGTTATTTTTAGACATTGTACATAAACAAACCTGACTACATAACAGTAAAACTGGTACGCCACTCGACGATTTTGTGTCTCCAAATATTATCTACAATGTTGCCGATTTTAGTATGCTAGGATTACCTAACTAACATTGAAAAATGGTTACCACAGCCTAAAGGAATGATAATACACGTATAAATACATTACAACTGCGTTCGGACCACATACACAGTCGCTTGAATACGTTCTACTCTTGTGTATCAAATTCATACACATAGCTCAGGGAGAGTACCTGTTGTGTATTATATATGATACACATAGGAGTCAAAGTGTTAAAATGACTAATATCTGGGGAAATCAAACTATCTATGGGAAATCAATAGGTTATTAAACTTGAAATTAAAACTATTCTTAAGATTTACAATGAAGATGAAGAAACAAATAAAATTATTAAGACTTCTTAGGAGTCATGAGGCATTGTCATTTGTCATTTAGTGTAATTCTATATAAATTCTATATTAACTGTCATATTGTCAATAATATCAAAAACAATTACTATACTATCAGTGTCATCAATAGGACTTTTCGACGCTTCTCATTTGTTTCGAGCTTCTATCATATGTAATATAATCCTTGTATAAAATTAATATACGCCATATGACAGAAGCTCTAAACAAACAAGAAGCGTTGAAAACTTCTATTACTGTATATAATATCGGTAAGCTACATGGCAGGTCCCAAAATCCTACCAGAAAAAATAACGACAGCCGTCAGCCAAATGAGGGATGGAAAGGCGCCGGGACTTGATGAAATTCCTACAGAACTGTTAAAGCTATTAGATGCAGAACAAATAAAAATAATAACTGAAATATTTAGTGAAATATACAAGGAAGGAAAAATACCAGTAGAGTTGCTCAAATCGGAGTTCGTACCATTGCCCGAAAAAACAGGAGCAAAAGTTTGTGAAGATTATAGGACCATAAGCCTAATGAGCCATCTGCTGAAGCTGTTTTTAAAAGTCATCACAAAAGAATTTACCAGAAATGCGAGGAACAAATTGCTCCCAATCAGTTTGGATTTGTGAATGCGGTTTGTACGAGGAAAGCTTTATTTAGCGTGCAGGTATTGTTTCAGAAATGCCTGATTGACTACAAGAAGGCTTTCGATGGAGTCAGGTATGAACAAATGATGTAAGTGCTGAAGAGAACAGGGATTGACGGAAAAGACTTAAAAATAAGAGCTAACCAGTATTGGAATCAATCGGTGCTCTGATAAGATGGAGAATATACAGATCAGGTCAAAGTCTTAAGGGGAGTGAGACAGGGGTGTATAATTTCACCACTAATATTCAATATGTCATCATCATCATCAACTAGCCTCTAACGTCCACTGCTGAACATAGGCCTCTCGCATGCTTTTCCACTTAGTCCGATTTTGCGCCATCTGAATCCAATTTGTAGTCACTCTTTTTATGTCATCTGTCCATCTCGTTGGGGGTCGACCTCTATTTCTGTAAGCTTGTATTCGGGGTCTCCATTCCAAAATTCTTTTTGTCCACCGGTCATCAACTGATCTTGCTACATGACCTGCCCAGTTCCACTTTAGTGTTGTTATCCTTTCAATAACGTCTGCTACTCCTGATCTTTTGCGTATAGTAGCATTGGGTATTCTATCACGTAGAGAAATCCCTAACATAATTCTCTCCATTGCTCTTTCCGCAACTTGTAGTTTACTCACTGTTGTTCTTGTGAGCGTTAGGGTTTCTGCGCCGTAGGTCATCACTGGCAAAATACATTGATTAAATACTTTTCTTTTCAGACACATTGGAATCTTAGACCTAAAAATATCCTTCATCCTTCCAAATGCAGCCCAAGCGAGGTTTATTCTTCTTTTCAGCTCGATTGTTTGGTTGTCTCGACTTATTCTGATCTCATGGCCTAAGTATTTATAGGAGTCAACTGGCTCAATATCTTTGTCTTCTACTGAGATGTTTTTGTTGTGGACTAAATTTGTCATAAATTGTGTTTTTGAAAAATTTATTTTAAGACCAACTCTTTTTGTGGCAGTATGGAGTTCTTGGAGCATTATCTGTGCCTGATCAAAGCTGTCTGCAATAAGAACGATATCATCTGCAAATTTAAGGTTATTTAAAAATTTTCCATCTACATTGATGCCCTTTTCGTTCCAATCTATTGTTTTACAAGCGTATTCTAGCAAAGTTGTAAATAATTTAGGAGACATGTTGTCTCCTTGCCGAACGCCTCTTTCAATACGAAAAGTCCCAGTATCTTCATTAAGTCTTACACAGGCTGTAGCATGTTGATAGATGTATCTGATGAGAGATATGTATCGGTGATCTATTCTACATTGTGTTAGAGCTTGGAGCATTTCACTTTGATTGACCGTATCAAATGCTTTTTCAAAGTCGACAAAGACAAGTATCAGGGGTCTATTATATTCAATGGTTTTTTCAATCAACGACTTAATGGTTTGCAAATGATCATTTGTTCCGTATCCAGCTCTAAATCCTGCTTGCTCGCAAGGTTGATAGAAGTCTAGTTTTGATGTCAACCTATTAGTTATTATCTTCATAAACAACTTATAAACGTGAGATAACAAGCTAATAGGTCTATAGTTCTTTAGCTCTGTTATATCTCCCTTTTTGTGCATGACTACTATAACAGCTTTATTCCACTGAGATGGTGTAACCTCGTTTGAAAGGCATAAGTTATATAATTGCGTCAATGCTTTCAATACTGTCTTTCCTCCTGCTTTAACTGCCTCAATAACGATTTGATCATCACCAGCTGCTTTATTGTTTTTCATTCTATTTAATGACTTTAAGACTTCTTCGATTGTTATTTCTGGGATATCCTCTGAACCCACATTCTGGACTTTTCTCAACTTGGTGCCGTCTTTCTTCCCCCTTTCTCTATATAATTCTGTGTAAAATTCTTCAACTACCTTAATTATCTTATCTTTATCTGTTACCACTTTTCCATTTCGATCTGCGAGCTTAACAATGTTCTTCTTACCTAGAGCTTGACATCTCTTCAGCACCTTTAAACTTTTATTTTTCTCGACAACCGTTGTAATCTTTTTT
This sequence comes from Diabrotica balteata, assembly GCA_918026665.1. Taxonomy (NCBI): domain Eukaryota; kingdom Metazoa; phylum Arthropoda; class Insecta; order Coleoptera; family Chrysomelidae; genus Diabrotica; species Diabrotica balteata. The sequence continues at coordinate 20,544,647 of OU898285.1, forward strand.
GTGTTATATTGTCGTACGTCCTTTCTCACTGCTTTATTAATATCTTTATTAAGTTGTTGTAGTACGCGTGCATTCGTATCGTTTTTGTTCTTAAGTTCTCTTCGTGCCTCCATAAGTCTTTTTGTTTCTTGACTGAGCTTTTCCTCCTTATCTCTCCTAGAATTTGTATTGCACTTTTTCTCTGCGTTCTTAATAGCTTTTATTAAGTTATCATTTAAGGTTTCGATATCCATAACGTCTATATTTGTTGTCTCTAGACATCTCAGAATTTCCTCTTCGAAGGACATGGTGTTTTCGATTGGATTCCATTCTATTGGGTGTGTTTTTGTTATCATTTTGTATCTTTGTTTTTGGAGATTTAGCACGATCTTCGCTCTTACCATTCTATGATCACTTCCCACTGAACAGCTATTAAGAACTGTTACATCATGGATCATGTCTTTGTTGTTGGTTAAGACAAAATCAATTTCATTTTTGGTGACTCCATCTGGACTTGCCCAGGTCCATTTTCTTTGGGGACTTTTTTTGAAAAAGCTATTCATTGCAAAGAGGCCATTTCGTACCAAGAAACCCAAAAACATTTCGCCTCTTTCATTTCTTTGTCCGAATCCATAGGGACCTATTGCTACTTCGGTCCCGTCTAGTTTACATCCCAACTTAGCATTAAAGTCACCCATTACTAGGTTGTGTGTAGTAGGCGCTAGTTTTACAGCATTTTCTAGGTCTTCATAAAAGGTTTCCACTTCCTCGTCCGAGTGTGTAGATGTGGGTGCATAGGCTTGAATTATTTTAAGGCTGGTTTTTTTATTAAGCTTCAGTATGCAGAGTATTATTCTTGGGTTGATACCTTTAAGTTGTTGGATATTTTTAGTGTGTCTCTTATGTATAAGAAGTCCAACTCCTCCTATTTTTTCTTTGTTTCCCATATAGAAAAGTTGATGCCCTGATTTAAGAGTTATACAGTTTTCTTCTTCACGTCTTACTTCACAGAGACCTATAACGTCCCATTTTATGTGTTTTAACTCTTCTTCTAATTCCAGTAATTTTTCTTCAGATGACAGTGTTCTTACATTGTACGTGGCGATATACATTTGTCGTCGTCCGTGGTAGCCTGATCTGACCCGGGGATTCTTCGCACCCTCTGTTTGCTGTCTTTCTTGATCGCTACCTTGACCAAGGATCAGCTCACTGCCGGGGACTGAGGGCCGTGTTTTTGTCGTGTCAAACATGCTTGGATTTTAGCCATACTCTACCGCGCTGGCCAGTGCGAGGAGTTGGTAGAGGGTAGGATGAAAGTAGGAGTTTTAAAAGGGGGGGAATAGGAAAAGGGTATGAGGACCTGGTTCCCTCAGGCAAGGAAGGAGGGAGAACCAGAAGCTAGCATAAGGCAGGGTCACTAATCCCTGTAGCAGGCTGTCTTCTACGGGGATTGTAGAAAAGTGCTACCTGCCACCTATAAATTCAATATGTACTCGGAGCATATTTTTGAAGAGGCTCTAAAAGATATTCATGAAGGCATCTCAATAAATGAAGTCAAGCTCAATAACCTGCGGTATTTAGATGATACAATAGTGTTTTCCAATACCATACAAGGGTTACAAAACTTAATAAACAAAATATCGGAAACAAGTAGAACATAGACTGGATATAAACACCAGCAAAACCAAGCAAATGATCATCGGCAAGGAATACATAACTGGAGCAAATCTGTATGTAAACCAAATGAGAATTGAACGTGTCTTAGAATACAACTACTTGGGAACTATAATCAATGAGTCATGAGACAATACCTAGGAGATTAAATGTCGCATCGGAAAGGCAAAACTCCATTCTTGACTATGAGCTTTGTGGCTCCTAAATAAAGATCGTTAAATGTTTGTACTCAGTGCTTCTGTACGGAGTAGAAACGTGGACATTGAAGTCGGAAGCTCTATCAAAACTTCAGGCTTTTGAGCTATGGTTATACAAAATGATCCTGAAGATACCTTGGACAGACAAAGTCACCAATGAAGAAGTACTGCGAAGGATGAACACATCCGCGGATTTGGTCGTCAACATTATGAAGTGCCGTAAGCTGCAGTGCTTGGGACATATAATGAGAAATCAAGCATTTTAATCATTTTGCAAGCAAGAATATGGTATAGAAAAGCCTCAAAACAGCTATTTCGTATAGCAACCAACAAAGTCGTCATAGCCATAATGCTCGCCATCGTTCGGAACAGACAGGCACCCACAAAAAACATGGTAGCAACACACACCGTACCACGGGTTGCCTACTTGTAGGGGAAGATTTGTCGAATTCTGCCAAAGCGAGGAGATGGTAATAATGAATACAAATTTTAAATTACCTAAAAGAAGACTTTATACTTGGAGATCACCTGCGGATTCAGAAGATAACATTGTTCGAAACCAGTTAGATTACATTTTAATAAAATCTAGATATAAAACGCTATAAAGTCTCTGAGAACATACCCCGGAGCTGACATAAATTCAGACCATAATCCATTAGTAGGCGTAATGCAGATAAAATTGAAGAAGATCCAAAAACAAACAAATATACCACGGTTTGATGTCTCAAAGATAAAAGAAGATCCTATACGTCAGAGCTTAAAACAAGAAATAAATGATAACTTAAAGAAAATCAAACAGGACGTGATGAAAACAACAGATGTTAATGACAAATGGAACATGGTACAGGAAACTTTAATAAAGGCAGGAGAAAAGCTACTGCAGACAAAAATAAGAAAAAACAGAGATGGATAACTTCAGAAATCTTCGATTTAATGGATGAAAGAAGGAAACATATTGGCAGGAGTAAGGCAAAAAACAAGGAACTACAGAGATTGATAGGAAAGAAAATAAAAGAGGCCAAATCTTCTGGCTTGCTAAACAATGCAGTGAAATAGAGGCATATGCTAAACAGTATGAGAGCTTGAACATGCATAAGAAAATAAAGGAAATGACAAATACACTGAGAAAAAAAAAGATGCCCTTCTGAAAGATGCAAATGGAAAAATCATTATAGAAATTAAAGAGAAATTTAAAAAATGGAAGACATACATAACAGATCTGTTTAAGGATAATCGACAAGAACCGGAAGAAATCGACAGCAAAACGGGGCCAGAGATCATAATAGAGGAAATCGAACAAGCAATACGAAACACAAAAAACGGAAAAACTGTACAGACGAAATACCTGCGGAACTACTGAAATGTCTAGACGATGAAACTCAACCTGTACTTCTGGACCTATTTAATGAAGTAAATAAAACTGGAAAAATCCCACAGGAATGCTTCGTGACCACCTTTGTAGCAATACCAAAAACAGTATATGCCAAAGATTGTTCAGACTATAGGACAATATCACTAATAAGCCATGCCCTCAAAATATTTCTAAAGGTGATTCATGGAAGATTATATAGAAAACTAGAAGAGGATATGGATGATACTCAGTTTGGGTTCCGCAAGGGACTGGGAACGAGAGAGGCATTGTTTGCTTTTAATATCCTCTCTCAAAGATGCTTAGATATCAACCAAGATATTTATTCCTGTTTCATCGACTTCGAGAAGGCATTCGACAGGGTCTGACATGAAAAACTAATAGAAGTACTGAGAAACAAAGATATAGACAGACGAGACTTAGAATCATTATCAATCTGTATTGGAATCAAAAGGCCAATATAAAGATAGAAGAACAAAAGTTCGAAAATATAGATATAAAGAGAGAGTAAGACAGGGCTGTGTTCTGTCACCATTACTGTTTAACGTGTACAGTGAAGCCATATTCCAGAAAACGATAATGGATTTTACATATTTTCTACCTTACTATACGGAATGGAAGCTTGGACATTGAAAGAAACAACACATAAGAAAAATAGAAGCGTTCGAAATGTGGTGTTACAGAAGAATGTTAAAAATTCAGTAGGTTTAAAGGATTACCAATGCTGAGGTACTACGACGTCTAAATAAGGAGTTAGAAATTATGAACAGCATAAAAAGAAGAAAACTAGAATATTCGGTCACTAACCGAGGAGAAAAATATGAGCTGCTGAGAATTAGTATGCAAGGAAGGATCCAAGGAAGAAAAAGCATAGGAAGAAGACGCATCTCCTGACTGACGAACCTTAGAGAATGGTTTAACTGTAGTTCACTACAACTTTTCAGAGCAGCAGCCAACAAAGTGACCATATCCATTATGATATCCAACCTCCGATAGGAGATGGAACTTTAAGAATAAGGAGAAGATTTGTTAAAAACTAAGATATATAAATCTGGGGAATTTTGTTCAAAATCTGGCAACTTTTTAAACACAATTTGGGGAAATAAATTTTTTGGGCCTGGCAACGCTCAGTGGTATCTATTGATATGCTGTTGATTGGACATGCAAGTGTTGAGAAAGAGTTTGGGATTGATGCATGAGGTTGTGAAACATTAGGTGTTGTTGATAACTGGATAGTTGTTATATTTGTATCTGTGCATATAGTTTGAGAACTTGGGAATGATGTTGAGGGTGATATTTGGGATTCAGTTAATACTGGTATAATTAATGAAGATATTAAGGCAAAATGTTTGATTTTTCCTCACAATCCGTTTGTGATAGTAATAAAGATATAGATGTTACGTAGTTATCACTTAGTTTTATTAATGATTTTGATTTGGAACGTAGAAAACGATATGCTGATTTCCACAAAATTGAAAATGTTGTGCACCTGTTAAACAACAGTTTTTAACTCAAACCTAATGGTGTACGGACCAACGAAGCTGGTAAAGTAAACAAAAGCTATTTAAGGTAAGCTGTTACTAACCTTTTAATAGGTTTAGACATATTCCATATAATTGTTGAACACTACAGATGCAGAAAGAAAGCAACCAGAAACAGTATCATTAAACGATTAAATTAAATTCAGTTCAAATAAGATACAAATATTTCAAATTACGCCGCAAAAATGCATTAACAAAAATGGGAGAAAAAACAATATAATAGCTTTATATTCATCTCTTTCCTTGAGTTTATTGTATACCTCTCCCTAAATGAGGTGGTCTAGTGGCCTGGTTTTAGCGATGTAACCAAAATGATCTCCCAAGGGGGGGGGGGTTACAAATACTGGAGGGTTTCTGGGTACCCCCTTGGTTACGCCACTGCCTGGTTTAGTGCTCAGTGTTCTACCACGGAAATGCAGTAGTTTTTTTAAACAGGCCCTCAGGGAATATAATTGGTGACCCTTGATCTATGATGTTAAAGACCCCAACTTAATCGTGTTAACTGTAGGCGCCGTGGAAACAAACCACGTGCAGCCATACAAGAGAAAGAGGACAAGCTGGCCCAACTTCAAACGTATAATGAGCGAAACATTGGGAGAAGCTCTTATTATCAACAACAAACGGGAACTGAAAGAGTATGTGTTAAAATTCTAAAAAACCATACAAAACGCACTGGCAACCAGTACAAAAGAAGAAACCTCAACAAAAATCAGGAGCAGGTTCAGAGATATCAGCAATAAACTGAAAACTTTAATAAATAATAATAAACGGATTGATTACGGCTGTCGCCAGCTTCTCCGCCCCCCAATTTCCATCTTTTTCTGTCATTCTGTCATGAAAACTTTAATGCGGGAGAGAAAACAGGCAACGAAGAAGGCAAATAGGACAAGAAAACATAGAAGACAAAAGAATTGCTAATGAACTAAATAGGGAGGTTAAAAAATAGCTGAAAATACACAGAAATAACAGCTGGAACGACTTCATTCAACAGCTAGACCCTAACAAATCTGGTTTCTGGAAGCTTCCTAAAGTCTTGCGTAAGGATAAAAAGCCAATACCCACATTACATGGGGCTAACGGCTTAGTTTATTCTGACCAAGACAAAGCGGAAGTCACGAAAGATACACTCAAAAGAGGATGCATGAATAATCAGCATCCAAACGAAGATCCAGACTTCGTAAACGAAGTGGAAAGAAGGAGCAGATACTCAAAAAGAAGTAAAGTTTCCACAATACTCCAACACACCACCCCTGAAGAATTCAGTTGCTTATCAAAATGACCAACGCTAGGAAAGCACCAAGCCCAGACAACATCACAGAGCCTTAAAAAATCTGCCTAGGAAAGCTATTGTTTACCTAACGAACTTAATAAATCATATCATAAGATTAAGACACTTTCCAGACAGATGGAAGAAGGCTCATTTTATCATGATAGGGAAACCAGGTTAAAACGGAACTTTACTACAAAACTACCGACCCATTAGCTTATTACCATCAATAAGCAAAATTGCTGAAAGAGTCATCTTGGCCAGACTAAAGGAAGAACCTGAAATAATAGGAACGATTCCAGAGGCCCAGTTCGAATTCAGGAGCAATCACTCCTGTGAACTGCAAGTACTGAGACTGACAGAGTTCATTACAAAAGGGTTTAATGAAAGGAAATATACAGCAGCTGTCTTCTTAGATGTCAGTAAGGCCTTTGACAAAGTGTGGCATGACGGTCTGCTGTATAAAATAAATGAACTTATATACAGTAAGGCGATGACATGCCTTCTCTCCTCGTACTTAGCCAACAGAAGATTCAGGGTTCGAATAGGGTCCACCCTGTCCGAAGTCGGAACTATGGAGGCAGGAATACCACAAGGAGCTGTACTGTCGCCTTATCTGTATACCATATACACTTCAGACACCCCCAGTGATCACCAAACTATGCTCAGTTTGTACGCCAACGACACAACTATAGCTGCTAGCAGTAGCAACCCAAATCTGGCCACTAGATATCTACAGTCGGCCCTAAACCGTCTGCAATCTTGGTGCGTTACGTGGAAAAATTGCCGTTAACCCGAATAAAACACAGGCTGTCATGTACAAAAGACGTAAAGGACTCCCAGACAGGGAATTATCTATCTTAAATGTTCCGGTCGAATGGACAGATAACGCCAAATATCTCGGAGTAACGTTAGGTAGACGTCTCACCTTTGCCGAGCACATCAATCAAACGGTACACAAGGCAAAGTTCCTTAAAAGTCAGCTCTCCTCGCTAATAGGGAGAAAAAAGTAAACTGAGACTCAAAACAAAAATAAGAATGGGAAACGCTATCATTCTGCCATCCCTCACATATGCCTTAGCAGCATGGGGGCATGCATGCAAGTCAAACAGAAAGAAAATACATACTGTACATAACTTCATGATCAGGGAAGCCCTTAAAATCCCTAGGTACGTACCTCTAAGATACGTATATAGGGATTCGCAGCAAAGGAGAGTCCTGAGCATGATGGATGAACATGCATATGTGCTTTTTGAAAACCTCAGAAACCATCCAAACCGTTTGCTACGAGAACTGACAAACTACGATCCAAATCTAAGGACAGTACATATACGACCTAAAGCAACAGCTGGCTCGATACGTATGGCAACCTTGATCAAACGCAAAGTAAAGATATTGGCACAGAAGAGCTCTAGTCGATAGCTTAACAGTTTTGACCCAAAAAACACAAAATACAAAAAAAATCAACAAAAAAAACCAAAAAACAAGCACATGCTCACCAAAATAAATACCCCAAACTCCCAACCCACTACCCATTTTTTACTTTTGATTTGTCTTATTTTAGTTATTTTTATTTCACTAACCAGTTAAAACAAAAACAAAAAAACCCAAAAACATATACACAGGATGTGTGAGAGCATTATACACTTGGGAATGCCCATCCCACCCACCCTTAAACCCTACCTCTATTATTTTCACCCAAAAACCCATACTAACAATCTGTGTGGACACAGATCCACACTTCACTAAAGCCCATAAGGCAAAGGCCCCTCAGGCAAAAGACCCTTCAGGAAACATCCCTTCAGGACCAAATTGCCCTGGGCAATCACTTAACCTGAGCACCAAGGCCGTGTGTGACAAACACCAGCTCAATGGCCAGACCCATCGATCACTCAGCCGGTAAGGAGACAAAAACTTGTTTTGCCAAATTGGCGACTGCCTGATTAAGCACACAACTTCCGAACAGAGGGCCGACAGCCTCCTGCACACATCTTTCCGGGATACAGAGCCCAAGTCAAGTTACAATTAAACTCAGTTAAGTTAATAGGGAGAAAAGCTACATTATGCTATCCCTACAGTCAGGTGGCCTAACCACAAGTTAAAAAAAAACGGAGGGTGTTTTCTTTTCCCAAAATCACCCGACGTAATAGTTCATAGCCTCTTCTGCGTATGTCAGACGTAGAGGAGGGGTAGATGAAAAACCCGAGGGTCAGATAGGTACTGAGCCAAAATGACTAGCTCCTTTGGAGCGAGACTAGTCTGATCTTCGGACATGGGGGTCCCACTGATTAGCAGTGGTACACTCATGTTCCTAGAGGTTGGGATGAACTCATGTGCGTGTGTGTATGATGATAAAGATGGATAAATAAATGTAAGATAAGCCAATCACCTGCATTACGGCTGTGTATTGTTATTACAGAAAAATTTTATTACGCCTACTTCTTATGCACACTTTATATTAAAAACGTACTCATCGATCAATAAGCTACGTTTTTTTAAAAACGTTTCAAACATGTTGCATTTTAGAGACCATTTAAATAAATAGACCAATAAATCGTATAATGCAGAATATTAGATGTCTGAATTTAATACCCCTTAGTGATTTGTAAGCTCTAAAGTTTCACATTTTATGCAAACATTATTACTTCCAATTAGATACATTCTACGATCTAAAATCCCGGCACAGATGTTGGAATAGCACAAAACTTGTTTTAGGAGACACAGTATTCTAAATTTACTACTTCCAGTGATTCTCTTTTAATGAGAGAATTACGATCTAGGACTCGCCTCATAGGCCACCATAAGAACTTTTCCTGTTTTAATAAAGCACAAATTTTTATAAAAGCTGAAGCTTACGGCGAAATTAAGGGCTATTACAGAATAAATTGGAACTTCCATATAAATGGAGATTCAAGCTACGTGACCATACTTGCAATGTATTAAATACCGTAATCGTGTAAAAAAACAAAGTACCAAATAAAATATTTTATTGATATATTCATTTTTATGATTCATAATATGTCTTTTAAATATGCACTATAGAAATAATTACAAGCCCCGTACCAATGTTTAAACCATTAAATTTATACATAACATTTGATGTTCATGCTTAAATTTATCTTCATTTTAAACTTATAGCAATTTTTACGGCTATTTCATAAAAACCTACGGTTTTTTTAATGTATAAAAATTATAGAGAGGATTTTTTTAAAGTAATATGAAATTTTTTTTTTATTAAAAAGAACACTGCCGCATCCACCAACAGGTTATTAGCGGCGTTACTCAGTAAACAAAACTTTAAATCTGATACAAAATATTGATTGACCTTAGGTAATTTAATAAGTTTTTTACGTGACAGTTTTCTCCTAATAAATCTGATAGCGTATTTGGTATATTGTTTATTAAACGTTCTCTATGGTATTTTGGTCTGTGGTCTGCCTCTTGATCTGTTTGCATTGTAGACCACAGATGAGTGGAAAGATGACATCAGGAAACAAGGTGAGGTCCCACATGGCAGAGAAAGCTTCAAGATAGGGAAACGATGGAGAGAACTGGGGGAGTACCTATATCCAACAATGGAAGAATAGAGAATAGGTTCAAAAAGAAAAAAGAAAAAAGGTATTTTGGACACTCAATTAACAAATGGACGACGGTAAGAGGCGTAGCACATAGGTCGCACAGGGGGCGTTTAGGGGTGGTCGAAAGGAAATATGATTGTGTGATCTTAGTGTGTCCTTTACGTAGGTGCGTTAGAAACGTTTGAATAAACCGTGTAGTAGCACTAGTTTTTCACTGTTGTGTATCTGGTTTAGCGATTTTAATTTAGATTGCGATAGAAGCCATTCGCGCTGCCACTGACCAATGACTTTTTGTTTAAAAAACGTTTTGAGATCTTTACATACAGTCTCACGCACTAATTCAGATTCCGCACTTGTTGCTGCATCACGAGCACTACGTCTGCTTTCATTGCCGATAATTCCTATACGCGATGGGATCCATATAAATTTAGGGGTTATGTGGTTCTCTTAGGCGATTTGTAGTTCAGTTCTTATTAGTTGCTAGAGGGGCCATTTAGGATACAGATGCTGTATTGCAAGAAGAGAGCTGAGCGAGTTCGGTCAGAAACAGAGGTTTTGAAATTCTTGAGAGGTTTGCATGTTTTAGGGCACGGTACAATTTAGCGGTGAAAACGCTTGAGCTAGGCGGTAGTTTAAATTTGAAAGTAGACATTAGAGTAACAAATGCACAACAATGCCATCATTATATTTAGAGGCATCGGTAAAGATATTTGTGCAGTTAAGTGAGTCTCGTTCAAGAATATCGTTTAGTTTGTTTTTATTTAGTATGTTGTTATTGTATTTTTTGGAGAACTCTATTAGAAAGGTGTTGCAATTTGGGATGCTTATTAACCATGGAGCCGGATGTAAGATGTTACAATGAAATACATTTGGGATTGTTGAATCAAAATTATTCAGAATTGATCTGACTCGTGTGTAATAAGGTTTTCCAGTACGAGGTTTATTAAAGAGAAAGTCAAGATTATTTTTAGAAAAAGTATTTTCGAAGAGTGGATGATCCTTATTAGCAGCTTCAAAAAAAGCGTGTGAAAATGTTAAAAGTGTCCGCCTATACTGCAATGATGGTTCTCCAGTTTCAGAATATAAGCTTTCTATGGATGAAATGTGAAAAGCTCCGAGAACGATCCGAAGTGCGGCATTGTGGATTGTATCGTACGGTTTTAGTGTACTCCTGGTTGCGGAGGCAGAAAACAATTGAACCGTAATCGAGTTTGGATCTAATTAATGTTTTATACAGAAAAGAGTAGTGTAGAGAAGTCGGAACCCTAGAAACGATTTGATACGGTTTTAAGCAAATTGAGTCTTTTGTTGCATGTTAGCGCCAAGTGTTGTATGTGCTTTTTCCTGGGAAAGCTTTTTTGATTCCAGCCACCACATACCAAGGGGAATTTCACGGAGTTTTGAAAGGGAAATGATGCTATCTGTTGAAGATAAAGGGACTGGCGTAATGAATGATTTTTTTGGTAAAAACACCATACCAGTTGTCTTGGCAACTAAGCCAATCAAGTTAGGTTTTTACTACATCACAAGTGTATAGACGGGTTTGAACAGTTGGAAATATGTAGTAGGAGATATTACACAATAATAGACTCTCTTCTAGGGATTCAAGAATTTTTTTAGTTGGAAATATTTTTCAATATTAAAACAATTAAACCGTCAATATCATTATTTTGCATCAATAACTTATTAACTTGGTACTATTTAGAGATTCGACGTCCCACAGACAAGTTGTTGAGAAAAAAAAATACCCAAAAATGAGATATTACAAAATTAAAATCGGTTAAATAAACAAAAAAGTTATTGCATAAATAACCAATGCAAAAAACCAACTGATTTTGGGGATTATTGTTAATTAACTCTCTTAGTAATCCATAAAATTTATTTTATATGTATCTGGAACTTGAAGACCTTATCGTGTTACGAAAGTTGTCCAGTGCGTAAGATAGGCTAGAATCGTCGAATAGTTTTTTTTGCACAATTTAAGTTGTGTTTATAAGAATTTTTGAAAAATACACAAAATGATTTAACAATAAATAGCACTTTTTAAGCTTATAAACATTTACACCATAACTCCGTACTATTTAGTTTAAAATTAAATGGCAATAAAATATTCGGAAGCTGGTTAAAAAACACACTTAAAAAAAAAAAGTGAAAAAGGTCCTGCGACCATTAGGAGCCGAGTTAGACCTTTTTTTTAATCACTGTTACGTCAATTAACAACATTAAGGGCTGAAAATTAACCAATCTTTAGAAGAAAGTTCAAAGTTTTTAACAAAATATTTAGCAAACAAATTAATTGAAAATTGATTAAACAGGAGTGTTGTAACCAAGAGTACTTTGCGTTCCGCCTCAAATGGAAGAGTGGGGATTGGATTGCCCGTTTACACTCAAGCCGCGCTCTAAAAAAGTCGAGCGCACGTCGAAAGCAGATGTGTTAGCGTATTTTCCTGTGACTATACAACCGGTTTGTTGTATTGGAAATTTTTAGTGTTTTGTTTTATTTAATAATTGTTACAAATAAATTAATGGTAAGTAAAATTCATATGAATATTAAAAAAACTACTTGTTATGATATTATAATATAAACACATGGTTGTACCCACGTTGTCTGAATAATATACGGTTACTTTGAATATAATATTATTTTACTGCTATTACTAATGTACTAATATTTTTTTTATTGAAACTATTAAATGAAGAAGAGAAAACGAGGCATTCAAACAGCGATAGGAACAAGAAGCATAATTGACGACTGAATATGTATTATATTAACTGGGTTTGAATGGAGGGTATATCAAGCGACATGAAAATGAAATGATTTTTGAAAAGTTATAATACAAGTGTAATTGAAGATGAAAGTGAAGATGAATTGTTTACATGTAGAGTAGCAGTGACGAATATAGAAATGTAAGCGTAGAAAATTACAGTAAATTAAAATTATTTTAAAAAATCACTACACAAAAATTTCAACTTCTAAATAACATAAAATAATTTATTATTTCATTAATAAATTTTTAAGTAAACATTATTCAAAATGTTCATTTACTTATAACATTTATTTAAATATAATCATATTTGAAATAAATAAATAGAAAAATAACAATAAAAAGACGACTTAAGAAAAGAGTTTGTACATTCCGTTAGTCATTAGCTGCTTTGTTTTGAATAATTTTGCAATGAAAGTATGTTAAATGTTATTATTTCAACGTTGTACCCCAGTTTAAAAAAAAAAGAACAAATTTGGTCCACTAGAAACCGAGATATGTCATTTTTTTCCAAGCACTCTATTTTGAAAACCGTGCGTCTCGAACTTTTTTGGAGAGCGCGGCTTGTGTGCATGAGTCGGCAATCCCCACTCCTTCCATTCTAGGTCGGAACGCAAAGTACTCTTCGTTTACAACACTCCTGTTTAAACAAATTTTCAATTATTTTTTTTTTTGCTAAACATTTGTGAATAACTTTGACTTTTATTTCTAAAAGATTGGTTAATTTCAGCCATTAATGTTGTCTAATTGACGTAACAGTGAATTAAAAAAAAAGGACTAACTCGGCTCCTAATGGTCGCAAGACCTTTTTTTTTATTTATGTTGTGTTTTTTAACCCGCCTTCCGAAATATTTATATTGCCATTTAATTTAAACTAAATAGTACGGAGTTATTGTAAATGTTTATAAACTTAAAAAGTGCTATATATTAATAAATCATTTTGTGTACATAAACGAATTTTTTTTAACTTTTTACCTTTTTTCCACGTGATATTAATATATGTCTACATCGAAGAAAATAAGCACCGGATTATTAAGATCCATTCAGTCAAATTATCCTGGACCGGCCTTAGAAATTTGTGCATTTTTCAAAAAAATCTTTATAAAACAAAATTAAATTGTGCAAAAACTATTTGACGGATCTAGCCTACCATTTCGCACACACTTCTACCACGATGAAGTCTCTTTAAGTTCAGATACATTTAAATAAATTTTTTATTGATTACTAAAAGAGTTATTAACAATAATCAAAATACAGCCGTTTTGCTTGGTTATTTATGCAATAACTTTTTTGTTTATTAACCGAATTTTTAATTTGAGTATATGTCATTTTGTGTATTTTTTCTTTCTCAACAACTCGTCTGTGGACGTCAAATCTCTAAATAGACAAGTTTATAAGTTATGAGCAAAATAATAATATTGGATCGTCTTAATTGTTTATTTAAAAAATAGTTCCACTAAAAAATTCATGAATATCTAGATGAGAGTCTTTTTGTAATATCTCATACTATTCATTTCAACTTGTTAAACCCGTCTATACACTTGTGACGAAAAAAAACGCTTATTTTATACTATAACTTGACTCGTCTAAACGGAGAATTTGAAGCTATACTAGCCGTCATTCATCTAGTTGGGTGTAAAAATATCTTTACTATTCTGCACTTAGATTCTTTTTGTGCTCCTTTAATATACATTCCTAAATCGTCGGCATAGAGGCAAACTTTGAGAGGTTATGTAATTTAATACAAAATTTTTTTTCGTTGTTTCGACTAGTTTTAAAACTAATCAAATTCCTATAAGAATGTGGAATAAGGTTTGCCGTCATAATTATTTTCACTACTAACATGTGCTTTAAAGTTGTTTTACTATCATGTGCTTTACATGCCCATATTATCTTTCTTCAGTTTGTTTATTAATGTATCATTTAAGGTCCAAGATTCCTTTCAATAAAACAAAGTCGAAAAAAACATAGCACTTCGCTAACGTAAATCTTAGTTCCAATTTTAAATTGTTTGTACATAGCACTCTTCTCATTTTGTTGAAATTTGCTCTTCTTCTTCTTCTTCAGCTTTAAGTAATCCAACTTTGGACATAGGCCTCCTCCAAATCAATCCAGTGTCTTCTATTTTGCGCCGCTTGCTTACAGTTGTGTCCTCCAATCTTCTTAATGACCTCAGCCCATCTCATTTATGGTCTTCCTCTGCTTCTCTTTCCTAACCATGGCCTCCATTGTTGTATTTCGTGATTCCATCTCTTATCCTTCAGTCGGGCATTGTGTTTTGCGAAGCTCCATTTGAATTTGGCACCATGTTCTCCTGCCTCTTTTACTTTAGTTTTGCTTCTAATCCATTTGTTTGTTTTTTTGTCTATAAGTATCACCCCTAGCATTGGTCTCTCCATCGCTCTTTGTGCTTTTATTATTTTTATACATACCTTTAGGTGATATAAGAAACACAATAAGACGATTTATAAAAACTTTTTAGCTGACTAGACGCGCGCGGGAAAATTATGACCTTTGCGCTGTAACTCCTAATCAACAAACCTCCGCTACTTCATTTAGTACTGTGAGGCTCCTTGTATCGAATGAGTAAGCTACAGAAGGCCGTGGTTGCCAAATGTAATTTTTTTTCCGAAATATTAGCAATTTTTAATTCGTGCATTCTTTTTGACCATGTAGCGACTATTTAAGGGTTAGGAAAAGTACAGTGCATGCTGCCTACACTGTTGCCGCCATTAGTCAGACTATCCTTTCGCTGTGGTCCATTAGACCAATGTTTCGGGTTAAGTGTTTTAAATCACGTTTTAAAAAATTTTACCAGAACATTTTTTTTTATTTCCACCTTGGCAAAACTCAGATCAAGTAAATAGGCATTTAAATAAAATAAAAACCAAAAAAGGTGTATTTTATATAAAAAATGCCTATTAAATATTATGTGATAATGATACGGATTTATAAAGCGTAAAAATCCTGAATATGAGGAGTGATGCATAACTTTTGAAACCATGTGTAAAATGTATATTTATCAAAATATTATTACTAATATTTTTTTTGTTAGCATACATCTACAAGCTTTTTTTTAGTAACTTCTCTTTGGGAAAGATAACAACAAAAGCTTCGTTTTTACGATAATTTCCGAGTTCACACGCTTTTTGTGTTTGTACATATTATATATAAATAATTATCGCATTAGATTTATACCTTGATAATTTTGTGTCGTAACACTTTCAATAAACGAACATATTACTAATCCAAAATCAATACTTCATTAGTAGTACGATGAAGAGTGTATACAGTGTGTAAAAGCCAAATGAAATAAATTCATTATTTAGGTTACTGTACATATTTATAAAAAATCCCGAAACACGTCAAATTTAAATTATAACTTGACATTCTTTAACGTGAAAATGCAACACCTACCTTCAACCCCCTTAGAATGACAGGTACAACCCCCAATTTTTAAAATAGGAAGTATAGGGTTGTGATATATCGTTTAAAAGGTCTTTTCATTCTCCACTCAAAAATGCTGTCGCTTTCAAGTTTATTAAGATTAACTAAGATAAAATAAATTAAAATCATTTGGCTACCGAAATTCACTAAAGTATATTCAAAACTTATTTCCCGTTTAGGTCTTGATAATGAGAAACTGAACAAAAACCATAGCAATGTTGTTTTTACATGGTAACCATTAAAAAACTTTAAAGAATTTCCGTGGCAACGTTATTTTAACACGCATTAGTAAATTGTTTTATTTAAGTTGTCAGGATTTTAATTTAAGTAAAAAGTTCGTTCAATTCAAATCTAAAAAATGGTTAGATTAACGGAAATGCATAGTTGTATATAACAGTTTTATAAATGATTGGTTACGGAGATAACACCCGAACACAACAGGAAGTAACTCGTCTATTTCATGAGAAATTTTCTAATATACCGCCTATATCCCAAGGAACAATAAGTAAAATAGAGAAGCAGTTTTGCGAGTTTGGTCATATAAGGCAGATAAAAAAAGCAGCTGCCAATGTACTGAGTGATGAACTCAAATTAGATGTGTTGCTTGAGTTTCAGAAAAATCCACATACATCGAGTAGACAGGCATCCACTATATTCAATGCTAGCCATACATCGATAGTAAACAGATTAAAAGAAAATAAATTGCATCTCTATAAGATGATACCTAGTCAGGAGCTCATGGAAGACGATTTTGATAGAAGAACTTTTTTTGTGAGCAAATGATCGACATGTTGGATAACAATATTATCCAATTAGAAGACGTTATGTTTCCTGATGAGTGTACTTTTTCACTTAACGGTCATGCTAATCGGCAAAATTGCCGCTACTGGTCCACGGAAAATCCTCACTGGATGAGAGAAGAACACACTCAATACCTTCAAAAAGTTATTGTTTGGGCAGGGATTGTAGGAAGCAATATCATTGGTCCCTTTTTCATTGAGGGCAACTTGAATGGCAACAATTATTTGGCACTACTTCAAAATTATGTCATTCCAACGTTGGCAAAATTTATATCCTGATCCTGGGAACCCTCAAGTTCCAGCGAATACGATATGGTTTCAGCAGGATGGAGCACCACCCATTACCAACTTAATGTCCGGCAGTACCTCGATACAATGTTTCCCAATCGGTGGATAGGTAGGCGAGGATCGATTGAATGCCCAGCGCGATCACCTGATCTTACATTATTCAATTTCTTTTTATATGTGGGTATATGTGAAGAGCCATGTGTACAAAACTAAACCTTCTGATTTAAATGACTTAAAAGAACGAATAACGCTTGCGATTAGGTCGCTCACGCCTGTTATGTTAAATATTGTTAAAAAACAGTTTTATTTGAGATTAGGATGTTACCAAGACGTTCGCGGTGAACATTTTGAACATCTACTTTATTAACATTCATAGTGCTTTTTCGTGTTCTACATTTTATTACGTTTTGCATTACATTTTAGTTGTTGATAGTAGTGTAGCGAATTTCGGTAACCTTCTTCTTCTTAACATGCCATACACCAAAGTGCGTAGGCGACTATCTCATTACTAGAATTCTGTTCTTGGCAGCGTGACACAGTTCACCTGTATTGTGTATTCCTGTCCATTCTTTAATATTCCTTAACCAGGACAATTGTTTGCGACCGGCTCCTCTCCTACCTTCGATCTTCCCTTGTAGGATTAACTGTGGTATTTCATATTTTGCTCCTCTCAATATGTGCCCAAGGTAACCAATCTTGCGTTTTTTAATTAATTCAAAGAGTTCTCTTTTCACGCCGGCTCTATTAAGGACGTCATCGTTTCGAACTCTATCCACCCAAGGTATGCGCATCATTCTTCTCAATGACCACATTTCAAATGCTTCAAGTTTGTTGATAGATGTTTTTTTCAAAGTCCACGTTTCCATGCCATAAAGCAAGATGGACCATATGTAGCACTTGACCATTCTGTAGCGTATTTCGAAGTTTAGGTGTTGATTACATAGGAGCGGTCTGAATTTCACAAAAGCTTGTCTTGCATTTGTATTCGGGTTTTTATCTCGTGTTGTGGATCCGATTGGTCATTGATTGTGGTGCCAAGGTATTTAAAAGTTTTCACGCGATTTATAGGATTGTCACCTATGCATAATATCGGGTTTTCTGGAGGGTTTCTGCTAATGACCATATATTTCGTTTTCAAAATGTTGATTTTGAGGCCATATTTTTTACCTATGCTATTCACCTATCAAGTTATAACTGCTGATCTCCCAAATTATCAGTTATAATCACTGTGTCGTCCGCATAGCGTAGGTTGCTAATTGGTATGCCGTTCACCTTAATGCCTAATTCCGTATCTTCTAATGCTTCCGCAAATATATTTTCAACATATAAATTAAAAAGCATCGGAGAGAGTATGCAGCCTTGGCGGACACCTTTCCGGATTTCAAATTCATCCGTATATTGGTCTTGATCAATCCTCACCTTTGCCATTTGGTTCCAGTATAGATTCTGAATAATTCTGATCTCCTTCTGGTCAATGTTGGCCCTATGTAGTAGTTTCATCATGATATCATGTTTAACATTGTCAAATGCCTTCTCGTAGTCGATGAAGGTGAGGTAGACATCTTTTCGTTGATCTAAGCAGTTTTGTATTAAGGTGTTCAAACATAAAATTGCCTCTCTTGTTCCTAGTCCTCCCTTAAAACCGAATTGTGTTGACCGCTAAGTTCTTCTAGTATCTTATACATTCTTGAGTGTAATATCCTAAGGAAGAGTTTCAACAAGTGACTCATTAAACTGATTAAGCGGTGTTCATTGCATTTTGTGGCATTAGCTGTTTTTGGGATCATCACAAAGGATGACTGCAGCCATTCTCGCGGAATGTAACCAGTATCATAAATTCTATTGAACAGCCTTACCAAGATTTCGATATTCTCCTCGTCTAGTAGTTTTATTGCTTCTATATTAATTTCATCTGGACCTGTTGCTTTATGCATCTTTGTGGTTCTAACTGCATATTCTATTTCACTTCGCATTATTGATGGCCCTGATAAGTTTTCGGAAGGAAGTTTGCGCGTTGGTTGTGTTGGTCTTTCGTCATTAAAAAGGCTTTCTGCGTATTCTTTCCATGCCATTGCTATCTCTTCTTCTGACTCCATGTATTCGTTTCTGTCGTTGCGTATTCTTGTTCTGTGGTGTCTTTTGTGTATATTCGATATTTCTTTGATCTTCTTATGTAGTCCAAAACTATCTCCTTTTTCCTGCAATTGTTCTATTTCGTTGCACCTTTCCACCATCCAACGTTCTTTTGCTTTCTTAATTTTCTGACGGATTTCTTTGTGTATCTGTTTGTATTTGTCTTGATTACGTTGTTGTTTATGTTGCCTTCGCTTTTCCATTAGATCCATAATTTCGTCCGTCATCCATTCGTTATGCTTTATCTTTCTGATCTGTGTTTTAACTTCCCTGTTTACTGCCAGAATTGTTCCTTTAATATCATTGACCATCTCTTCGATATCATAATTTTGTTCTATTACTCGCATTCTTTCATTAATTTGATTCGCATAACTCTTCTTCAGATTTTCGTCTCTCATCAGTTCTCTTGTCTTTATAGATGTGCTGGTATTTGTATTTGTTCTCTTAATTTTTGCTAGTTTTAACCTCATATCTGCTATTAGCGGATTATGATCGGATGCAATATCAGCACCTGGATATGCTGCGATTCTTTTGATAGCGTTACGAAATCTTCTGTTTATTAATACGTAGTCAATTTGGTTTCTAATTATTCGATTTGGACGGTCTCCTGGTGATCTCCAAGTATATAACTTACGAGGTGGGAGCTGAAGGCCGTACTCTCCAATTATGTCTTCATATCTTCCTTTACCCACCTTGGCGTTAAAGTCGCCCATTATTATGTTTATGTCCTCTTTCTTTGTTAGTCTTATTGCTTTTTCCAGATCTTTATAGAACTTTGTTATTTCTTCTTCTGACTTATCTGCTGTTGGTGCATATGCTTGTGTCACATTTATGTTTACTGGTTTGCCTGTCATTTTGATCAACAAGACTCGTTCGGAAATTGGAACAAAATCTGTCACCGATTTACTGGTCTTCCTGTCAAGAGCAATAGCCACCCCATGTCGGTGATGTCTATCTGTTGGGTCACTACACGAGTAATACATAGTAATCTTATCTTTCGTAAACTGTCCAGATCCAGACCATCGGACTTCACTGACTCCCATTATAATTATTTTCAGCCGATTCATTTCCTTTATAAGGTTGTGTAGTTTTCCTGGTTCGTAAAGACTATTAACATTCCATGTTGAAATTCGTTGGATATCATCTATTTGGCACCGGGAGATTCTTCGCACCCTCTGACCATCTAAGGCCTGCCCGGGACTGAGGGCCATCTGAGTTTTGTTTTGTTCTGCCATAGTGAGATGAGTTATCCTGGGGAAAAGGTAGTGTTGTAGTATCCCGTTACTTTCAACACGCAGTACCACAGCCATTCAAACTGTCTAGTCATGCTGTGGAATTCCAATAACAAGTCGGTCCAAGATAATTTCTTTTGCGCCTTGCGTTGGTACTGGTGATCGCTGCTGCCCTTCACCAGGGTTGAGGACTAGGAGGGATAAATATGGAGGGTGTAGGATAAAGGCTCTGGGACATGAGATTCCACGGTGTGAGATGGTGGAATATCATGAGCTAGCGTGGGCATAGTCGCTAATCCCTGAAGTAGTCTGTTCATTCGAAAAAATCGTTCAATCGATATATCACAAGCATATACTTCCTATTTTAAACATTGTGGTTTGTACCGGTCATTCTAAGGGGGTTGAAGGTAGGGGTTGCATTTTCACGTTAAAGAATGTCAAGTTATAATTTAAATTTGACGTGTTTCGGGATTTTTTATAAATATGTACAGTAACCTAAATAATGAATTTATTCCATTTGGCTTTTACACACTGTATATATTTTGTATAGCGTATTATTGTTAGCTGTGAGAGCTAACTAAAAGTATACTTACATTAAAATAGGTACTTCAAAATAGAGATTACGTTAGGAAACTTGAAACTTTGGGAACAGGCTTGTCGGTACGTTTATCGAGATGCTTAAATAGCTTCGATAATAATTTTGTAGTTTGTTTCTAGGGATTAGCTTTAAAATGTTGGTGAGTTATGAAATATTTGTAACACAAGTGTACAAAACTTATCCGAAAATAAAAAAATAGACTTTCTCAACATCCCTAAGAGATTTATAATGCAAACTATCATTTATAAAATATTATTAAACAAGGTTTTACTTATACCATAATTTAGTTCGGTCCTGACAGGTATACCAATTAGTGCGAATTTTGTCAGCTCCAAACAAAAACAGTTATTAGGTAGTAGTTTTTGATTAAATTTTTTTTTATTTTATCAATATAAGAACATAAGAGTACGTTTTCTTCCATCATGTAAGTACTCTTTAAAATTATATAAAACGGAGTTATTTCACAGGAATTTATTGTATTTATCATAATTCGGCTCGATATAAAAACTCTGAATAAGTGTATTCGTTATCTATAATGACATGATAAAATTGCCTATTCTAAAACAGGTCCGTATTTTACGTCTGAATAAATTTTAAGTTATAAAGAAAATATGATAAATCCAACTGACGGGACTTCTCACTACAGAAGCTCCCAAAAGGAAAATGATGCTAAAACTTATTCTTCTACTGTGATTGAACAACAATTTCCTACCAAAGATCAAGCTATTGTATTCTCAGCCATTAAAAACCTAAAACTTCAAAATTACCTGATTCCATTAGGAATGTTGATCGAGCCTAAAAATATTCTATTTTCTTCACGGCTTTCTAACAACAGAGTGTGTATGTACCTTGCAAACAAAAACATTGTTGAACATTTTATGAATAAATATTGAGGGTTTATAGAAATTAATAACAAACAACTGCAAGCATGCAAACTAGTCACTCCAGCAGAAAGACTAATTCTGTCAAACGTTTGTCCCACCATTCCGCATGCTTTACTAAGTCAAGAAATTGAAAAATTGGGCCTTAAAACCATGTCTTCCATGTCATTTCTCAAGAAAAGTGCCGGTTTGCCGGAACTCAGCCATGTTTATAGTTTTAGACGACAAATTTTTATCACACCACCGCTTGGTTGGTGTGATATTAACATGGCAATTTTGATCTTGTTTGCGGCGCTTCTGAATAGTTCGACCGATGTGAGCCCGAACCACTTCCGCAGATTTTGGAGCCACGAGTGTCTTCTCCTGCCTGGCCCTCGCTTACTCTCTATTTTTCCCTGGACAATCAATTGTAGCAGACGGTACTTATCGTGTCTCAATATGTGGCCTAGATATTCAAGCTTTCTTTGTTTAATTGTATTCACGATTTCTTTCTCCTTTCCGATTCTTTGGAGTACCTCTATGTTGGTGACATGTTCGGTCCAGGATATACGAAGAATGCGTCGGTACACCAACATTTCGAATGCTTCTAGTTTTCTCGTTAGCGTCTCCGTCAGCGTCCAGGCTTCCACGCCATACAGCAAGATCGGAAAAATGTAGCATTTAACTATACGTAGTTTTAGGGGAAGAGACAAATCCTTGCTTATGAGGAGCTTTTTCATATTGCTAAATGCTGCTCTAGCTCGTTCTATTCTCGCCTTAATTTCTATGGTCTGTTCCCATTTTGCATTTACGTTGGTGCCAAGGTACACATAAGATTCTACATGGTCAATTAATATGTTACTTATCCGTAATTGTCGAGCAGGTTGTTGCTTTTTGCTTATCAGCATCCACTTTGTTTTCTTGAAGTTGAGGCTCAGGCCGTATTCCTCACTAACTGAATAAAGTCTTTCCATTACTTGTTCTAATTCGTCTATGGTACTGGCAAGGATCACCGTGTCGTCGGCGTATCTTATATTGTTCGTTAACTCGCCGTTTATTTTAATGCCCTCATTTGCATTTTCCATACATTTGTTAAATATTTCCTCGGAATACATATTGAATAGGAGTGGGGATCATATACACCCCTGACGGACACCTCTTTTGATCTGCACGCTTTCAGTGAGTTCGTTGCCAATTTTTGCTCTTGCTGTTTGACCCCAGTATAGGTGTGCCACAATTCGAATGTCCTTGTCGTCAATACCTGTCTTTCGCAGAATACCTATCAATTGTTCATGATTGACATTGTCAAATGCTTTTCTAAAATCTACAAAGCACAGATATACGTCTTTATCAACGTCTCTACACCGTTGTATAAGCACCTGGAGAGCGAAAATTGCTTCTCTAGTTCCAAGTGATTTCCGAAAACCAAACTGCGATCTATCAATATTTGACTCACATTTATCATATATTCTTCTGTGAATGATCTTAGTGAACGCTTTAGTGACATGATTGATCAAGCTTATAAGCCGGTAGTCATCACAAATCTGGGCATTTGGTTTCTTCGGGATTGTAATAAATGTTGACTGTAGCCAGTTCTCCGGGATTTTACCGCTATTATATATGTTGTTAAAAAGTACAACTAGATTATCAAGGAATTGTTTGTCTGATTTACATAGGATCTTTAATATTTCGCAGGGTACATTGTCCGGACCGCTTGCCTGAATACCTGAATCCATATTAATTAACTATGATAACACCAACTATCGGATATTTTTGTCACAAGATTCCTAGGTATGTTTTTCATGTAAAAGGCAAGGCCATACTGCATCAAATTGCAAAACAACCCAAAAATCCGTTTCTGAAAATTATAACCAAAACCCTCACTCCCAGACATTTTCGCAATTTACAAAATATTTTTGAAACTATTTTATTGAAAAAAAAAAACAGATACAAAATGAAAAACACTAGTATAACAATATATTGTGAATATTGTTCTAAGCTGTTTTCTTGTGACATTTTAAAGCAATTATTATTTAAATGGGAATAAGCCACAACTAAAGGTTAAAGTAAGTTTATTGATGTTTTAATTTCCTCTTCGGATATCGTTCTCAAAATACAACCATTAGTTTGTATTACATACTATGTAATTTTCTTGTATTGTTTAACATTTCTCGGTGGAATAGACTTTTTTCGTCTAGTAACTCTATATTTTCCAATAAACGCTAAGGTATTACTTTCACTTTCTTTTTTCTTATCTGTCACATCTTGTTCCGATTTACTTCCACCATCACGTTCCTTAATTTGATCGATTTCGCTTTCACTGCCCTCATCGTCAAAATAATTTTCATCTTCGGTAGGAACCATTGCCCATACTTCCAACAATCGTCGAAATCAAAGTTGTTCGGTTTCAAAGGACATCTATAAATAAGAATTGACAAAAACTTACCGATCAAATACAATAATAAAATGATAAATATTTACCTGTTCTGCAAGTTCTGCAACAATTAATAGCTACACCGTTAGTCGCTACGGAATGTGGTACCAAAAATAATTATAAAACTCACACAACTGTACCCAGGAAGGTAAGAATGTACACTTAGTTGATAAAAAAGGTACAGAAAGTGGCGATAGAAAAATATCAGTTATTTGTAAATCCCGAATGAATAATTCTGTCGTCGGTGTGTGAGACCGATAGCGACTGACGGAGGGTTAAATAGTACTTACAGAATGGAAGAGAACACATTCTTATGCACTTATATTGACAATATAAAAAAATTTAATCAATAACTACTATATAAATAACAGTTTTTGTTTGGAGCTGACAAATTTGCACTCTGTAAATTTATTGGTAATAACTAATTTGCTGTTTTATATGGATATCTATTGAAATTTAAATCTGAAATATTAAAGTTTGCTGGGTTGTATAGATATCTTATACCCGCTAACCAAAATGAAACAACTCTTCAGCATGTAACATAGGAATTGAAAATATTTCTTGGAATTCATAGATATCAAAAAAGCGTTACTATTCAAGCAGAAAATGGGAGAATATTCGCAGTACAGAGTTCACTGTGTGGAATAATAAGGACGCGGATACTTAAGTAAAAGAGTATCTTTCCTTTCGAGTACTTTAAATTTTAAATTACTGTTTAAAACCCATAACTAATTTTAAATACATGAAAGCTGAATGTATAATATGTTCTATAGATCACATCATTACCATATTCAAATCATTCCTTTAAGGCTCCCAAAGAATTACCAAACGAATGTTTATTTTCTTTTTGGCCAAAATATATTTATAACTGCAATTGCATAAATAACGACTTATTACTGTAAATTAGCAGACAGATGCATTAAATTTAGAATTAGAAGAATAAAGATCAAAATACGTCGTGAGTAAAATATAGAACAAATTAAAAAAGATAAAACTCCGAAGATACAGATGCTTCTCAAAAAGCACCAATTAAAAAAATAATTATTATAAATGGATATTATTCAGTGAAATATACAAGAATTATTTACACACAAGACCGGCCTGACAAGATATGGTTAAGTTGTACTGATATCGTACTCCTAGTTTTTAATAAAAACAAGTGGTTTTATTACATAGTTTTTTAAAATTAAAGTGTTTATCTACTAGATACTACTACGTAAGTTATCTATACGTAATTATTATTTTATTAGTGTGAAAAGAAAACGTCAATAATAAATATATACTACCGTACAATCATTTTGTGAGGTTAGCTGTTATAAGTACCTTATAGTAGCATGCGGTTAGTTTTTCACTTATCAGAGTCGAAGTAAGGCCTTCGCCGCAACAGCTTAAAATGACTTCACAGAATGTAAACACACCTTCCGATCTAACCAGTCCAGTAAATCAACGTTCGAATATCACAAACAGTTATGCATCAGCCGCTTCACACTCTTTTCCGAGTAAGACCCAAGCAATTTTATTTAGTTGCATCGATAATGCTAAACTGCAGGATTATATCATTCCTTTGGGCACAATCATCAACCCAAAAAATATTATTTTTTCATCTAGATTATCTCATAATGGAATCTGCATGTATTTGGCAAACAAAACCGTAGTAGATAACTTCATGACACAACATGGCTCTATAGAAGTACTCGGCGAAGTTGTAAGAGCACGAAGACTTGTCTTTCCAGCAGAAAGACTAGTCTTGTTTGGAGTCTGCCCATCAATTCCTCATCAAGTGTTAGTTGAAGAATTACAGAATATCGGCTTAAAGCTTATTTCCCCAATATCATTTCTGAAAATTAGCTCAACTCTCCCCGAATATAGTCACATATTGAGCTTTCGGAGGCAAGTTTATATACGCCCTATAACATCACCAATTCCAGATTCTATTCTAATAAATTTCGATTAAACACCTTACCGCATATTTTTGTCACAAGGTACACTTACCTGCTTTATTTGCAAAAATACAGGACACATATCATCCCAATGCAATAACAGTTCAGTAACGGAATCAACTCATATTGAGTCAAACAATGAAGTACCAAATCAAACAGCTTCAACAAGTATACTACACAAGGTACTAAACACCCAGCAGTCATCAAGTTATCCATTATCAAATCCAAGCATATCACCTACACCTACAAATCTCCATGACAAAGAAATTACTAACGCTCCTACTCATAACAACACTTTCAATCAACCTCATTCAGTAGCAATACCGTTTTCACAGACTTCGGAAGCAATATCCTCCAATCTATCAGCTCCTTTTTCATTAGATACAACTGCAGAAAATTCTTGTAAAACTGATACATCAAGACAATTTTCTGAAACAACCATTTCAACCAATCTTACAAATAAAACTTCAAGCTTGAGTTCTGTCACTACCAAGGAGTTTGCTCCAGTACTTCCGAATGTAATAAAGCAACAGCATCTAAGTGAAAACTCTAATAGCAATTACGAAAACACAAGTTCTTCCATAAAACGCAGTATTGGTGAGATCGTCACGCCTCCTTCAGACTCAGTAATTTCATCAGAAAATCTGTTTGCCAAACCCAAACCCTCTAAAACTAAAAAAACCGCGCTCATCTAAAGTCCCACCTACACGGGAAACTCTTGAAAATTTCATTAATAATCATACCCCACCATTCATTTTAAATTACCACCAATTGTCCTTACTGATTGATAATGTCCAAGGCTCCTCCGGCACTATTAGCGTCGTCAAAGAATTTACAACTGATATGGAAGTTTTTACTCCATCTTTTACAAAGCAGCTATCAATATGCAAATGATAGATCTACAAAAAGCAAGTTTACGAAACTTCAAAAGAAACTACACAACCATTTAGAGAAAGAGATTTCTGATTTAGATAGTGACTCTTCTGTAGACAATTGTTCAGTATCATCTAATTCCGAATCTGTTAACAACATTCAACTCGATACTTTAATGAAACATTGATGGATTTTTTTTCATCGTCTCCCTATGCTACAACTTCTTTTATCTAAATATTCTCCAGATATTATTATTTCTTATGAACATGGAAAAAGCGTCCAATTTTTTTGAGTTTTTTCACACTTCGGAAAAACAGGAAATGAAGAAGCTGGCAGGACTGCACGAGAGGCAATTTTAAGTGATTTGTCACAGCCGATAGACAAGTGTGTTTCCAGTGACTTAAAAGCTTATTTTAAAAATAAAGTGTGGTGTTTGTGGCAAAATGAGTGGTCTCAAAATTAATTCCAATCTAAATAAAATCAAAAATAATGTGTCTCAGTGGTTTCCATCGTCGCTCAATAGACGAGAACAAATTGCGGTTGCGCGTTTACGCCTAGGGACATACCAGATTAACGTACTCCTACCTTTTCACAAAGAAAAATCCACCTATATGTGATCAGTGTAACGTCCGATTAACAGTCGAACATTTTTTAACAATTTTTAGTAAATATGACCAAGAAAGACAGCACTACAAGATCCCAAACGCTCTACTACAGGCTCTAGGTAAAAACTGTTCCTGTAACAATATAGTGAATTATCTTAGATCCATAAACATTTTGTACAATCTGTAGGTGTTTAACTTTGTTTTTTGTATTTTGTTCCGTCGCTAATAACCTTTTGGTGGATGCGACATCTTTTTCTAATAAAAAAAAATTATTTACACACATCGACACGCTTCAACTCTTAATTAAAGAAATATAACCACAGATTATGGCTCTACAAGGAAAAAACTTAAAAATAACAAAAAATGCAACTTACATTTTAATTCTTACCACAAAGCAAGCGGTGGAATATCAATATTGGGAGATATTATTAATGTGTGTAACCTCGGAAAACTTTTTTGGATGGTGCTAGAAAGGTCACCAATGGAGACACTGCGGACGGCAGCCAGATGGTAGCCGCCAAACAATAACAATATATTCAACAACAAAATTATGACGCTGCTGAATGCAACACAAGTAAAAAGGTGGTTCTCTTTTTTTAATAAAATTTCTTTGGTTTTAAGCCAATTTATGGGCTTCTTATCTGTTGATAATTTTCTATTGACGATAAGTTTTCAAGTTTCTGTGTACTATAGAAATTTTCCTTTTTCATTCTAGTAACCATCATTGGTTTCTTCCTTTGACACGAACGCATGACATCCATGTACTCTTCTGGTGTATAAAATTCGCTGCTGTAACTTAAGAGCGGATTCTATTTTGCCAAAATCGGTGTCATTTGGCAGGTAGAAATGACCTGGTTCTAGAAATCTTTGTGAAATTTTCTGTTAAGTTGGATGTTTTGACAAAAAGAGTTTCAATAGCAAAACGATTTTAATATTTCTATTTTGCCCCCCACATGAATCGCTCCGAATCGCTCCTACGAAGTATTAAATGTTTCACATCAGGTTTCAGGTATTCTTCCATGTGATTAATTAAACAACTTCCAGTTTCTTGAGCTCCGCGCCTTCTCCTTCCATCCAAACATAACAGTAACCTTTGTCTTCTGATCTAAGTGTATACCACAATTATATACCCATAGTTGTCGTTTATAAAAAACGATGTTTGTAGGTATTCTTGGAAGTGGGAGAGTTTTCTGTAAATCAAATGTGATGCATTCCATTTCCTAGGACATTTGACTTTCTTTTAGATCGTCCCTCATTTTTGCTCTTGCATTTTGCCAAAGTTCAACATGTTTCTGATGTTCGTCAGTTAAATAATTTTCCTCTTCTTCAGTTGCAACGTTTTTTATTTTTGTGTTAAATAAATCACATTTTAAACAAGTATCTTTGTGAAGCGATTTTTTTTCGTAAATGAAATTTGTTTAAGTAAATAGACTTATATTTTTCAAACGAAACACATTTTCTTACAGAATACTTTTCAACTACCATTGCAGTATACAACTCATACAGTTTTCTTACAGTCAGATTTGGCTGAAGGAATAAGGTATCAGAGCAATTTGCTCTTCTGTAATGAGATGTGTAAGTTGGAATTGAGTTTAGATGACGTATTACAAGATTGAGGTCTTCAGAAGGAGTTTTATTCCAACCTCTCTGCTTTGTCCTCTTTGATCAACAATGCTATCAGAACTATCCATTTTTTTTAAGATACGGTCACTTTTTGGGGAGAAATACCTAATGTTTTTACAAATATATCACGGCACACTATTTTTCCTGCTAAAGTATAGGTACGACTAAAAATTTTAATTTTCCTTTGTAAACCTTAGTTTAATGTGGTATAAAATCTTTTCTTTGTGTTTTGTTTTACACAAGCAATTATATACATTATCTGAGCATTGCATGTACCTAACTTGTGATACTTATTAAATTCCAATTCCCTGGTTTCTTTGGAAATTTGTTGTGGCATTTTTTTAAACATTTACAATTATATTCAACAAATACTTTAGGTAATACCTTCTTGTTCCTTATATTTGTATATGGCAAATTTTTGTATTTCCTTAATTTTCTTGTTAGATTGGTTGTGTTCTCCAAATTTTATTTTTCTACCCCTCTTAGGTCGTTCTGTAGATTCAATATCTAATGGACTGGTCTCTCCTATCTTTCAAGGTTGTGGAATTATTGGTAATGGTACTTGTTGTTTAGTTGGGTCATCATAATAATTATTTACCTTAAATTTAATCCATATAATTTTTTTGTTTTCATAAAAAACCTCAATTACTTACCACATTATGATTACGTCTTGAATCAGGCAGGTAATCAGGATCAGCAACATCATCGTCACTATCTATTACTACATTATGAATTATTACTACATTATTAGTATTATTTATTTTGAAATCTTTGTCTTCATAATCAG
Organism: Diabrotica balteata; assembly: GCA_918026665.1. Lineage (NCBI taxonomy): Eukaryota > Metazoa > Arthropoda > Insecta > Coleoptera > Chrysomelidae > Diabrotica > Diabrotica balteata. The sequence goes on from OU898285.1 coordinate 20,574,637, forward strand.
GATCGGCAACATCTTCGCCGAAGTCAATTAATACATTATCACTTTAATTGATTCTAACATCTTTATCTTTGCTAATAGCAATAAGACTTTCTTCCACCAGGGTCTCTGATTCCATACTCGTAGATAATTTTTCTAGATTAGAAAGGAAACTAGAAGTTTCTTCTAAAAACTTCTAGTTTCCAGCTGTTCTCCGTGCGTAGAGGTTTTCTCCCCGGCTCTGGAACTCAATTTTACAATGTATGGTACCTGAAGTCATATTTAATTTAATACTGAACATCACAGTATTTTAACATCAAGATGTATAATCTTTTATAAATATATGTAATTTAAAGGGTTTTTACCCATGTATTTTGGTGGCTCAGGCATTTTAACCTAGCGATTTTAAACCTGATGATACACTTTTTGTCCGAAAACGTTTGTTTTTTTGATGTAGCCCTTTTAAGGGTTTTTAAATAAATATACCCACTTACAAAGACTAACCTCTTTTTTGTGATACGTGGTATACAGCCAGCAACAGGAATTGTTTTCCTTGTGGATTTTTTTGGAAGGGATGAATAAAACTTTTTGCTACGCCTCTTATGCACAAGTAGCTACGCAACAGCAACTCGTTTTGCTGTTTCATTTAACTGAGGATTTTTTATTGTAGTATTGAGCAGTTCACATTCACAACAAGTGTCAATTTGGGCCTTCCAAATCTATAATTGAAATGTTCTTTGAAAAGTTTGTAGGAAAAACTATACTTTCTACTATACTAACAATTGAACATTTTTTTATGTTCAGCTTAGCATCTAGATATTCTACTTCATTAGAAGAATAGTGACTTGTTTTCAGTGGAAATGACTGAATGTGTTCTTTTACAAGATCCGTATTATTATGTAGAAGGGTCCTCCGATTATTCTGTTGGCCTCTTAAATCTCTAGGAGACTTACCTTTTACAAAAAGATATTGCAGTCTTCTTACTCTTTTTTACCAATACCGTGCAGACTAAAAAACGCCTTTTTGCAGATGATGATCCTTTTCTCACGAAGCAAGACATAGAATTTAAAAGAACTTTTATGCCCAACAGAATGTTTAGACTTAAAAAAACATCTTCAGCTCTATCTTCATAAGTGTTTTGTTTTAATCTTGACCTCCTCATCCGTACGGGCCCTGCTTCTATAAAGGACTGGTAAAAAAGGTCTTGCTCATTTTTGTTTGCAAAGTTTGCCCCTTTGCATAAAATTTCAACTTCGTCCTCTTGACATAACTTCTCGAAACATCTCAATCTGCATCTGCAACATTTGAAAAAGGTAACTATTGTGGAACTAAGCAAGGTTTTAAAACTGACTTCTAATTATTATCTTATTTCCTATCTAAAATAGTACATTATAAGATGAAACGTAACATACGAGCATGGTAATCCTGTTTTGCGTGGTTCAACAAGATTTCCTCTGTAATTTAGATATTTTTTACCACGACATCTAGCTTATTTATTTCGATTAAATGTATGTTCTTCATGGTAACGAACATCCCTCTTTCGCTTATTGCTATCTGCTTCTATTTCAACGACATTTTCACTCTTTGACATTATTTCAAAACATAAGTTAAATCACTTTGAATAACTAACTAGAATACATAACTGAAGAGAAATATTTTACTTTATTGTTTAACAGTTGATTATAAAATAAAACAACAAGAGGTTAATATTATTAATCTCCAAACACTGAATATCTGTCAACAATCAGCTGACAGCGCAATGTTGCCAACAGTGCTTTTATTTATGACAAGCCCCTTGTCACTGACATGAGGCCTTTCATAAATAACCGATTCTTATTTTTTTTATGTTCCCATTGTCCATCTTTCCCTCAAAGGTAATAGTATAAATATTACTTTGAAGCCACGTAAAAAAATTAACGGTAAAAATAGCCCCGAGATTAAAAACTAATTAAGAGAAATTTATTAGTTTTTCAAAATTAAGCCTAAGGTCTCTTCTATTCTCAAATTTGAATTTAAAAAACATCATAACTGTCATAATTTGCAATTCATAATAAGATGAATATATATATATATATATATATATATATATATATATATATATAATATATAAGAGTAAGAAAAAAGAAGTACTTGTGACTCGTTTTGGAAAAAATATAACACTGTTTTTGATGGGTTGGAGTCAATAAAAGGGCTATTTGTTGACTATTTTTTACTCGAGCTTTCAATTGTGATTACAATTTTTATCAAGAGCTTCTAACAAATACAAAACATCTTACAAAGTTGAACTAGAAATAAAAATTTTTTGTTAACTCACCAAATAAAATAAGTTTTTTTATATAAAACTACTGCTTACATATTAAATACAAAAAATATTAATAAAAAAATGTCTTATTTTAATAAATGTTTCTATGAAAAATTTTGATGAAGTTTCTTAAGAAAAAAAATTGAATTTGTAAACAAAAATAGAATAGCTACAAACAGCCTACATGTCATAAATACTAACTTAAAAATTTTTATTTTTGACATATTGTCAAAAATAAAATTTTGTTTAAAAAATTCTTCTTGTTTAGTAACAAAAAGAAGAAGATTTATTCACCATTGATAGATGCCCGAAAAAATGTAACAAATACATGGAAAATTCAAAATGTGATATTTTACTGACTGCATATATATAAATTAAATAGAAATTATATAATTATAAATTGTGCTTAAATTTTAAATTTCTGACCTTTTGTTTAAATTATTATCACTTTTGCTAATACAAACCATTTCCAAAAAAGTTCTTTTAAATGTATTACTTCATTACATAAAATTTTAATATTATCAAAATATTAAATATCAAAAGACCATATTATGGATTTTGATAATATTAAAATTTTATGTAATGAAAGTAATAAATATAAAAGAACTTTTTGGAAATCGTTTGTATTAGCAAAAGTGATAATAATTTAAACAAAAGGTAGACAGAATAGAACTCGTTCTATTCTGTCTACCCCCTCACACCAATCAATGGTTGGGTTCTTACCCGCACCATGACAAAATTTTTTTTCAATTTTTTAACGTGTTTGTGAAGTCCAGTGTCGGCTTTTTATATGTTTTTTATATGTTTTAAGAATTCCAACAACTAAAAAAAATCATAATTTTGAAATATAAGGAAATGAGATCTCTCCTTTGTAGTGGTATTTAAAAAATTGACCATAGCTCTGATGATGGCTTTGTAAAGCCGAAAGCGCTCAGCTAGGAATTGCCTAAAATATACACACTTCAAAAATACTTTTTTGCATTTTCTTTCGACTTGTCATAAGCATCGAGCAAAAAGATAAAAGAGGGAATCTAATCGTTATGAAAAGGAGACCAAAAAAGTGGCCTCTGATGGCGGATATGTCCGGAAATGCAAAGGCGCTAAATTTAAATTTTCCAACACTTATTAACAATAGCTATAAAATATTTTCAAACGAGAAAGTTTAAATTAAATATTAACTATAATAGTCTAAAAAGTGACACAATGGTAAAAAAACTTCAATATAAATAAAATTTCATGTGACAGTTAGGACAAACAATAACATAACCAAACTAAATTTGACTTCTCAAACAAGGAAAGAGACTGTCTTTCCTTGTTTAAAGTGGCCTCTCAAGATAGCACTTCCTGTCTAACAATATTTTTGTTCCCACTACCTTTACATTCCCTCTTTTATCTTTTTGCTCGATGGTCATAAGTGTGTACAAAAAATATCAGTCTTTTGATATACACTATAACTTATATAATAATGGATACAATACATTTTAAAATTTAGTTAAAAATAATAAAAGTTTTAAAAATTCGTTTTCTACATCTTTTTGGTGTGTTTTAACTTACCCAAAGAGAATAAAAAAAAACAAAAATAAAATAGTATGATTAAAAATTCATTAGAAGTTCTTCATATGTTATTAATAGAAGGTAATGTATTAAACCTGTGTTGATGGTATGCAACCTGTTTAGCATGCACGTGTATTATGGTGTGTATATGTACAAGTAAGTCTTTGTGTCCTTTCTGGAAATCTGATTCTGAGAATCTGATGAATGTGTTCATCAATTTTCTGAGAACCAAAATTTTCATAATAATGAGGTCCGACAACTGACATCGACATTGACACACAACACATCAGAGCTACCACAATCTGAAATAACATATGGTTGCGTACCCTATATTCCAGTCCTAACCCCTAAGATAATGAACGTTTTCAAAAATGTTAGTGGCTTAACAATTGCAACTAAAACTGTAAAAACGGTATCGAAGTTGTACACAAAGACAAAGGATCCTTTCACAATACAGGAATCATCGAATGTTGTTTACTCTATACCGTGTGCTAATTGCAAAAACGTGTACATTGGTGAAACATCTCATAATTTTCACAGTAGGGTGATCTCACATCGCAGCGACATAAAAACCAAAAAAATTAACGCATGCGCGTTGACAGAACATGCATTAAGTTTAAAACATGAATTTAATTTAGAGGATTCCTGTATTCTGGCAAGGGAAAATAACCATTCTAAACGTGTTTTCTTGGAAATGTGTTTAATAAAGTCCAATGCGTCTTGTATAAATAAGAAGTCCGATATAGACAAATTGAGTAACATTTATTGTTATTTACTGACTAAACATCAAAAATGACACAAAGACTTACTTGTACATATACACACCATAATACACATGCATGCTAAACAGGTTGCATACCATCAACACAGGTTTAATACATTACCTTCTATTAATAACATATGAAGAACTCCTAATGAATTTTTAATCATACTATTTTTATTTTTGTTTTTTTTTATTCTCTATGGGTAAGTTAAAACACACCAAGAAGATGTAGAAAACGAATTTTTAGAACTTTTATTATTTTTAACTAAATTTTAAAATGTATTGTATCCATTATTGTATAAGTTATAGTGTATATGTTTGTTATAAATGTTGAGTGTTATAGCTTCTTACAAATAATCTCAACGACTAGTAAGTACACTGACATTTTGTGATATATTGTAAATATTTACACATTTTTCTAATTACAGTGTCTTGTAAAGAAATTAAACAATTCCGAAAGCTAGACCAAAAGTCAAAAGAGTGTTTCTGTAACATCCCGGCCAAACTTCTGACTGCAGCCCCAATAAACTTTGTTGTTTATATATATATATATATATATATATATATATATATATATATATATATATATATATATTTAAACAGGAAACGGAACGAAAGTCCGACGAAAGACAATCTTACTAATATCCTTATTCCAGAGTCCGCTTGTTTCCGCTAGAATCACTCCTGATTCGGCTTTATCCAAGGGTATCTCGAGATGGTTTTGAGAAATATGTAGGATCTATAGGCTGGCTGAAATAACTTGCAATTTGGTTGATTTTCTCGTACCAAATCAGAATTCACATTTTGACATTCCCTTTTTTATAACAATTTATACAAATGAAAAATTTGTATAAGATATTTAATAAAACATCAAATCTTCTTTACCTAATATTAAAAGACTTTGTAATTTAACCCTCCATCACTCGCACCTTAAAAAATTACATCATTACTCGCGTGTTAGATTTTATCTAACATATGGGTATAGGCCAAATAAATGATTCATTAGTACTTATTGGTTAAGTTTTTTTTAAACAACACTGCAAAAAAGACTACTAGGTAAACTAAAAAAATATATACATTACCCTAGAACAAAACAAATAAGCGGATTTATTCAAAAAAAATGTACGCCTTACGCATAAAATTATATTTCTTCCTTTTCTAGGCATCGGTGTCAAGTAAAATTTGTTAAACCAGTATGCTTTTTACATATCGGCAACTTTTTACAGTTAGTAAAATAATGTTGGGCAAACTTTTCTTCCTCGCAGTGTAAAAAGAATATCTTCGTTTTATAGTTGGAAAGGCCTCTTGAGAAACTGATGGCTTTTCTCCGGTTATATTTGGATCCTAAGTCTCAACTGAAAAGGTAGATTTGGGATATTGGAACGTTATTCAAGATGGGACATGTTTAACTGGTTATAGTTGGAATATTTAGTACGCTACAAAAAACAGTACATGGCCAGAGCGATTGCTAAATCGAGTCACCGAGTATTCTGCCTTTAATTTATCAACAACATCCACTTCGCCTTTTGTAAGATTGAAATCAGTAATAACCTCTGGCTTCATGGTATGCTCTTTGGTGTTTTCATCAATGAAACCATCGCTGAGTAGTGTTGAAAGTAGTACATTCTTATTTTTTTACACATATGATACAAGTACACACTTGTTTCCATTGTCACCATATGAACATGCTACTACATAAAGGTCTTTATTTTACGTTTGTCAACTCAGGGGGAATTTGTTGTTTGTTTTTTATGTAAAGTACATATCGTTGTCAAGCAATGATCGTTCAATAAAGAGTTTATTAAGGCGCTGGTTTCTCTGAACAAACGTCAGCGGCGACGGACAACGACTGCCGTCAACGTTTGAATGCTACGCTTAAAAGTGTATACACTTGGTTTCTCAGACACGCCAGCGGTCACGGCTAGCGTCGACGGTTGGCGTTTACCCACTGCGTGTAATGGTTCATATGGTATCGAAGCATTGCAGTGGGTGGACGTTATGACGGACGAAAGCAAAATGAAAAAAGAACAAGATGAAATACATACAAATAATGTAATCAGTAATTTAAACATAATTTTTAATTATAACAATTATACAACGTGAGACTGCCAAGTGACCCTTCCAGATGGCCAACACAACTAATCTTTTAATTCGTTTCTTAATGCGCTGGTTTCTCTGAACAGACGTAAGCCGCGGCCGTCGACGTTTGGACGTTGTAGCTAACGTCCACACGTCGTCGGTAACGGTTGAGTGGTTTCTCTAGAATTAGTCAGTTTGCTGGTAGATATTAATAGGTATAGACGTCGATTATTAGCTTAGATTAAAAATACAAAGAATTTTATAAATAATGAAAATGATTATGAAAAAATGTTAATGAAACGTTTACTTGAAGAAGAGGAAGATATTGAACTAATAATTAGAACATTAAAGAAAAGAAGACAGACCAAACTAACCAACTATCACGTGAGTCACTTGATTGCATAGCTGTTTCTGACGTTCTGGTTGATGCAAATGCTGTCGCAGTAGTACGCCACTGTTCATTGTGCATTTTCAATTCCATCTCTGTTACTATTTTACAAACTTCCAGCCTAGTTTCGGCAATAAGATGTAGCGGAAAGTTTGAAACAGTATCAGCCATGGACTCGAAAAATTTATGAATAGCAGATTTTTCTGCTACAGTTTCTGTCTGCTCTAAAAATTTTTGAAACACCTGATCATTCACTTGGTGCCTCTTTTTCCATAATACTGATTAAAATGTCATGAGACGTTTTCATTTTTTTTTCTTGAGGGAGTGAAAGCTTGTGGATTCTGTTGAGTTTCTGTCCTTTTTTGACTCTCTAATAAATCTTGGGACTCCTCTACACTGTCTTCCGTCTCCGGTGTATCTTCTCCAGTATCAGGTTTTATTAAATTAGTCTTTACATCTGCAGGAAGTTCCACGTTTACTTCTTCTTCTTCGTTGGTTACAGTTCTTCTCTGCGATTGAACTTGGGTAAGAAAAGTTAATTGGGACATATACTCCCATGTACGGGAGTATGTTTTTTTTACAGGTTTTTGACCACTGGAGAAAGCCTTTGATCACTAGCATTTCAATTTCGTATCTCTCACTGTCACATATCAAAAATATTGGAAAACACATTAAAAGCGATTTGTAAACACATGAAACCTCTACATTTACCAAAATTGACAAGAAGCAAATTGAAAGTTGTTGCCAAAGAGTTTTTAGATAAATGGAATTTTCCCAATTGCTGTGGTGCTTTAGACGGCAAACATTGCCGTATAAAATGTCCATCGAACAGTGGATCCTTATTCTACAATTACAAACAGTTTTTTCCATTGTTTTGTTAGCCTTAGTAGATGCAAATTGTAAATTTCTCTATGTTGATATCGGATCTTATGGAAAAGAGGGAGATAGTGGTATTTTTTCTAAATCAAAATTAGGAAAACAGATTGAAAATGTGACATTCCTCGAATGCAAAATGCGGATCAGACATCTTTCTTCCACATTTTCTAATAGGAGACGGGGGGTTCAAATTGTTACCTCGCCTTATGAAACCATATTCTAACGCTCAAAGTGAAACGGATACAGAAAAACGACAATACAACTACCGGTTGAGTAGGGCCCGAAGAACAGTCGAAAGTGCGTTTGGAATGCTATCAAACACTTTTCGAGTATTCCATAGGGCAATAATGCTTAAACCAAGCACAATTGATTATGTAATACTTGCTACTTGCTGTTTGCATAATATGTTAATAAACGACAAAAACGAAAACATTCATATTAACAGCAATACAAATAACGGCGTTCCCAATAATTTAATTTCTTTGAAACGGAATGGTGGAACTGCTGTTGTAGCAGCAGTGCATTTTTAAGAAATGAGTTAAAAGATTACTTGTGTTCGCCATCTGGAAGGGTCACTTGGCAGTCTCACGTTGTATAATTGTTATAATTTAAAATTATGTTTAAATTAATTATTACATTTTTTGTATGTATACCTATATAATATAAATATATATTTTTTGTAACATAAAATAATAAAAAAACACTTTCCTGGAATTTTAAGTATATGAGCAATCTCCTCCCAAACTTTATGTTTTAAAATATTATTTTTATAATTAACATGAGCGGCATCATACAAAATTAAATGGCTTCGCACCAATTCAATTAAAAATTCATCTTGTTCTTTTTTCATTTTGTTTACGTCCGCCATAACGTCCACCCGCTGCAATGCTTCGAAACAATATGAACCGACAGACGCAGCGGGTAAATGCCAACCGTCGACGCTAGCCGTGACCGCTGGCGTGTCTGAGAAACCAAGTGCATACACTTTTAGGCATAGCATTCGAACGTTGACGGCAGCCGTTGTCCGTCGCCGCTGACGTGTGTTCAGAGAAACCAGCGCCTTAAATGCATTGCTGCTACAACAGCAGTTTCACCATAACTTTTCAAAGAAATTAAATTATTGGGAACGCCGTTATTGGTATTGCTGTTATTATGAATGTTTTCGGTTTTGTCATCTATTAACATATTATGCAAACAGCAAGTAACAAGTATTACATAATCGATTGTGCTTGGTTTAAGCATTATCGGCGTACAGAATACTCGAAAAGTGTTTGATAGTAATTCAGACGCACCTTCGACCGTTCTTCGGGATCTACTCAATTGATTATATTGTCGTTTTTCTGTATCCATTTTACTTTAAGTAATAGGATAAGGTTTCACAAGGCGAGGTAACAATTTGAACTCTCCGTCTCCTATCAAAAAATGTAGAAGAAAGATGTTTGATCCAGGCAATCGGAACATCGGCAATCGGAATGCAACATTCGAAAAGGAAAATGTCCCAGTTACAATTTGTTTTCCTAATTTTGATTTAGAAAAAATACCACTATCTTTTTCTTTTCCATAGGTTCCAATATCGACATAGAGAAATTTACAATTTGTTTCTACTAGGGCCAACAAAAAAATGAAAAAAAAAATGTTTGTAATTGTAGAATAAGGATCCACTGTTCAGTGGACATTGTATACGACAATGTTTTCCGTCTAATCACCATAACAATTGGGAAAACTCTATTTATCTAAAAAATCTGTGGCAACAACTTCCAATTTGCTTCTTGTTAATTTTGGTAAATGTAGAGGTTTCATGTCTTTACAAATCGCTTATGTGTTTTCCAATATTTTTGATATGTCCCAATGAGAGATGCGAAATTAAAATGCTTGTGATCAAAGACTTTCTGCAGTGGCCAAAAGTCTGTAAAAAAACTATATTTAGAAACTAATCCATTATTTATTTCAAATCATAATACTATACAGATATATCTTTAGATGCAGATGTCAAAAAAAGCATATTAGGGACCACAACATGAAAAAAAAACACAGACGCTGGCACAGCTCAGGCAAGAAACCAATCTATATGGAAGTATATGTCCCAATTAACATTTCTTACCAAAGTTCAATCACAGAGAAGAACTATAGCCAACAAAGAAGAAGAAACAAGCGTGAAACGTCCTGCAGATTTAAAAACTAATTTAAAAGAACCAGAGATTGTAGAAGGTACACCGAGGACGGAAGACATTATAGAGGAGTCTCAAGATCTATTAGAGACTCAAAAAAGTACAGAAGGCGATCAAAAAATTGCTCAAAGTTCTCGATTAGATAATCAACAAGTTTTCACTCCCTTAAGAAAAAAGTTAGAAACGTCTCATAAAAATTTGTTCAGTATTTTGGAAAAGAGACAGCAATGAATGATCAGTTGTTTGAAAAATTCTTAACGCAGACAGAAACTGTACCAGAAAAATCTGCTATTCATAAATTTTTCGAGTCCATGGCTGATACTGTTTCAAACTTTACACCACATATTATTGCTGAAACTAGGTTATAAGTTTGTAAAAGAGTAACAGAGATGGAACTGAAAATGCACAACGAACAGTGGCTGCTTTTGTGATAGTCGAAAATATTGCATGGATTTTTCGTTCTCACATTTTTGATACGTATGAATTAAGTTACTAAATGTCCTTTCATTCTCTCTATTTTTAAATATATTTTTGAGTCTGTCTTCTTCTCTTTAAAGTTCTAATTATTAGTTCAATATTTTCCTCTTTTTCAAGTAACAGTTTCTACAACATTTTTTTCATTATCATTTTCATTATTTATAAAGTCCTTTGTATTTTTATTCTAACCTAATAATCGACGTCTATACCTACTTATATCTACCAGCAAACTGATTAATTGTAGAGAAATCACTCAACCGTTACCGACGACGTGTGGACGTTAGCCGCAACGTCCAAACGTCGACGGCCGCGGCTTACGTCTGTTCAGAGAAACCAGTGCCTTAGGGTACAGAGAAAAAGTATTTATCCGTAGTTACATTTTGACCGGTTCCACTTATGGGTCGTAAAAGTCTTTTTACTACACTAGCTGCATCGTTGGGTAGTAAGAAATAGTCCTTCAGGTTATTTTCTGAGGTTATTTGTGTAGATTCCGTATTTAACTGGCTTATTGGCTATATAAAATGTCTGACTTGCATCGACTACGGAACGCTTCCAATATTACATCTATGGTTACATAGAATCTAGAAGCGTATGCAGATAAACAGTTAGAGACAAACATATTATATATTTTTTGAATGGGTGCAAGATTATCAACTGCCGAATTTTCTTGCCTCTTAGTGGCATCGTCAAATCTTACTTACAGCTTGAATTATTGGTGAAATCTTTTCTTGAACATCTCTATCTATCTATACAGCCCTTAACATTCATCCTTGGATATAGGCCTCCTCCTCCTTCTTCCATGCCTCTCTATCTTGGGCACTTTGCATCCATTTTGACCCGGCGTGTTTCTTCAGGTCATCTGACCATCGCATTTATGGCCTTCCCCTTTTACGTTTGTGATTCCATGGTCTCCAATGTATAATTGTTTTAGTCCATCTTTCATCTTTCTGCCTTAGGGTGTGTCCGGCGAACTTTCATTTAAGCTTTGCTACTTGGGTTGAGACATCTTCCACTTTGTTTTATTACGGATCCATTCGTTTCTTTTTTTGTCTGATAGTTTAATGTTCAGCATTGTCTTTCCATGGATCTTTCTGTCTTTGCTATTTTTTCCATATTTTCCTTTGTAAACGTCCATGTCTGAGAGCCATATGTGAGGACAGGGAGTATACATTTATTGAAGACTCTCGTTTTTAAGTATTGGGGGTATTTTGAATTCTTTAGAATATAAGACAGTTTTCCGAATGATGCTTAGGCCAATCTTATTCTTCTCTTTATTTCTTCGGTCTGATTTTCTTTATTTAATTTAGTCATTTAGCCTAGATATATATACTCTTTTACTTGTTCTATTTTTGTTTGTGCCACTGTAATAATAAGTTCTTCTGGTTGATTAGTCATGGTTTTTGTTTTACTATAATTCATCTTGAGTCCAATTTTTGTCGATTCACTGAATTGATTGATTGATTGATTCATTGAACATGGTAGCTGCAAAAATATCTGGAGCTGTACCATAATTTTCAGATTTCATCAGTGTTTTAATGTTGCGCTCTCTTTACCCCAGTAAGGAACAAAAGTCCGATAAATGCTTACATTTTCTCGTAGTCAACAGTAGGAAAATCTCTAGGGCGAGTATAAAACACTCTTATCATATTCAGTTTTTGAATTGTATATTTTACAATATTATTGATCATAGAATCCGAGAAAAACAATTTCCAGCATTCTAATATGGTTTTGGCGCCTTTTGCTCTTACTTTTACCACAGGTTAATTCGTAACAATATTACAAGCTTTGGTCTTACCTTTGGGAGTGTGTTTCTTATCTTTCAACCATGGTGTTTCATCTTTACTATAAAATCTTGGATATCCATCACCTTGGCCGCTTTCTTCCATGACATCTTCAGGATCACTCTGAACAGCATCAGTGTGGACTGCTCAAAATCTGTATTTTGGATACCTACTGTGTTCAGAACAAACATCACTAAGTCCTTATTAGAATCTAGTGGTTTCACATCGCTGTCTATGTCTTCATAACATTTTAGTAACTGGTTTTCCATTTTCTTGTCCATATTTACCTGCAATAAACCAAAATAGCGCTTACAATAACAGATGTTCAACAATCTATAGGTACCTATTTCACCAAAAATCTTACGTTTTATAATATTCCGACAGAGGCGATTGAACGCGATTTGAACTAACAACTGCTGTCGGCTATAAGACAATAGGTACTGTCACCATTATTTGACATACTCTTATACGAGTCTTCATAGGAGTATTCCTGGTTGCAGAACCCAAAAGAACCCAAACACCGTGGTAGTTAATGTTTTGAAAAATTTTAAACCAGGTGGAATTGTAAAAAGCGACTAAAGGGGTAAGCAAACTCCTGTGAATAAAATACATCATGACACTATTGAAAACTACAGTAAGACACATTTCTTCTTTTCCAACGTATTGCAGTCATTACACTAGGGAAAAAAAGTGATATGAAGTATTTGGGTATGCACCTAAACGTAGAGAAAATATATGAACTGTGTATAGAGGATTGTAATAACAAAGATTTCAACCCTATGTTAAGGGCTAAAAAATGGTTCTACTACGACGTGTTCAACAAAAAATTTAAGTTGAGTTTCAAACCACCAGAAATAGACACATGTGACACATGTGATTGTTTTCAAGCAAAACTGAAAAATAATTTGACTCCAGATGAAAAACAGTCTATTGAAGCAGATCACAATGCACATCTGGATGAATCTAAGTAAGGTATGATTTAAACAGCCAGGACACCAAAAGAACTAACACTAACCCTTAAGGTATTAACTGGTGATCTGCAAAAATGTTTGCCATCACTCGTAACAAATTGCATCAGCTTTTACAAGAGAAAACTTTGGGAATTACACCGTGTATGATTCTTCTGATTCATCAGTCCATTACATTATGTGGGATGAATCCAAAGGTGCTCGTGGTGAAAATGAAATCGGATCTGCATTACTGAAATGGGCAGATACCGTCATTCCTGGCAGTGAGATAGACGAAAGCATACTGTGGTCGGACAATTGTTACGGCCAGAATAAAAATGTTATGATTATGTGTTTCTTTTGGATACTCAATAAGTATCCTCAAGTAAAAATAATCAGTCAGAAGTTTCTACTAAAGGGTCACACCCACATGGAGGCGGACACTGTCCATGCGCTGATAGAGTAGAAGAGAAAAAAAATTAACAACTCTCAAATGTCAATTTTAACGCCCTGGGACTGGTAGCAGTTAGTCAGACAAACCTCAAGCAAATATACCGTACATAATATGGAACTAGAAGATTTTAAAAATTTTAAGTCTTTGTATGATGTTAAAACAGCGCAAAATCCGCCTTTTATTAATAGAAAAAAAGATATCAACAAACAACAAGCTCTTCTGTCAAACTGTGTTCAGCTGCAAGTAAAACAGAATAGCATTACTGCCATACGTTCCTGCATCTTGCCATGATTTTTATAAAAACTTAAACCATACTAGTGATACCCATAGTGACTATCCAGAAGAAGACTTACCTGAGGATAACTGAGTGGTTTGCACCGAAAATACCATTTTGGTTCAATACATGTTTTGTATTTGTATAGGTGAATTGTATGGTTAAATAAATTTTGTAAGTCAAAGCGTATTGTAGTTGTTATTAAGTATCCCACACTAAGTCTTAAAGTTCAATAACTTTATTAGAGGTATACAACACCGTGTTCATTAAAAGGGTTAAAAATACATAAAAGTAGTAGTTATTATCTCCAATAAGTACATACCACACCGATGAATTTATCAACGTTAGAAAACCAAAGCCGGAAGTCGTAGCATCAATAAAGAGTTTCCCATTTTGCAATTGAGATTAATTTTCAGTATATATTATGTAATATTATGTAAAAATACATTGGTATAAGATAATTACCAGACCACTTTCAGGTAATCACGAAAATTCAACAGTCGGGGTTTTTACTTTCAGAAATGTATTTAATGTTGACTTAAAATAATTTGTAACTCTAAAAGCAAAAAAGATGATTTCCTTTTATTCCCACTGGGGTGTGATAAATTTTCAGTTGAGCCATCATCATTAAGTAAAATTTTTAGTGGACATGGATCGTTTTATTAACCCTGTAATGGCTTAATGGCCATGGTAATCGTTCTTCAAATTTACGGTTTTTATCTGGAATTTAATGTATCTTTTAACAAAATTACATTGGGGATTAAATTGGTTATTGGATAAAACTCTCTGAATTCATTTCAGACTTCTGTTGAATTTGTACAGGACGACTGTGTTAATATCTCCAACAAAAGAGAAATAAGGGTTTAAGTAATCAAATACTTCATTATTTAATTGAATATACCTTGCCGGCAGATCCACTGAACAATCTAAAAGGTTTTGTTCTATATAAAACAAAATTAGCCCTAGTTAATAGAATTTTTTAACATTTATGATATTAAAAGCTGGAGAAACGGGAAAGATAAGAAGAGTGCCACTAAGAAAGAAACTGATACACGCACTGCAGAGAGAAATCGGAGCAATTAGAATACCAGACGGAAAAGAAGTAAAAAATCTAAAAAAGTAGAAAAAACTAACAAGCACAAGTATATACTGCTTTTAAAAAAGTTAACACCGTCTCTAGGATAGGTAGAAAACTGAAAAACTTTTGGAGTTTCCTTAGTAACAAATTTTTGTAACGCCATCAGTTTTCAAGATAAAAGGCATTAAGGAAATAATATGTTTCACATTTTTTACGATATTGCAAAGCTACTGGCAACATTGTATGTTTATACGAATATGTTTTGGAAGATGATACATCCCATGAATTTACTTTTATATCTGATTCTCATTAGAAGTACAATTATTTATGAAAGAAATTCCAAGTGGATATACACATCATATACAATTTCAAACCAAAAAGCTACTGTTGGTAGACCTCGTGGATTTTAACCCTTTGTGGACGTACTTTTTTTTGTTTATATTTAATGGCAAATAATTTGTTTGTAGGACATATTAGGGCAAAAAATAGACAAATCAAAGGTTTTTTATATTATATTTTTGTAATTAGTACAAAAAAAGGTGGTTTCATGTGAAACCACTAGGCCACAAACGAAAAACTTAGAGGAGTTGCCTTGGTACTGCAGTGTGTACAACGTACTTTGGCCCTATCCTGAGGCATATGGGCTACCTTTTCAGTTCGTATTTCTAGAAAAACTTGTTTTTTAAACCTGTTACTGGTGCTCGGTTTGTCCATGCTTCTTCTTCCAAATTTAGGCATTTAGTCTGCTTCAATCAAACCGGTGGCCACAGCAATTTTAAATTCTTTCAAAGACATACTCTTACCAGTTGTTGATTGTTTGAAAATTATATATGAGTTAAGTAATGATTTGGAAGGATGAAGGATATTTTTAGGTCTAAGATTCCAATGTGTCTGAAAAGAAAAGTATTTAATCAATGTATTTTGCCAGTGATGACCTACGGCGCAGAAACCCTAACGCTCACAAGAACAACAGTGAGTAAACTACAAGTTGCGGAAAGAGCAATGGAGAGAATTATGTTAGGGATTTCTCTTCGTGATAGAATACCCAATGCTACTATACGCAAAAGATCAGGAGTAGCAGACGTTATTGAAAGGATAACAACACTAAAGTGGAACTGGGCAGGTCATGTAGCAAGATCAGTTGATGACCGGTGGACAAAAAGAATTTTGGAATGGAGACCCCGAATACAAGCTTACAGAAATAGAGGTCGACCCCTAACGAGATGGACAGATGACATAAAAAGAGTGACTACAAATTGGATTCAGATGGCGCAAAATCGGACCAAGTGGAAAAGCATGTGTTGATGATGATGATGAAGTAATGATAGGTCAACAAAATGGAAAAAAATTCATGCCACCACTTTTTGGATTTTCTATTTAATTGGTAACAAGGTACTAACATATCAGATTTATCTATATAGCCCATATATTTGTTGTAATCTTGTACTAATTGTTTGCAGTTAATTTTCAATTATGTCCCAAATTTTTCTTTTCTATTTACAGTGACATTTTCATCAGGTTTGTGAAAATTGCTTAGAAAATAAATGGGTTTTTTATCCATCCATTGTAAAGCTAGGACGCCGTCTTCACTAATTTTCCAGTTTGAGTCATCCCTTTTCATTTTTTTATTTATTACAAAACGCACCGATTACTCTGGCAATTACATAAAAATAACTACCAGAGTATGCAACTAGAGACCTCTAGTGAGGTTATTTATTTATTTAGCGTATGGATAATTACAATACGATAAAAGTAATATTTAGATAATAATTATGTTCAAATTGGAATTGTAACCTAAGTTAAATATTAAATATTAATGTCCAAATTGCACAGCCATTCAATTGCACCAGGAGAACACTCTGCAAAATCTTGAAGGTCTCCGCTGTATCTGCGGATTGGGCAATCCGCAATGATGTGTTGGACGGTCTGTCTTGGGGATCCACAATCACATTGTGGGCTTTCTGCATGACCCCATCGGTATAGAGAATCGGCACATTTGCCATGACCCGTGCGTATGCGATTTAATTTTGTCCATATAGGGCGTGGCAGGTTTGATCCAGTGAAGCCGATCGATGTACTTGTTATTTTGATGACGTCTGGCTCTGTTGTTGGCATCCATCTTTTCGTCCACTGCTCTTGCTTATTGTAGCTATCACCCATTCCCTGAACGGATTGGACAGGGGGTCGTCTGGACTTCAGTCTTTGTTGGTCTCGTGCGGCGTGCGGAATATACTGGTGAATTGGCAGACGATTATTTGCCATGATTTTCTGATATTCTCTGACAAGTGCTGCCGTTCGTCGAATATCTGGAGGTGCTATATTGCTCAGAATTGGAAGCCATCTTAGTGGAGTTGATTTAATAGTACCAGATATTACTCTCATAGTGTAATTTAGTTGAACATCAATCTTGTTGACATGAGCGCTATTTAGCCATACCGGTGCGCAGTATTCAGCGACAGAATACACCAGGGCCAGTGAGGAGGTTCGAAGTGTATCCGCAGTGGCACCCCATGTCGTTCCAGCAAGCTTTGTTATTATGTTGTTACGGGTTCTCACTTTGGCAGCTACATTCGTAAGATGGGTTTTGAACGTCAGTGATCTGTCGAGCGTTACACCCAGGTATTTAGGGTTGTTATTATGTTTCAAAGTCTCGCCATTGAAGGTGATGCTAAGGGTGTCATTCGAAAGCTGATTTGTGAGATGGAAGAGGCTTGTCTCAGTTTTGTTTGTATTAGGGCGAAGTCGCCATTGTTTAAAGTAGTCGCAGAGAACCCTTAAGTCTTCGGTAAGCGCCCTTTCTCCAACATCTTTGGCTTGGTTTTGAAATGCGATAGCCAGGTCATCTGCGTAAGCAAATTTTTTTGATTTTGTCTCTGGAAGATCGGCTGTGTAAATGTTAAATAATAGTGGAGCAAGCACTGAACCCTGTGGGAGGCCATTATTTAGCTTTCTGACATTGCTCTTTGTATCGTTTATATATACTTGAAACAGTCTGTTGGTTAGGAGGTTATTGATTAGTTGGCAGGTTTTCAGGCATGGTATGACCTTATTAGCTTGTAGATCAGGCCTTCTCTCCACACAGTGTCATATGCAGCCGTCAGATCTATAAACGTTACGGCTGTTTTTTCCCGTTTTTCGAAACCGGCTTCAATAAATGTCGTTAAGGACAGTACTTGATCACTACAGCTACGCCCGCTTCTAAATCCGGCCTGTTCGACTGGTATCACAGTGTCGGTGATGGGGTATATCCTGTTATATATAAGTCGCTCTAGTAGTTTGTAGCAGCAACTGAGGAGGGCAATGGGTCGATAGTTTTCGGGTAGTTCACCGTCCTTTCCAGGTTTTAAAATTGCAATAACTTTGGTTCTTTTGAACTCTGGAGGTAGTACAGATGCCTTCATTATGTCACTAAAAAAGTCTTTGAGCCAGTGTCGCGTTTTTGGACCACAGTGAATTAGGAACTCAGGATACATTCCATCGAAACCTGCCGCTTTGCCTTTTTTAATTTGACTGAGGCCATCGTTTATTTCGTTCAAAGAGAAGCATCTTGAAAACTCTGAAGTAGGAGGAGTGTTTGTCTTAAGTTCTTTTAGAGCTTTTTTTGTAGACGTCGTATGGATTTTGTCAGAGGGGGCACGCGATACTTCAACTATTCTGTTAGCTATCCTTTTCGGATCGATACTGTTCTTGTTCAAGCGTTTCTCTCTAACGGCTCCACCTAGTCTACGTAGCAATCCCCATGCCTTCCGGCTAGATCGTAAAAAATCAATATGCTCTACTGTTGTTTTCCATTTATTAAGTCGGGTTGAGTCCAGAGAAATCAGTAGACTATCAGCAATCTCAGGATCTTCGGAATCCACAAATTCTTCATACAGTCGTTGACTTTCTTCTGTCCAGCCTGGGATGTACTCCTTTCGAAAACCACGGGGTATATGTTTTTTGGCTATGGAAAGTACTAAGCTTACAAAACGGTGGTTGATCTTTCGGATCAATAAAACGGATGCAATCGTCAAGTCTTTTGTTGTATTCCGGCCAGTTTGCTTTGTTAAAGTTCCAGCGTGGTCTTGGTGTGGATTCAACGATAGGAATCTCTACTCCTACGTCGATTATGATGGGACGATGCTGGCTGTGAGGGAAGTCGTGGAGCACGGTTCGGGAACTAGGTAGTGGTCGCATCTGTGAGTTGCTCGAAACCCAGCAAAGATCGGGGTTATATCCTTTGTGCCATCTTCTTGAGAAGAATGTGTGCTTATCTTTAGGGCTATAGACAAGGTGTAAGTTGTTATTCTCAGCCCATTCCACTAGTCTTTCTCCATTGTCGTCATTATCATCATATCCCCATAGAGTGTGATGGCTATTGAAATCTCCTAAATAGACCATGCGGTGGTTGTTCCCGACTTTGATTACATTTTGTGACCATCTAGCTTTAGGAGGTTTATAAACGTTTATGATATTCATCCCGTTTATTGTTATAGAGATCACGAATATATCATTTTCACAGCTAGACTCATCAAGGCGCACGTCTTGTATTTCTTTGCGTACATATGTTGCAGTGCCGTAGACTTTGCTATAAGTAGCTCCAATCAAGCGGTATCCTGGAATTTTTCCTCGTTTAAGGAGGTCGGGTTCAGAGGATGCGTGTGTTTCTTGAATGGCTATGACGTCAACATTCTGCTCGATCAATACCTTAGAAAGGTATTCTGATTTTGATCTACTAATTCCTTCTATATTCAATTGGCATACTCGAATTGTTGGTCCAATATGCCTCGTCGATTGGCGCTGAGAAGTGCCATTAGTTATATCTCCTTCTATTGTTGTGTCTTTCATCGTATTGTTAGCCAGGAGGGCGTAATCGCCAGTTTGGCTTCCGACAATGCTAGTTCATTTAGCGTTACCCAGGGTGCACGTGTAGTATTCTACTACGGACGCGAACTAGCTCTACACCCCTCTAGTGAGGTAAGATGAAGATACGTCGATAGCAATTAAAGTAAACTGTATACCCAAGCTTAAACAAGCCATTCAGAGCGGTACTGAGAATAAAAATATTCCACTATGCACCAACAATTTACCCATATAAACTACCATCAATTTTTGTACTCATTGCGTCGAGTAGGGACGATAAATATACGAAGAATGTTGCGTTTCGATTTAATCTGAGTCTCTTACCACTCCCTGACACGTGTTTCTGGTCTACCGTCATCAGAAGAGTTTGTAAGAAGACTCAAACCAAATCAAAACGCACCGATTACTCTGGCAATTACATAAAAATAACTACCAGAGTATGCAACTAGAGACCTCTAGTGAGGTAAGAAGTAAGAGTAAGAATTGAAATAGTTATCGAAATAAACTTAATAATTTTTTCCAACTAAATCTACTGTACGATCTTTTATTACTCTTGCCCCGAGCTGTTGTTCCCTTACATCGTTTACTTTTCCGGTGTATATTTGGAATTGTAAAACATATCCTAACTGATCAGCACGTACCATACCTTATATCCCCTTTTTATGGGCTTCATTGGCATATATTGGCGTAAACTACTTCGCCTATTGAACTTTATCATCGATTCGTCTATTTATTATTGCCTGCTAGAATAAAATGAGCTTTTATAACTGGTTGAAAGTTCCTCTAGCACTGGCCGCACTTTGTAGAGTTTATCGTAGTTGCCATTACCTTTCTTAGGTTGTAATGAATTGTCATTTATACGAAGATGAGTAAGCATTTATCTAAATCGGTCACGCGACATAAATGAAGAAATAAACTGATCCCTGATAACAAAATTTGCAGACCAAAAATCTCTATAACTGGGCAACTTTTTCACGCCCATCAAAAGGTTTGTACCCAAAAAAACACTTTATTTCTTCAAGTGTTGGCCTACAACCTAAGTCTTCATCGTCTTCATCATCTGCAAACTCACTTTCACTGTTACCGCTATTCTCTTGTAAGTTTATTATTACATCTGCCATAACATGTTTTCCTGCCCTATACTCATTTTCAACTTTTGTAACATTAGCGCAAATGTTTTTCCAATGCTCTACAGTGACCTCATTAATTTTTTTTAAGCTAATTTCCATCGCGTGTTGGACACGCGATGGAAAGAGCAATGCTAGGTATATCACTTAAGGACAAGAAAACAAATACATGGATAAGACAGAAAACCAAAGTCACGATGTGGTGCAAAAAGCATTAAAGCTGAAATGGGAATACGCTGGACATGTAGCTAGGATCGATCTAAACAAATGGCACAGATCAATTTTAACTGGAGACATACCAACACAAAAGACCCAGAGGCAGACCTCTATGAGATGGACAGATGATCTGAAAGGACTGCCGGAAAAATTGGTACAAGTAGCGTACATAAAAAACAATGGAAAGGAAGACTTGAAGAGGCTTATGTTCAGATGTGGACGTGAATGGCTAGACGAAGAAGAAGAAGAAGAAAGCTAATTTCCATACATCGTCTAATTTAAATGTTACGTTGCAAGCAGCTACTTCGTTTATCACTAATGCCCATATTTTTTGTATTGGGTTTAGCTCCGGATGATAGGGTGGTAGACGCAACGTCACAATGTCATGTTCTGCTAGAATTCGGTATATTATATATATATTTAAAAACTGGCTTGTGAATTTTATAATTATATATAGTTCCGCTTTAGTTGATTTCGCCGAATTAAAGATAGATCTTTCATCAAGCCACTTCAGTATTGCATCTTTTTTCCATGAAAAATTTGGAATGGGTTCTAAGAGTGCGTTATGATAAGAGGCATTGTCTAGCACCAATACGGATTTTTTCGAAGAATTAGGAATAAATTTTTCTTTTAACCACTTAACAAAATTTGTATTATTCATTTATCATGATAGTGTCCGGTTTTCATGCTCGATTTAAAAATAGTTAAGTGCCTGAGGCTTAGACCGTAAAAACTGATAGACACGCCTTGTAACGAACCGATGAAGCAAAGACCTTCCGCGAAAGTGACGTCACAATGCGGCAAGAGCCCGCTTGGATTCTTAGCAAAGCACTAATATAATTACCCAATTTTAGATTAATTTTAATATAACTTCAATATTTTGTAAAAAATATGGAAGATAAATTATTTAGCAAAGTAATTAATAAATATTTTTGCCTTAAATTGTAAAAATAAATGTTTTATTTGAAAGTACATACCTACATATATTATTATATATATCGTTGGTATATCACTTCTTGTTTGATATTCAAAAATAAATTTAAAGTAGAGAATAATTGTCTTTTGGGTGGAAGTTTCAGGTTAGGTAAAAAATATGTAGTAAATCTATTTATTTATTGACCACAAAACAAAATAGCTTTTGTTAACTTACTTCTAACTCTTATTACATTATTTAGTTTTCACCTTCGTGGTACAATCTAATGTTGCAATAATGGAAACAATTATTTTTATTAGATTAAACAAATGGTTTGTTTCAAATTCATGATCAAACATATATGTTCTTTGTATGCGTTAAACACAGAGCCATGCACGTTACTCATGACATTTAAGATCAATTTTGTCATTATTTTGGAATCGTTTAATTTTTTTGAATTGTACATAAATTTAATTTCGCTTTCAGCAATTTTGCAAATATGAATGACGTCTTTAGAAGGTTTAATTAAAAAATTATTTGATATGCTATAATTTTTGTGTCTTATGAATGAAGATTGTAAATTATCACATTTAATTGCACACAAACATATGTCACAATCTAATGTTTTCTTAACTTTCTTAACGACAAACCCAGCGATATAGTCAACAACATCACAAACATAAGATGACATTGTTCTTGAAAAACTTAAATTAAATACAGTATAATCCTGATCCTGGTTACTAGTTATTGTTTCCCTATTATTTTCACCAGTTATAAAGTTGTCAATGAGTTGATGATCAACAGTTTTCATTTTTACAGTATTTGTTGTGCTCATTGCTAATATTATGGATGGTGCCTGTTCTATACAATTAGCCTGGGTAGATCCTGTAACACTTGTGTGCATTAACAGTCTTTTATATGCAGTTTTAAATTGTTTTGCCGTTGGGTTGTTGTTATAACCTCCATGACTCCTAATAGAACTAAAGAAAACTTCTAAGTGATCTTGAGAAGGTTTATAGGCCGAAAGATACTTCAGACCTCCATCCATATCCTCCACATAATTTTTCCAAATTCCCATTAGTGACTTTAAACTAATGATCACACCAATAAAACCCGTCTTTCTTTGGCTTAGATTTAGGGGTTCATCATTTTTGGAACACATAAGTGAACTAAGATATTTTATAGATTCTTCAGTTTTTTGAAAAATCGCTTGTTTATTATGATGCTGTAAACTAGATTTTAGGTGTTTTGCCAATAAATTTCGGCTATTTAAAATATCAAAAATATCATTGATATATTCAATGAAATTTTGAGTAGCTTCGCTGTGTACAAATTCTTTTGAGCTTTTATTTCTCAAATAATGTATTGCCTTAGCAACTTTTTGGCTGAACGTTTGGGCAGCTAATTTCACTTTCATTTTTTTCCTTCCCTTCGTTTTCTTGAACTGTCTACTAATTTTTGCAAATATTCCCATTTAATCGCTTTATTATTCCCGTCAAAAAAATTTTGTAATAACCTAAAGTATTGCGAATAAGTTTCCACATAATGTGGAGGGTCAAACATTACATATATTGGTTGATTTGTTGCTGGATGTAGAAAATATACTTTATTGGAATTAATCGATAAATCAACTCCAAGTTGTTTAACCATGCTAATATTTGATGCTGCACCATCAAATGTTAGACTGGTAATTGTGACATCAGCTTCGTGCATTATTTTTAAGCACATTTTTATTAGATTAAAATTAAAATAATTGTTTTCAATTATTTAAATAGAAAATATAATGTTATGATACTTTTGTAATTGCTAATAAATATTAAGCTACACTTACCCTAAAAAACTTTTCACCATCCCATTCTAGTTTCTGGTGTTTAGACATTTTATCGACCATCAAAGCACAGATACATGATTTTCCTTTATTTCTAAGTTTCAACTACTTTTTGTTTTAATACATTCACTGCTTCTTTTTGAAATCCAGGCTTACAAGCTATTACTTGATACCACTTTTGAAGAGTTCGTGGATGAGGTAACATGTTAGGAAAAGTTTTTCTGACATACAAGTAAGCTTTTGGTGAATAGAAATTAAGAGTGAGAGCAAAGTTGTTTGTTCAACAACTCCGGTGAATATGTTTTAGTGCTCTTAGATTTAAGTAGCTGCTTAAAGATAGTTTATGCAGAAGCATGCATCGTATCCTAATAAAATAAAAAGCAATAATCAAAACTTGATCGACTAACTACAAACAATATAAAATAATAAACTGTTATACATGCCAAAGCTAAACAGATCACTAATAAGAAGTATTATTAATTTTCCTTACCGAAAGTTTCAGAGAGGAATCTTCATCGATCATCTGTTTTTCTTTAAGATGTTTTAATAAGGATTTTAAGGTATTTACTTTTTTAATAAGTCTTCTATTTCGTTGTTGCAACATTTTGATTTGTTTGTTTTTCTTTTGAATTCATTTGTTTATTACTACTTTATACCCCTGGTCTCTGTTAGATGATCCTTGTTTAAAGTCACCAAGATAATGTCTTCGCTTTTTCAATGGAGGTTCTAAGGTAGTTTCGTCTGAAATTTCTACTGGAGTCTTTATGGTGGTAGATTCACTCTTTTCTCCATTCAACAGTTTCTCTTTTTTTTTGTAAATTTTCTAGTTGTAACTTGCTTAATTAAATGGTTTGGAAAATCAAAAATGCTAGGTAGAGCATTTTTTTTAGTTGTTTTTTTTTGAACTCCAACCGCTAATAATATACGAATCCGCTGTGAAATGTTTGGAGAACATTTTAGAACTCTTTGTTTGTTTAAAATTTTCACGGCGCATCGCTATAATCCATTTTTTTGAAATGATGAATCTTTAGGAAATCTAAAACAATTTATTTACTTAATCCTTTAGTTTTCAATCCAATTATAAAATGAAAATTATATATAAGACTCTCTATCCCATATGTATCTATTTTAATCACTTTGGGAGGAAAAAGTAAAATAATAGGTGCTAAATTTCTGATATTTTTTCAGTTAATTTGTGATTTACTCCGTGAAATATATCTGTCCCTTTTTTTGTCGCTGCGTACAATTAAATGCACTGAAAGATGCCACCATAATTAAAATATTAATGTATTGGAAAATTTTTAAATTGAAACACTTTAAAAAGTTTACAACGCGTATAAACACTTCTAATCTCTACCGTTTCTGCCGCAAACTGACGTCACCCACAGCTGTGTGAATCGTTTTATGTTGGCTTCACTCCTCGAGACTAAAGAATAGCATTACGGCGCGTCTATCAGTTTTTATGGTCTAAGGTCTGATGTACGAATCCTGTTTCACCTCCAGCATGTACGATAATAAGCCGTTTACCTTTAGCTACTGGTGGTACGGTATGTGGACTATGAATATTATGTTTCACACAATATATAATTGGCTGTCCCTAATCTTTGTAGTTTTTTAACTTTCTTAAATAATCAGTTCTATTTGCTTTAATATCCTATGACTTCATCAAAACTTTCTTGTTATCTTCAGTTTTTCTCCATCTATATCCCAGTGTTTTAACTAATTTTCTAACAGAGTCAATTTTACAAGTAAAGAGTAAAAAAAAAGTAAAAAAACAATACTACGGTGCACATACAAAGCTTTCTGAAACTGGACTTGGATAAGAAGAAAATGTAGTACTAGGACTTATTGAATATGCCAACGTTCCTAGGGAACCAAATTATATTTTGAGAATGTATTCACTTTTATGTACATAAAAAATAGAACAGCAAATGAATAAAGTCTCCGAAACAATGTTTCAAGAAATGTGAGAGAGAGAGACAATACATTTCACATCTAACAGAAAGCTATTAGGTAGAATGACATTGCTGTTGTAACAGTATTGTCACATTGCCACACATTTCAGAAGTTTAGTAAAGATAAACAAAAGAAGGTGATGATTAAAATGTCTGATGTTATTTCTCATTATAATTCTAATATGGAAGGTGTTGACCTAAATGATTAGGTCACTGCTCAATATTGATGCAAAATTCTCAATAAAAAATGATGATGGCCGTCTATGCTGGGTCTGTGGATAAATGTTGTGTTAAAAGTAGGGTTCTAGATAGGCTTTTAGGCTATGAATTGCCATACTTGCAATTTAGAAGGCAAGAAGTATGATAGCTTCTCACAAAATATGGATGTTTTCCATCTAAACCTGGGCCGCATACATCGGATTGAACATCCGCTGTTTTCCAAGATCTAAGAACGGACAAGGAAAATCACATTATTGTGAAAAATTACTCAAAATGCCGCCGATGCAAACTATTCCAAAGCAGAACAACATACTGGTCATGTGCCCCTACGTATGATTTGCGTTGAAACTTTCCCTAAATAATGTATCAATTCGCTTTGTTAAAGCGCGATTAGTATTTAATATTATTATCACATAGAAAAATTCTTATTATTACCGAACCTTAAACGCACCGTGACAACTTCAGTTGCCACACATAGTGTCAACCATTTGGCAGACCTTGATGTTTTTTACATTTTTTAGTAAATATATGTAACAGTCTTTGTAATAAAATCTGTAAAAAATTTACAACTTTTTTTAGTTCTGAGCATTAATGGGTTAATCCTAAAATCAATGAAAAATTTTAAGTTATTATTTTTAAAATTTAATAAATTTCGATTTAACTTCCTTGAATTTGTATTACTGAATTATTAAAAGCTTTTAAAAATGTATGAACTGCAATTTATCAAATACATTTTGGATTGATCTACAGCTCAAAAACGTGAAATTAATGTGGTTAAAAATTTCAATAATTTATTTTTAAACCTAAAAATACCTGCTTTTTAATTTCGGAGTTTTTAAAAAAATTTCATTTAATATCTATCTTTAGAATTTATATTGCACCGATCTATAATTAAATTATCTCCGCAAAAAATTCAAATGCATTTTTAAACTTTGTGATCTTTTTAAATATCCAAGGGGTTTTGAAATTTTCAATATACAGGGTGTTATTTTAAGTTTACAATTATTTAACACTTTTCTTCTTCTTCATGTGCCGTGCTCGATTATCGAGCGTTGGCTATCAAATTGGCTATAGTAGTTTTGTTGATGGCAGCTCGGAAAAGAGATGCAGAGGATCTGTTAAACCACTCTCTCAGGTTTCTAGGCCATGACGTTCTTCTTCGACCTGGCCCTCTTCTTCCGTCTACCTTGCCTTTTATTATTAAATGGAGTATATCTATAACTCTCTGGGTGATAATACTTTTCTGGTAATCCAGAACTAAAAAAATTTTTCCATATGGTGCTGACTTAATT